>CM021103.1:332671188-333164840 GCA_007115665.2 Sequoiadendron giganteum | reverse complement strand
AGGATGGATAATTGTGGTGAATTTTGTTCTATAGATTTTGAAAGGTATTGCAAAGACCATGGGATTAAAAGGCATAAAACTACACCTTATACTCCATAGTAGAATGGAGTTGCTGAGAGGTTGAACATGACGCTAATGGAAAGAGAAAGAAGTATGTTGAGCAGTGCTGGTCTAGAGTAGAATTTCTAGGCTGAGGTTGTGGCTACAACATGTTACTTGATTAATCATTCACCTAGTTCAACTCTTGTTGACAAAACACCTTTGGATGTGCGGTCTGGTAAGAAGCCCCCTCTGAGACATATTTGTGTCTTTGGCTATGAGACATATGCATATGTGTCAAATGAGAAAAGATTGAAGTTAGAGAACAAGGATTTCAAATGTATCTTTATTGGCTATGGCATTGGCGTGAAAGGATACAAGCTTTGGAATAATGTTACTGAGAAGGTGTTGTATAGTAGAAGTGTAATATTTCATGAGTTGAAACTTTCTATAGTTGATCTATAGATAGAGATAGAAAAAAAATAAAAGAAGAATGATGTAGTTGAAATTCCTCTAACTCTAGATAAATAGGAACTACAAATTCAAATTGTACTTGAAACTAAGGAGATCTCTAGCAGCTCTTAACGTTTTGAATAGGAAAAAGAACCACAACCTCAGCCCCAGCTTATGAGGAGGTCTAGACATGAAAAGCGACAACCTAATAGGTATGGATTTTCCATGTTGGATTCAAATTGTGCCTATGCTATGATTACTAACACTGATGAGCCTAGGACCATAAAGGAGGCTATTAATATGTTTGATTTGGATTCCTTGTTGGAAGCCATGAATGAGGAAATTGCATCATTGAAAAAGAATGAAACTTGGGATTTGGTACCTTTTCCTGAAGGTGAAAATCCTGTTGGTTGTAAATGGGTATTTAAGAAGAAGATTGGTTTGGATGGTAGTGTTGAGAAGTATAAAGCTAGGTTGGTCACAAAAGGTTATTCCCAAGTGGAGGAAATTGATTATGGAGAAATATTCTCTCCTATAGCTAAGCTAACATATATCAGATTTATTTTGTCACTTGCAGCTATATACGACTTAGAGATTGAGCAGATGGATGTGAAGACAATATTTCTTCATGGAGATTTAGAAGAAGAAATTTATATGTCCCAACCTGAGCACTTTGTTGAAAAAGGTAAATAAAGTCTGGTTTGTGAGTTAAATAAATATTTGTATGGTTTAAAACAATCACCTAGAATGTGGTACCAAAAGTTTTATACTTTTGTGTTGTCATTGGGATTTGTAAGGTCAAAATCAGATCATCGTGTGTAATACAAAATTGAAAATGATCATTTACTTATTATTGCTCTGTATGTGGATGATATGACATTCTTTGGGAATAGTAAGGGTATGATTTCTGATTTAAAATCTCAGTTGTCAGAATAGTTTGTAATGAAAGATTTAGGTACAACAGGGTATATTCTAGGTATGGAAATCAGAAGGGATAGGGGAAGTAGAAAAATTTGGCTCAACTAGAGCAAGTATATTAATATTGTCCTTGAGAGATTTAGTATGATAGATTGTAAGCAACTATTTGTTCCATTGTTGCAGGGAACAAAGCTATTTGTTGAAGATTGTCCAAAATCTCTACTGAGATGGAGGACATGACTAGGGTGCCTTATGCAAGTGCAGTTGGTAGTTTGATGTACATAATGGTCTATACTAGGACAAAAATTTCCCAAATAGTGGGAGTACTTAGTCAATTTATGGATAATCTATGAAGGCCACATTGGGATGTTGTGAAAATAATTTTTAGATATTTGAAGGGCACCTCAAAGTATGCTTTGTGTTATCATGGAAACTTAGTTGGATCATAGAGATCTCTTAGAATTTGTGGGTATGTGGATTCTGATTGGGTAGGGGATGTTGATAGCAGAAGATCCACTAGTGGATACATCTTCCTATTATTTGGTGGTGCAGTTAGTTATATGAGCAAGCATCAAGCTATAGTCACTTTATCTACTAGTAAGGTGAAGTACATGACAACAACACATGCCTCTAAGGAATGCATTGGGCTTAGAAATTTGTGTTTTGATGTTGGGTTTAATGTAGGATAGATTATTGTTTGTTGTGACAGTCAGAGTGTTATTTGTTTGGAAATAAATCTCACTTTTCATGCTAGGATGAAGCATATCGATGTTTAGTATCCTTTTGTTGATGATATGGTGGAAGATGGAAAGGTTAATCTTAAAAAAGTGGATACTCTAGAGAATTTTTTTGATGCATTGATAAAGCTTGTGAGCATAGAAAAGTATAGGTGGTGTGCCAGTTCAATGGGCCTTGGGGCCTATGAATTTCAATAACTTGGAGATTGGAAGAAGCCAATAAGTCCTTCGTCAAGTGGGAGCATGTTGGAAAAAAGTTCCTCATATTTACTGGCTTGGTCAACTTTCTAGAGCAGTGTTATGTTTTTCCCTTTATCGGCCTAACAGTTCATTATTGAAGGGACCTTGTTCACAGTTTCTTCGACGGTTCAATAAGCCTTCAAGGTTTGACATTGTATGCAATATCATGAGATTGTGAAAGTCTAGAATATTAGAACCACAAGTCGGGGGTTATGAAGTTTTGGAAACCCTTGACTTATCAACCACAAAGATAACCAAATAAGGGTATAAAAATAAATGGAAGAAATGCCAAGTCGAGGGATTAGGGGGTTAAGAATTTTAGAAGCTCTATGACTTGGTTAAGGAACTTGAAGAACCAATGACTAGGTTTCAAGACTTTTAAAACTTGTGACTTCTAAAAAAAAATTAAAGGCAGCTAAGGTTGTGGCTAAGCAATAATTTTCTAGAGACTATTGATGGTTGTTTGACGAGTGACTTAGAAAATGAACAGACATTGGAGGAACTAGGTGTTATAGGAGATAGAGTGGAAAGAGTCTCTTCAATGGCCTGGCATGGTTAATGATAGTTACTTGGATAAGTCATATTGACAGTTGGGAACTAAAATGGTTGGTTTCCTAGAATTGAAGTGGCCATGGATGGATGTCGAATATACATTCTATCACCCTGCAATGTGTGGGGGTTCAATTGATTCAATGATGTTCTACATTGTATGTTATGCGAGCATTAAAACAGTTTCAAAGAACAACTATAATCACAATTTATGTATGAGGTTGATTAGGAAAATATATTTTGTTGTGAATTAACACGTGGAAGTGAAGTTTTGTAAATTTTTATGTAATATATTCACTATTGTGTGCATTTTTCTCCTATAAGGGTTTTCCCATGTAAAATTGGTGTTTAATTTTGTGTGTTGTTTAAATTTTCTATTCTCTTGTTCTATTGTTGTGCATCTTAATGATTGAAACTCTAATTAAAAGATTTTTTGCATTTCATTCTTGAGAATTTTTCATTTGGAAGGCATTTCTGCATCGAGCTTTCCTTACAATCTACACATCCAACCCAATCAACATGTGTATATGCACTCAAATAGAAGTTAGTATCCTTAGGATACCACAAACCATAATCTAGAGTACCCTTCAAATATCTGAATATCCTCTTCACTATTACAACATGATATTCTTTGGGATCTTCTTGAAATCTAGTTGGAAGACAAATTGAATGCATGATATATGCTCTAGTAGTAGTATGGTAAAATAGTCCACCAATCATTGATCTATACTTACTCTAATTTGTATTAGGAGATTCATCATTCTTTCTCAAATTACAACCAGTAACCATAGGAGTACATGCCGGTTTCGAGTCATTCATGCCAAACATCTTCAATGATTCCTTAACATACTTAGATCATGATATGAATGTACCTTTCTTTGATTGGCTGCTCTATAAACAAAGGAATAAATTCATCTCTCCAAACATTGACATTTTAAATTCTCTTTGCATTTCCTCTACAAACCTTTCCACATGTCTTCATTTCCTTCGAAGATTATTTCATCAACATATACAACCACAATTAAGATTTGTTCTCCTTAAACTTTGAAATACAAATTGCTATTTGTAGTACCTTTCCCGAATCCTTGCTACAACAAGTAATTATTGTTGTGTGGTCTCACAATACACCCCATTTTTCTCCATGGAAAAATGTTGACCCCCTTTTTCCGTTTCTTTTATTTCCCTTGGATTTTTTTTTCTTTGGTGTGCTACTTTTGGAGGAAATGGTAAAATGGAAGTTTTGATCCAGCTTTCCTGGTGCCTTCCTAAGTTCTTATCTTTACTGAACTTGGAAGTTTGCAAAATATTTTCCCTAGTCTTATCAATTTACTAGACCCCCAAATCCTAGAATTTGATGTTGTGCTAATGGTATTGTATCTTCAACAATTTTTCTCTTTTTGCTCAGTCAGTAACTCAAGCCTGGTGTTGGTGTTTTTTCTAGTACACCTTAGGAAGACCCTAGAAGGTAGCCAACCTTCATCACCAATAATCCTAAAGATGAATGGCCAACTCAATAGGTAAAGGTTCTCAAACCTCTAACCCCTACACTTTAGGATTTGTGGAACTAGGGATGGTATTTCCCAATTGTGTTCACAAGAATTATGCTACATCGATGAATACTTCTTCATAGATGTGTTACTTTCTCATACAAACAAACATTATTTAGAAAAAGTATGGCTGACCTTTATGCAAATAATCATCTATATACTAGGAACAAGGGTAAATTTCGGACTTGCATCTTAGAACTGATATAATTTAATTTAACATTATCGTCATTATGAATCCACGACCAGATAGTTTAGGTATATTGGATTACAAGAATTTACAACAAACAAACCAATGTCTTATCAATTGGGAACAAAGTCTAGTATGTGACAATCAGTAATGCATGAATTGATCAACCATAAAATAAGTGACCTATCTTCATAATGCCTTACACTATGAAGACTCACAGTTCCTAAAACAAGACTTCTTATTAGAATCCTGAGCAATTACTCACACACCTACAATCCCCTTCAAGTATTTTAATTAACCCCTTGAGCTAAAACAATAATAGAATCATACATTCAAATAACCATTGAATACAAATGAATAAACACTTGGTTTTTTCATTTATAATATGTAATAGTCACGTACATGAGAGAACATGCTTCAATTTTGCAAAAAAAAAATTGATATAAGAAATCCATACAAAACCCTTTTAGGAGCATCATATACAAAATTGGTACCTAAGACAATATTGTAGCCTCTTCATTCTACCTTTTTCATTTCTTTTAGTATTCTATATCCTACCTAAGCCCTTATAGATTTAAAATCCAACCCCTTGCAATGAGCCTTGAAATCCCTTTTATAGACCAAGGGAGCAACAAGAAAAGGGCTCATTACAGTTACATTTCGATAATCTCGATGTAATTTCATTTTGTCGAGTTATGTTCCTGAATTGTTATATTTCATCATTTATACCATGGGAAAGAAAAAAGGTAAAAAGTTAAAGAAGTGCCAAATAGCCTTGTCGAAGATGCCACACAAGCGTTCCAAAAGGAACCACTACTAGAATTCATACATCGCCCAAAAATGAGAAGAGTCACCATCACCGCCAGCAACCAAAACCCTTTAAGCAACCACACAGGAAGTACACACCACAACACCCAGGGACTGAACACAAGTAATACAAATAACACGAGTGTCACCCAACCTTGTTAGCTACAGAGTGAGCACCCTCACCAGGCCTCTTCACAGAGAGTGGAGTTGCAACTACCACCTCATCATCTGAGTCAATATAGGGCACTAGAGAAGTAGGGAAATATCCAACATCACGGCCAACTCCCTCACACTCTTCAGAAGACCTATCAGTAATTATGACCAAAGAGTTGGGATTCTCCGAACAAACCCTAGGTTTTTCCTCTGGTCTCATTAATTCTTTCACAAACACGACAAATCAATTCTTCAGAGCAGGACCTCTTTCAAAGATTGTAAGTTATTTTGATTATATTCCCCTTAGCTTTTTTGCAAGCAGTCCTCTTGGCCCTCAGAATGGCTGGTGCTTCCACTGCCATATGTTTCACCTTTGGCTCATAATCCAATGGCTCCTGCAAACTTAACCTCCATGACCTAGGAACTGGTGCAATAGTGGAACCTAGTTGACTCATTTTACATTATACACCAACCCAACACTAATTATATAAGGAGAGAAATAGCTACAATCCCCTGAATAGCCCTACGTGCAAACATTGTGAACCCCACAAGCACCAGACACAAAAGAGATCACCAAAATGCAGCAAGAACACCATACACATCACCTCAATGAGAAACTCTCAGGAACTAGATTTGTCACCTCAACACTCGTAAGAATTAACCAAAGGCACTAATGCGTGTAGACAAGCAAAAAAAATGCAGTGAAATCCTCATTAAATAGAGGAAATTCAAAGGCACACTGCAATTAATGGCCATCTTGGTTCACTCGTGTGAGTGAAAAATCAATCATCTGCATGTCACATCTCAGTCGTCGATCACCAAAGATTTAAAACTCGATTAACAAGGATCATTAATGATCACCACTTGCTTTATCAACCATAATTAGAAACAACGAGGAGATGCTTTAAATCTGCCACATACTCAACCACATCCTAATTTCATCATCCTTGACATGCGCGCCATCGACCCTAACAATCGTAGGCAAATATGGGCCACAAACTAGAATTCATCACCCATTGCACATTCGACCTTCTGATAAAAGTCCCATCATGCAATATTATCAACACCAATGATGAGACACCATCCATAAACACTGGGCTTAGAAAGATCTTGACCATAAGTGACTGCCCACATCACCCATCGCATATTGATATCGGTCCAAACAAGCTTAACCCATGATAGAACAAGCTCGTGCAATGGGGAGGAACCCATCCCATCGATGGTCATAGGTTCATCTTCAAAATGCAAAGGACAACAGGAAATAATAGGGATGCCAATGATGCCAACCACAACAAATACTTTGGCCATCATGGACATCCTTCATCATACATCACACATTCATCCTCCTCAGACCGGTGCCAACCATTGAAGCCATGCTTCCTAGTGATAGGAAATTACCTTTATATCGGTGGTCGCGGGTTCCCCTGTAATCTACACAAGACAACCAATGATAGTTAGAATGGGAGTGATGGGTTAAAATTTTAACCGCATCACTCATCGCACATTACTTCCCAACAACGGAAAACAAACATGTGAAGGACCAAGGGTGACCAATCAGATGGAAAAGTAGGGTATCACTCATTGCAGGTTGAACATGGAAACTTGAAACCAAACTGGCGATGGGCGATACAACATTCAAGGCTTGACTTAAGGAATATTTGAAGCACGTGGGGAAAAGTATTTTTAAAAGGGGTCCACCTAGGCATGATGGGAAAGGAGAGAAGGAGCCAGTAAGAACACGAAAATTAAAGCCATGAGAGATTATGAAATGATCAAAAATCGGATACATCCGGTCAAATCAAAATTAGAAGCAAAGGAAACCAAACATGGTTGTAAGTGTGAATAACTTGTGAAAACCCAACCCTAGTGACAAATAGGACAATAATTATCAGTATTTGAGCATAAAAACCTCAGTGGAACCAAGAAATTTTTAGGGGTTCCACAACCCGGTGAGTTGTCACTTAGATGAATTAATACCGGTGTGTGTGTTCCCCTTTTATTTTTTGGTTAGCCTAGTGGTGGCCTTTTTCTTTTCTCTAAACTAAAGACTGGAAACTGGAGGTTTTGTTATGAATATGTTTTGACCAACTTTGGTCCCATTTGAACTCGATTTTGGGTCTCCCTTTGCAATCAGTTATTCTAAACCCATTGGGTAAAATTCCTAGTTCTCGGTAACCTTTTCAAGGTCCGGTGTTGGAGAATCCAAACCTGTTTGATTGATTTTTGATTAAGTATCTAGAAATTGGATTTTCCTATAAAGCCTTTTCCTCTTAAGAAATGAAGTGGCACATAAGTGTGCCATGTAAGCCTTTTGTGCCATCTTCTTCTCTAATGGTGAGCCCTATGAAAAAACCAAGGTGTTTGTGATTTTAACCCTAATCTGCCATGATTGGACCTTTATTTAGGGAAATTAATGCATTGTAATAGGAAATTAATGAAGGTGGTGAATAAAACATGTAATTGGAACCACCTCGAGCATGCAGTTTCTTTCACAACACTCTACCTTGTGCCATACTGCTCACCTGTAAGGACATTAGAGAATTAAAATCAAGATTGTGGCATACAAAGAAAGGTAAACCTCAAGAAGCTAAAGAACACAACTACCAAGGGTTTTGAGGTCAAATTTTGAAAGAAAATTGTATCACCAACAAAACCAGGTATGCTTTGAATAACTCAAATTCTATTGGTTTTCTATGCATGCATGTCTCAGAATAAGTGGTGTTCCCTTGGTTTGGTAATTAAAATGTTGATTATTTTGAAGTAAATTTAACCTAATTGAAAATTGAATTTTTTTATGAATAATTGAAAATGAATGGTTAGATTTAACCCTAACTCGCACACAAGGCACATACCTACTAATAATGCAGGAAACCCAAGAAAATATGAGAATTTCTAAAAGGAAGCTAGATTAGGAATTTGAGTACCTTGTTTCACAAATCGTACCAATCAGCGAGATTATTACTAACACTCATCTAGGATGGTTTATTGATAGTGAATTCATCACCAGGATTCAACAACAAAATTCCTCTTAGTGCTCGAAGAATATTATTACAAGTGGGTTGCATTTGGCAAGAGGGTTTCTACCAGCTATGGAAGCCCATGAATTGGTAATGAAATGTCTAAATTGGTATGACCCAAACAAGAGTGTTTTTGAGAAAGAAAGGGAGAGTCTATGTACATGTCTCTGTAAAAAGGATTGTATATACATTTGGTCTTCCCACATTTCACCAGAAGAATCCGTTGGATATGAAAACCCTAGCCACAACATACTTGAGTGCAAAAGAACATAATAGAAGATCTATGAATGTGTCATGGTCCCAGGAGGAGATTACCAAGCAAATGAAAATGATCTTGAGGTCTATGTTTATCTATGATGTCTAAGACATCATAACCCTATTGAGCAGGATAGTTGGACTCAGAGACACCAGTAAATTCAAACCCTAGATGTTTGGACTTATAATAGAAATAATGGAAGGCCCTATGTAAATTCATTGGGGGAGTTTCATCAATGAAAAGCTGGATGAAAAGATAAAGGCATTCCCAGAGTCCCTATGGTTTTCTATGTCTTCTTATGTGGTTTATTCCTATGCTCTAAGGGAAAATATTCAAGGATTGAACAAAGTTGGTACCTTGGACATAAAATCAGAGAATAATTTGGTATATGCCCATTTACTTCAGATCACTATTCACCAGTATCGGGAGCATTACCAAAGGGTTAATGATGTGTTCTCTATGAAGTTGGTTAGACTAATGGAAGGTGACAAAGCCAAAAGGTTGTCCCTACAAGCACAAAGTGTGATTGAGTTGGTTGGGGGTTGGTACATTCAATTTCCTACTTTCACCTACATTAAGGTGGAAGGATTTGAAGGATACCCCTTCATGTTACCCAGGTATCTAACATACAAAATTATATTATTGGAATTGGTGAGACAAATGAAACCTTCTCATTCCCTTTTCTTCATAGCACACAAGAAATTTTCTATCAAATTACCCATCACAATTGGGAATTACAAATGCAATGTAGATAAGTAGTCTGATATGTGCAAAGAATAACTGAATATGTATAAGTTGGAGTTCTTTACACTTTGAAGAAATAATTATAATCTGGAGGGAAACCTTGCCAAGAAAATAGTTGGAAATTATGCCCATGTTTATGATTTAGAAGATTTTTGGCTTAATTTTGATGATGAGCACTATTGGATATTGCTGATATGTGGTTTTTATTGATGTCAACACTATTGGCATTAATGTCTTTAATATTGTATATGTCGAGGATATTGACAAAATTGTAATAAAATAAGTTGTAGGTTATCAATGATGTAGTGAAGTTTAGTATGATGTCTAGCTCAATATATTGATGATAAGAAGTTGTGTATTAAAGGGTTTGTTGAAAAGTATATCTCATTTATCCACATGAAGTTTGGGAGGTTCACATGAATATTTGATTAACTTATGAGTATATGTGTTATGATAGTTGTTTTGTTGCTTTAGCTGGTGTTCCTCAAAGAAGATGATATGATTCCAGTAATTTGAGTTGTTTTGGATGCTTCTATGGTGATTCATGATGCTTGTGGATGTTTCTATATTGTGCTTTATCTATGTTGTTGGTTCACATTGACTGTTGTGCTGACGATTGGTGATTTTCTTCTGTGTGTTCATTTTTTTCATGATCATGGCTGACAGGGTGATTGTAGCATGTGGTGGATCTTCGAGGCATAATTGTTTAAGGTGTTTAGTTTTTGAGACATGTTGTTTTGGGTCCTTACTATGTCTTGGATGACTTTGTTTGGTTTGCATTGATAGATTGTTTATTAATTTGGGTCGATAGTTTGTACACATTTCATATATTTTTGGATCGACATGTAGTTGATGTTATCCTTAGTTGCAGATATTTATGATCGATTTTTTATACCATCTGAGTGAAATGGTGAGTGAGATATGTGTGTGTTGTGTGCGAATAATGTTTTAATCTTTCGAAGATAGAAGTAAGTGTGAAGAAGAGTGAGAAGAATAAAGTGTTTATGTGCTTAATCGAAACTGTAATCAAGCATTAGAAGATGTTATTTTACCAGTTCAAAATCTTCGGATGAAATCTAAATGTGACTGTACGACAGTGAGTCTTCCCTTGGGAAATAAGCCTTTTTGTATTTGAGTAGTGAGCTCTAGGTAGTGTGCATGAATGCATGTGAATTCCTCATTTATAATAATTTTAATAGAGTATAAGCTTGTGGACTAACCTCCACCATTTGTTTTCCCCTAACAGGGTTTCCACACAAAAATCTTGGTGTTATGTGTGTTTTTGATGTGGTGATGGTTTATGATTTCATATTTATTTATCAGATCTGAGAATAAGTTTAATAAGTATAAATTTTGTGACAATTGATTCACCCCCCCCCCTCTCAGTTGTCTTCCCTTGTGTTTCCAACAATTGGTATTAGAGCAAGTTCCTCTAAAGAAGCTTGACCACTTGAGGTGATCTGAGATGTTGACATATAAGAAGGATAGTCTGAGATTTGATGAAACAAATTATTCTCTATGGAAGACTCAAATGGAGTGTCATCTAAGATGCATTAGTGAACCTTACTGGACAATTACAATGAATAGATATATCATCCCACAGAATGGTCCTTCTACTATGGGTGAGATTAAGGAAGCCAAGTACAATATCAAGGCTAAGGAAGCATTATTGAGTGATTTGATTGATTCTGAGATGAAAAATGTAATGGAGCTGAACACTGCTTATGAGATCTAGAAAAATTTGGAAACTTTGTATGAAGGTGATACCCATGTGAAGATTTCTAAGCTACAAATCCTGAAAGGGAAATATGAAACATTGAGAATGGGTGAAGATGAGAAGATCACTTGTGTGTAGAATCAGATGTGTTGGTGGAACATTGGAAGAATCAAAGATTGTTGCTAAAGTGCTCAAATCCTTTCCTGCTGCATACAAACACAAAGTTGTTGCTATTGAGATCCAAACTATAACAAATGTAACTAGAGACATGTTGATTGGTAAGCTTGTTTCTTTTGAGTTAAGTGAGTTTGGTGAATCTCTTCCTAAGAGAATTTGCATTCAAAGCCACTGTCTCCAGAAAAGATAAGAAGACATATGATCTAGGAGAAATTTCTTCTAGAAAAATGTCCAAGTATGAGAAGGAAATGAGAGAGATTGGAGAAGAAGAGAGAAAACTAGATGAGCTTGAAGCACTTATTGTCAAGAGGGTAGCCAAAGGAGAAGGTAAGTATAAAGGGAAATTGACTCTTAATTTTTTTTTCTTGCAATAATATTATAGGTCATTTTGCCTCAAGGTGTCTTGAAAGAGTTCCTAAGCCAAGATCTAACATGCCTAGATTCCAAAGAAAGTGTTATTATGCTGCTTATGAAGGTGTGATAGATGATGAACCTAATAAAGGGAATGCAAGTGAGGATGAATGGGTATTCATTGCTATCAAAGAAAATAATCTAGCACCTACTGACTCTACCAGTTGCATGAATGTGGAGAAATCTCTAGCTTCTAGAGTTGAAGAAAAATATGAATGGGTGATTGACAGTGCATGCTCTTATCACATGATAGGTGATAAAAGTAAAATTGTGAGCCTGGAAAAGTATGATGGTGGTGTTGTAAGATTTGGTGATGAAAAATCTGGTGTAATCCATGCAGAGGATCCATTTATTTTGATGATAAGCATAATACTGATGATGTTCTATATGTGGAAGGTTTGAAGCATAATCTCTTAAGTGTTGGACAAATGGTTGACAAGGGATATAATCTTCAATTCAACAATGGAAAGTGTAGAATATTAGGGAGTTCTAGAAATGTGATTGTATTTGGTACAAAAACAAAAGGTAATATCTTCCACCTAAGTACTACTAGTAAAATTTGTTTGATTGATCAATTTGATGAAAGTTGGATGTGGCATAGGAGATTGTGTCATGTAAACTTTGATAATATTATCAAGATAAGTTCTACTCAGGAAGTGAGAGATCTTCCTAAGTTGATAAAACCTACTAATACTATATGCAAGGAATGTTAGTTAGGGAAGCAAACTAGAATTTCATTCTAAATCAAACAACATTGTTCAAATGAAGTATTGGAGCTTGTGCATACTGACCTATGTGGTCCTTCTAGAATCAAAAGTTTACAAGGAGATGGGTATTTCATGTTACTTAATGATGACTATTCTAGATTAATTTGGGTTACTTTCTTAAGGGAAAAATATGAAGCTCTAGAGAAATTTAAGATTTTTAAGGCTATGGTTGAGACAGAGATGGGTTTGAAGATTAAATTTCTAAGATCAGATAGAGGTAGTGAATTCACTTCCGATGAGTTTAATTATTTTTGTGAAGAGCATGGGATAAAGAGACAATTATTTGCCTCATGGACCCCTCAGCAAAATGGAGTTGTGGAAAGAAAGAACATGACAATTCAAGAAGCTACTAGGACTATGATGCTAGAAGGAAATGTTCCTCATAGCTATTGTAGAGAAGCTATGAGTATTGTCATTTACACTCTCAATCAGGTACATGTCAAAGGTGATACTGGTAAGACTCCTTATGAGCTATGGTTTGGTCATAAGCCTACTATTAGATACCTCAAAATCTTTGGGAGTAAATTTTATATCAAAAGAGATGAAGACATAGGAAATTTTGATGCTAGTAGTGATGAAGGAATATTTCTTGGTTATTCTACTAAAATTAAAGCCTATCGATGCTACAATAAGAGATTGAGGAAATTAATTGAAAGTGATAATGTAAAGGTTGATGAAGACATAGTTAGACCATCCAAAACCTTTGAATATGATTCAGATGATCAAAATGATAGTTCAAATAAGGGAAAGAAATTTGAGACTCTAAAGCAAGTTCAAATCATTCCGGTGAATTAAGAAAATCAAGAGGAAGAAACTAGTGAAAGTGCAGAAGTAAGATCACAAGAGCCTAAGACTCCAAGGTATGTAAGACTAAATCATTCAGAAGATCAAATTATAGGTGATAAGAAAAAAGGTGTTCAAACAAGGAGAAGAATTGCAGAAGAATATTGTTTGATCTCAAAGACCGAGCCTAATAATATCAATGAAGCATGCAAAGATGAACATTGGGTGGAAGCAATGAAAGAAGAACTACTGCAAATTGAGAAGAATGATACATGGACTCTTGTTCCTAGACCTAAGGACAAAAATGTAATTGGAACTAAATGGGTCTTTTAGAATAAACTGAATGAGCAAGGTGAATTTGTTAGAAACAAAGCAAGACTGGTGTGTAAAGGATATTCTCAGATGGAAGGAATTGACTTTGAAGAAACTTTTTCTCCTATTGCTAGGATTGAAGATGTGAGATTATTTCTTGCTTATGTTTCTTACAAAAACTTCAAGGTTTATCAGATGGATGTCAAGTAGGAATTTCTAAATGGTGAACTATATGAAGAAGTGTATATTGAGCAACCTAATGGATTTCAATTGACTGATCAAGGAGATATGGTTTTTTAGTTGAAGAAATATTTATATGGACTTAAGCAAGCCCCAAGAGCATGGTGTGCCAGATTGGACAAGTATTTGTTGAAGCTTAGATTTAATAAAGGTACTAGTGATAGTAATTTATATTTCAAGATTGATCATGATAAAGATTTGATTGTTGAAGTCTTTGTTGATGATATCATTTTTGGAGGAGATGATAGTTTGTGTATGAATTTTTTTGATGAGATGTAGAGTGAGTTTGAGATGTCTATGATTGGAGAAATGAAATTATTTTTTGGATTGAAAATTACTCATCTAAATAAAGGGATCTTTATATCTCAGTCCAAGTATGTGAAAGAATTGCTAAAGAAGTTTGGTATGGAAGATTCAAAGCCAAATGGTACACCTATGGTGAATGGATGTAATTTGACTCAAGATGATGATTCTCCTAAAACAAATCAGACTAGATATAGATCCATGATTGGTGGATTTCTCTATTTGACTCAAACTAGACTTGATATCATGAATGTCGTATGCATTGTTGTAATATTTCAATCTGATCCTAAGGAATCTCATGTGACAACTGTGAAGAGGATTTCCAAGTACTTGAAGGGGACAGTTGATTTTGGCCTATGGTATCTTAAAGAACATGACCTTACTTTGAGTGATTTTACTGATGTTGATTGGGCATGAGATGTGGATGAAAAAAAGAGTACTAGTGGTGGTACATTTTTATTACAAAAAAAGATGATTTCATGGTTAAGTAAGAAACATAATGTCATTTCTTTATCTACTGCAGAGGTAGAATACATTGTTGTTGCTAACAATTGTACTCAAGTATTATGGATGAAGAAATTTTTTAAAGATATCAAAGTTGTGTATGATGAACCTAATGCTATATTCTGTGATAATTCAAGTGCAATTAACATTTCTAAGAATTTGGTGTTGCATTCAAAAACCAATCATATATCTATCAAGTTTCACTTTTTGAGAGAAAAAGTGAGTGAAAAGTAAGTCAGATTGGAGTATGTGCCCACTAAGGAACAAACTGCAGATATATTTACCAAGCCCTTGCCTAAGGATACTTTTGAGTATCTCAGAGGGAAGCTAGATGTGATTAACCCTCCTAATAATAATTAAGATGCATTGATTTGCATCAGTCTGTGTATTTCATAGTCATATCTTGTGATCCAGATTGATGTTGTGGTGGTTGCTACTCAAGGAGAGTAGTCAGATGTTTATAAATGTGGTCCAAATATTGTGTGGATAAAGATAATGTGTACATTTGTCATTGATTTCAAAGGGGGAGAAGAGTCATGTGAAAATCTATGAAAGAGTTAAGGAGAAAAGATTCAAAATCTAAAGGGGAGAAAGTGCTAAGAGAAAGTATTGTTGATGGTGTTTTTCACATCATGTGTTGCCATCAATACCAAAGGGGGAGATTTTTGGATATTTATAATATGTGGTTGTCATTGATGTCTACACTATTGGAATTAATGTCTTTAAGACTGTAAATGCCAAGGATATTGAGAAAATTATAATAAAATAAGTTGCAGGTTGTCGGTGATGTAGTGAAGTTTAGTATGATGGCTAGCTCAGTATATTGATGATAAGAAGTTGTGGATTAAAGGTTTTTTTGAAAAGTATATCTAGTCTATCCACATGAAGTTTCAGAGGTTCACATGAAGATTTGAGTAAGTTATGAGTATCTGTGTTCTCATAGTTGTTTTGTTGCTTTAGTTGGTGTTCCTCAAAAAAGATGATATGATTCTGGTAATTTGAGTTGTTGTGGATGCTTCTATGGTGATTCATGATTCTTGTGGATGTTTCTAGGTCATTCTCTATCTATTTTGTTGGTTCACATTTATTTTTGTGCTCGCAATTGGTGATTTTCTTCTATGAGTTCATGTTTTTCATGATCATGGCCAACAGGGTGATTGTAGCATGCTGTGGATCTTTGAGGCATAATTGTTTAAGGTGTTTCATGTTCGAGAAATGTTTTTTGGGTCCTTACTATTTCTTGGTCGAAATTGTTTGGTTCACATTAATAAAAAAAAATATTAATTTGGGTCGACAGTTTGTTCACATTTCATATTTTGTTGGGCCGACATGTAGTTGATGTTATCCTTAGTTACAGATATATATGATCAATTTTTTATACCTTTCGAGTGCAATGATGAGCAAGATGTGTGTGTGTTGTGTGCAAAAAATGTTCTAATCTTTCAAAGGAAGAAGTAAATGTGGAGAAGAGTGAGTAGAAGAAAGTGTTTATGTGCTTAACCGAAACTGTAATCAAGCATTAGAAGATGCTATTTTCTCAATTCAAAATCTTTAGATGAAATCTGAATGCGACTATAAGACAGTGATTCTTCCTGTGGGAAGTAAGCCTTTTTGTATTTGATCAGTGATCTCTAGGTAGTGTGCCTAAATGCATGTGCATTCCCCATTTATAATACTTTTAATAGAGTATAAACTTGTGGACTAACCTTCACCATGGTTTTTCCCCTAATAGGGTTTCCACGCAAAAATATTGGTGTTATGTGTGTTTTTGATGTGGTGATGGTTTATTCTTTCATGTTTAGTTATTGGATATGAGAATAAGTTTAATAAGTATAATTTTTGTGACAACCGATTCACTTCTCCTCTCAGTTTTCTGCCCTTGTGTTTCCAACAAGCACTAGGCCAGAAAGCGGTCATACCAAAGGTTGTCATTACAAGTATTAAGGATTCTGGGACTTAATGATATTTTGGACTAGTTGGATATGGATGACAGAGAGGTGTTGAATCCAATTTACAATTCAGAGAAGATTTATGATGAACCTATCCCAAACCTAGACAATGAAAAGAAGGAAATAATAACTATCAAGGATATTTCAGAGCAAGTGTTGACATATACTCAACACTGGATTCATGATTATAGTAAAGCATTAAGACAAGTTGGGATAAAAATTACATACCCTCCCAATATAAAGAAGAAGCAGAGAGTAGAAGATGAACCTAGGTATGATGATATTGTTAAAAAGAAGATAAAATTGAGAAAATAAAAGTTAGATGTATGTATTAAAGAAATAACTCTTGATGCTTCAAGCCAGAGAATTCTAGTGAAACCAGCTAGCTAGTGTAAAGAGATTGTGGTCGGTTAGGCTAATGTAATAGTAAAGCCTAAGGAAAAAAATTCTTCCACAACAAACCGAAAGGTCAACCTATGAATGATGAAGAGGTGAGAATGAATACACACACTCGTTCTAAGACAAGGTCTGCATCTCAGAGGGTTGCATAATTATTCACCTCCCGCCCTTGAGTTAATGCAACAATGAAAAAAACACTAGGAGGGACTCCTATAATTCAAGAGGAAATTCTTGAGCTAAGTGAAGAAGAAATTATAGAAGAGTGGGAGAAACTAGATGCCATGATGAATTTTTTTGAAAGAAAATGATCTAAGGAAAAACCCATGGTGTAGCCAGTAGTGGAAGAAGTGCCAAATATAGGGTCAAATCCTATATATATTGAAGAAGAGGATTATGTAAGAGGATCACTTTCCCCAAAGGAGGGAAACCCAAAGAAGCTTGATGAAAGACTAATAGGGGATACTAAAAGTCACAATTCCATGGACAATATTGGTAATGAAGATATAGTTGATGCCCAACTTCCACGAGGAAGTAGTAAAAATGATGTTGAGCAATCATAGGTTTCTGAGAAATCAAGAGAAGATTGGGTTGAGAATGTAAATGCAGAGCCTTCAAAAACCTTGGGTGGTGAAATAATAAATGAGGAGAATCCTAATGTTTTAAGACAAGAAAGTGATTCCCCAAGGACCAATGTTGAACACATGGTTGGATAGGAGAATATAAGTCTCAAGAAAGAAGAGACAGTGATAAATCAAGATAATTTGGAATCCATGCCAGTGAGGAAAAAATTTGTTCAAGTTCTGGGAGGTGTGATAAGAAATGTTGATGGTTCAAGAGAATTTCTTGAACATGTAGGTCATCAAGAACAAAGAAATGTTGAAGAGGCAAAGAAAAATGAAGAAGCACCTGATTGGTTAGTCAAGGAAATGGCTTCGCCATTGGAGGTGGAATTGGTGCCTCTAGATTTGAGAAGTTTAATGCAAGAAGTGGAAACCCCTAAACCTAGATGTGGAGTGAAGACAAGACATGCTATATGTTGCAATGTGTCACCCTTGGTCTCCTCAGCATGGCCCAACGCAGCGCTTGGGCTTCATGACATGGTTTAACCACCTCCTGTGGATTTTGGATCTTGTATAAATCCAACGGTTGTATTAGGCATTAACAAGTTGATATTTTGGTGCAACGACAACCATCTTTGCAACACTATATAGAGGAACACATATGGAGGGAGAACACTCAATATAGCTACTCTAGTAGGAGATAAGAGCAAGCATGAGATGACACCTAGGGATTACAAGGTAATGACAATCAATGTCAGACATTCATCTTAGGGACATGAATTAGAGGAAATGAAAATGAATTTATACACAACTGTCACTAGGGTACAAAAAATAATACAAAAGAAAAGAGAGCTAAAGGAGTAGATTGCCTGCCTGGAAGATTTTATCAAGTCATTAGCCCAATCTAATCAAGTGCAGACTGAATTGCCTCAAAATCTAGTACTTATGTCTAAGGATCAAGTGGGTTCCATTGCAGTGCTTCGCCATAAGCTAAGTGTATTCAAAGAATGGATGGAATACTTGGTGAGGAAAGGAGAAAAATTAATTAAAGACATAATTGGGAAACATAAGGAGGCATACCGTTTGTGTGAAAAGTCTAAAATACTAGAAGGCAAATGTATATTTCGCCAAGAACAAACTGGTGCGAAAAGGAAAAACTTAAAAGATCTTATTCAAGAATATTTTTGAGAGCTGGTAAGTGGGAAGATAACCATGGAATAGGAGGTTCCAATTTTTGAAAAGTGGAGAAAAGAAGTGAATTGGGAAAGTGATGCTTTGCTACAATGTGTAGAAGGATTTGAAAAGGTCACAGAAAGATGTAAGAAGCTGATTGATAGAGATGATTTTTTTATTGAAATGTTAGCACAACAGAGTTGTGATCCCCAGACTTTAGGGCAAGGTGATAAGGATGTAAAATATTTCAAGGAATGGATTGAAAGAGTGAGGAAGGACCCTATTCATTCATTAAACCAAGAGGTTATTGATGAGATTATAAAGTATAGGAATTTTATGGTTAAATACGAAGCAAAAATGATGCAGAGGAATGAAAACATCATTCAGATATCAGAGGATTATACTAGGCTTAAGTACAACTGGAAAGTGATTCAAGGAGTTCCAAAGGAGTGCATGCAAAGTGTTGGTCACTTTCTAGGAGTATCAACAAAGGAAAGGTGAATATGAGTCTTCAGACATGAGGTTCAATAAATAAGGATAATAAATAGCCAGATACCAAATTTTGGAGGTTGAGTGCATTAATATGGTTTTGAAGCTGATTTTATAGGTTTGTTTCCGATCTCGGTAAAGGTAGCTAGTCCCAAAGCTTTGGAGGAAGTCTTGAGGATCTTGTTTTATGTGAAGTGTTTGTGAACCTGAACCCGAGTTGAAGATTGTTGCTAATGAAAAGTTAAAGTCTTGACTTTTCCTAGAATGTTCTGATGCTAGTTGTCACTTGCCATGTGCTACATTTTGATTCATTTTCATGATTCTCTTTGATGGAATAATTTTAAACTCTTTGGGGCCTTGTTCCTATAAAAGGTTGTTTACTGCTTTATTTTTATTAAGTTCAAAATTTGTGGATGTCGAAGAACCAATTTTTTTTCAAGTTTTGTTCTTTTCCCTATTTTTTGTTCCATTCTCAATTAAAAACTCATTTGTTTCATTAGAATTTAATCAATATTAGAGTCAATTTGAAAGCTATTTCCTAGTATGAAATCTTACGTACCTAATTTTTCTTTCCCATCAAACAAGATTGTGTGTTGCATCATTTAAGGGTGCATACTAACAATATTTGATGGTAAATGATCCCCCTTTTCTTTAAAATCTCACATCATTCTATGCGTAGTTGTGAAGAAATCTAGCAATTTATGGAATGGTTTTCTCTAGTTTGGTTATTTCTTGAGGCATGCGTGGATATAATACCTGAGAGAAATTTTACTATTTTAGTAATTTTATGCTTTATTTTAGAATAGATGTTTAAATTTCAGAAAATGTTCCAAAAAAGAGATGAATGCATTGATTTTTATTGTAAATCTTTTGATTCCATGATATTGTTGAATGCTTAAAGATAAATCTACTTGGATAAATGCAATTTATTTGAAGTTCATGAAATATTATCACAATTTTTTTTATTTCATGAAGTTGTTGAATGACTGGATCAAGATTATTTCTTATCTTTATGATTCCTTTCAAAATTGAAGAGAAAAATAATCGTTTACCCCTCATGATTAAAAATATTATCACAATGAACCTTGATGCAAGCATAGTACAGTCAAGACCTAACATATATGAGCCTTGGGGTTAAGTCAAGTTAGCCTAAAATTTAGGTCATCTCAGTCCAATCTTTCAAGTAAGGATAGGTTCTCATGGTGTGTTTGTGAGGATTTATTTGACCTGTTGGTGTGTGACTAACATCATCGTCAACACTTATCTAAACTTTCATACCAAGATCTAGGAGCTTGCTTCAATCCATAAAATGCTTTCTTCAATCTCCAAACCATATTTGCATCTTCTAACAACTGAAAAACTTTTTGGTTGTTCAATGTATACCTCTTCTTCCAATTCACCATTCAAGAATGTAGACTTCACATCCATCTGATAAAATTTGAATTGTTTATGTGTTACAAAAGCTAAAAACATCCTGATAGCTTCCATTCTTACATCCAGATCAAAATTTTCTTCAAAATCTATATCCTCAACCTATGAGTAACCCTTACACACAAGTATAGCCTTGTTCTTAAAAACTTTTCCATCTTGTTCTAGAATACGCACTTAGTAATAATCATATTTTTTTTTGTTGGTATTGGGACCAATTCCCAAGTTATATTCTTCTCTATCTGTTCTAACTCTTCCTTTATTACTTTGACCCAATTATCATCTTTGCCTGCCTCAATAACTATTTTGGGTTCTACCTCAGAAGGTAGATAGAAATATACTTGTTCCTCTATCATAGAAATTTTTCTTCTTGCCAGCACACCTTTTCTCTTATCTCCAATGATCTAATCTTTTGAATGATTCTTCTGCACATACTTAGGAGTCTTAGGATTATTTCTCAGAGCTTCTTCCTCTTAAACTATTAACACTTTTCCTTTGTCTCCAGCCTTTTCTTCTTCACTTCAAGGGGATTCATCAGATTTATACCCTTCTATCAATACTAAACTTAGAAGTGGTTCTTCATCCACTTTGATACTTGCACTCTCAAAAATCTTCTTCAATATTTTGGTGTAACACCGGTAGGCCTTTCTTCTTGTAGAGTATCCAAGGAAGATTCCTTCATTAGATCTTGCATCAAAATTTCCTATGTTTTCTTCATCTCTTTTGATATAACATTTTCTTTCAAAAAAATTGAAATATTTCACAGTAGGGGGCATACCATACCATAACTCATAGGGAGTTTTTTAACTATTCGCTCTTGCTTGACCTCTGTTAAGAATGTAGACCACAGTATGAATTGATTCTCTCTAATAGACATCTAGAAGGTTAGCTTCCTTCATCATTGTCCGAGATGCTTCCTAAACTATTTTGTTTTTCCTTTCCACAACTCTATTCTATTGAGGATTTCTAGGGGCTGACAAATACCTTCTTATTCCATGATCTTCACAAAATTTGTTAAACTCATTTGAAGTAAACTCACCACCTCTATCAAATCTCAAAATCTTAATTTTTAAATTCATTTCATTCCCAACCATAGCCTTAAATGCTTTAAAATTGTCCAGATCTTTTGATCTTTCTTTAAGAAATGTAACCCAAGCCATTCTAGAATAATCATCAATTAATAACATGAAATACTTGTCACCACATGAGCTTCTAATTCTGGTAGGTCCACATAGATTTTTATGCACTAACTCCAAGGGACCCGTGGTAGAATTTTAATTTTTATGAATATTTCCTTTGTTTTCTTTCCAACTTGACATCATTTGCATATTACATTGATGGGATTTTTAATCTTTGGTAAATATTTCATAGCATTAGTAGAACTTATCCTTTCTAGTCTATCAAAATTAATGTGACCCATTATTCTATGCTATAGCCAAATTTCATTAGTTTGACACATAAAGCACTTTACACCATTACCTTCAGTTAATAGATATTAGCTCCTTTCCTTATTCCACTACTAACCAAAATATTGGAGCTTCTTTTTCTAATTTCACAACCACCATTTTGAAATACAAGATCATACACATTTGTCCTACACTTAGAAGATTATATCAGATACCCTTGACATAAAGAACATCATCTATATTATCCTTTCCTTAAAAAATAATTGAACCTTTTCCATAGATATCAGTAGATGTATCATCACCAAACTTAACAAGACCACCATCATACTTTTCAATCTTAAAAAACTTACTCTTATCACTTATCATATGATTTGAGAATCCACTATCAATGATCTAGTAACTATTATCCTCTCTAGCATGAAAAGTAGTCAACAAATTTCCTTCAATGTTATGACATATTTTTGAAGCACTTTCCTTCACACAACTTTCAAGATTAGTAGAATTAGTTCTAACATTTAAAGCCATGAACAAGCATTCATCACTTCCTTTATTTGGATAATTTGATTCTTCATCATTAGATACACCATTATCCTTTTCAACATAATAAATATTCTTGATAAATTTATCCTTATGATCATTTTGTTTGTCATTTGTGACTTTGCTTGGGCATTTAGATGCATAATGGAATATTTTTCCACATTTGGGATATTTGAAAGGTAGCTTACCTCTATATTTTCCAGTACCCTTTTTCAATCTCCTCACAAATTTTACTTCCACCTAATCAAGATCATATAGATTTGATCCATTATCCTTTTCCACTTTGGAGACTTTAAAATAAGTTTATTTGTTTATAACATCTTGACCAAACTCTCTCATTTCAAAAGAAGTTAAAGAACAAAAAAATTGATCTCTAGAATAATTATCTGAATTTTGATATTCCTCTATAGTAGAAAATTCATTACTATAATCTTTTAGTTAGAGTTCTTAATACCTTTTTCACAACTTCACTAGATCATCTAGCTTTCCACCAAGACCATTGCTAACATTGACAACTTCATCAACTTTGAGCATGTAGGCAGTAATATATTCATCTTCAAACATCCTTAGGGTTTCAAATTTGGCTTTGTAGTTTTACATCTTTGCTTGTTTGACCTTGTCATATTCTTCATAGATACTTTCCAACTTCTTCTAGATATCTTTAGCAAACTTGTAGCTCATAAACTTCACAGGTTATGAATTAGTAAGATCACTCAATATTGCATTACTTTCTTTGCCATTGTTTCCATATTCCTTGATATCATGATCAGTTGACGGTCCATTTGTAGGCATAGTATAACCCTTTTCAACATACTATAAAACTCTAAGTCTAAGGGAGACTAAGAAAGACTCCATCCTAGCTTTCTAGTAGGTAAAATTTGTTCCACCGAACAAAGAAGCTTTGACACCTTTCCTATGTTCCAACTAGATCTACCTCAAGTGGTTAAGCTTCTTTCTAGGAACCATGACTTTGATACCAATTGTTAAATGCACATGAAAACAAAGATGGGGGGTGAATCAGTTGCATACTTTAAAAAATTAAAAACCATTATTAACATTTAAATACACATTGACCCTTGAATCCTTATCCACCATTAAACCCTTAACATGCATTAACAATATGTAAACATGTAAAGTAGTAATGTAAACAATTCAAACATATAAGAACACCAGATTTATGTGGAAGACCCAACAAGGGAAAAACCACGGTGAGGATTAGCTCACTAATATATGAAATGCAACACCAAATACAATAAGGCTCACTACCTAGAAAGATAAAGAAAGGCTCATTGTTAGTGGCTCATTGCCAAAGGACTCACTATCTAGAAGAAAGAAGAAAGAAGAGGTAGCTCATTGCAAATTTGAAATACCAGAAATGAATCTCTCATATTTCAAAGGTATAGTTCCACTAAAGCACAAACAACTCATCAAGCAGATTAAAATATAGACACCTTTTCCTCACTGCATTAGTAAGTCATAAGCATTAAGGCTCACACTCAAACCATCACTTGACTACTTTCATATCTTTCGCATCACACACTCTCTACTCTTGAACCAAACAACAATTCTTCTTTGTTTTATACCCTTTGCAACCTAAAACAATATCAATTAGGTCATCCTTAAGGAATCATATACACCTCAACCGTGTAACATCAAATAGGTTGGCACAAAACACTTCCACAATATAAATAAGTGAAGCCAAAAAATGTTATTACTTAATTGGAATAGAAATCTACACAAACGTTCTTTTCAACACTTCCTTAAATAATAATTAACCTTTGAAATTAGCATTAGCATGCCAAGTCGGCCAAACTTGCACTAACACTAACAAGCAACACAAAACACACCTCTCAACATCTGGAAACATCTTGCAGATGAAACAAAAAATTCTAAAGTATCCATACAACATCTCAAAATATTCCACATCATCAAAATACTCTCCATAACTACTGCAACCACCTATAACTCAAGAACACCTTCATTCTATGTAACCAAACATACTAGCACAAACATCCAACAAACTAGAAAACATTTTTGAACAACTCAACACCTGAAACTTCAAGGGAAGGTAGATACAAATGACATAAGAACATTCCCAGATCCACAAATCTATAAACTTCACTATGAATAAATGTGGAGCAATCTTATTTCTCCTAGACACCCTGTTTCACCAAACATACATACCTCAAACACATATTTCACTACAATATGATCCAAAACCTAAAACTCTAGATATAGTACCTCTAATCATCAAGTCCAAATTGCATGGTCATATCTTCAACCATGAACAAATGCGGAGCAAAACACTGAACACCACTCTATGACACTAAACTCTCTTTTATTCAAATTTTATCAAAGGAACTTAGAAACCAAGTGACCCAAACACATCTGCAATACTCCTATAGCATCTACAACATGCAAGACTCTCCAAATACAAAAATCTCCTCAAACATAGCTAGGCCAATGACCTTTGCAACTGCACATCAATGACAACACAAGCATGTGTTGACATCAATACCAGCCATTCAAACATTCTCTTTATACAAGGGGTTGAAATCAATGACAACACCCTAGCAACTCAATATTCCAACATCTCCAAACTTCTAACATGGATGCCCTACAAGAGGAGATAAAAGGTAAGAAGATCATTTAATCTAGAGGAGTGCAAATAGAATATTGTAGGAGTAGTAGGCCTATAGATAAAGTTTGAGGAAAGTGATCCCACAATAGTGGGTTACAAATTTTGACCAAACTTGGCATTGAACTAAACTTTTTTAACTAAATTTTCACTTTTGGACACCTATAGTTGCTGAACCATGAGGAATTTGAAGATGACACAGACTAGTGATTTGTGACATTTTGTTCGTAGATTCTAAATAATATATTCTTATTTTTTTTGGAATTGTGAATATTTATTCACACACTGTTCTCTTCCTTCGTGGTTTCTCTTTCTTGCGCGGCTTTGCCTTTTTATTTTGGTATCCCTCATAGCTTTCTAGTAGCTGCCACATGGCGTCTTATCGGAGCTTTCTTTTGGGATGTCTCTGCTTCCTTTTGTCAGGCTCCAATTGCTTGACACATCACCTTCACTTGTTTTCTTTTTGGGTCGGGCCCACAGTGGAGTTTCCTTTGCTAGGAGTTTTTCGCGTGGCATTCATTCATGTGTTTGTTATCTTGGGTTCAACATTTTTTGCAACAACTTCCATTTTGATGCCCCGCATCCTCTCCTTCTACTACTGCATGACCCATATCTCCTTGGGTTGTACCTACTAGCGTGCTATTGGAGCATCTTTCTGTTGGTGCCGGCTCGAGAAAATCTTGATCGTTGATGGCTTTGTTGAAGCATCTTTCTTGTTAGGGTCTCTAGGTGGTGGGCTAGCTTATTTAAGCATTCTTTTCTTCATTTTTAGGTTGTTGTCAGATGGATGAAATTTTCTCGAGCATTGGGAATTAGCCTCTGTAATGTTTTCTATTAAATTTGAACTCATAGACTTTTCCATTCTGTTTGTCCTTTCTGTTTTCATTCATTTGATAAAACATTAAATTGTGCTTGTATTTTTTGAAGCATTTGATCATCTGTTCCATGATTTTATAATTTTTATGTAGCCTAGCGTAATATAGATCATGTTGCTACTCTTTTGTGTTGTCTTACATTGTATGAGTTATATTATGCAAATGGTTTGATGTTCTTATGTTTACAGAGTCAGAATCATTTATTTGATATACGCTAGTTATTACTCAAGCCTTTGTTTTAGCATTGTGCTTACATATTTCATTTTTGATCTCGCGCATCACCTTAGCTTAGGTTTGTTTATTTTATCTTTATCTTCTTCCCCTTTTCCTCTCCCCATTAAAAAATGAAGAGTTGGCTTCAATAAAACCCCGAAGGTTACTTAGCTACGCACATAGGTCCCCCAATAGCTAAGTTTCCCATAAGGCTACTGCATGTGAAATTTTGCATCAATATTTATTTTTCTGGCATGCCCAGTGGGCCATGAACTAACACATTCACAAATCAATAGGAGTGTATGAGCCATAGGCTCGACACTAGGTCTCAAACTGCAAGAATTCCTGGCCTACTTGTACCACCGTTGGTTTCAGTTAAGGCGAGAAGTCGGTAGGCTAATACTTCACCTCCTTCTTCCCCTTCATCCCTTGTACCAATGGTTAGAAATTTTTTAGCCTGGGATGTTGGTAGTCCTTTCATAGCCCCTGTACCTCCTGCAATGTGGGCTCCAATCCAAACTTCTACTTTAAAGGTTGTCCCTAAGCTCTTCGAGGATGATTCAAAAACTCTAGCGGAGCACTTGCAAGATGTGGCTGATGTATGTTTGGTTCATGGCATTACTAATCATAATGTGGCTTTGTGGTTGCTCACCGCCTCTTTCAGAGGGAAGGTGTCAGATTGGTATCTTACTCTTACAGCTAATACAATTGGCACTTGGGATCAGCTCAGAGATCCTTTCCGCTTCTCAAATAATGGTGATAGGTCTTCGCTATATCACCAGCTGGCTCATATAAAGTGGGCTCCCCATGAATCTTTGGCCAATTTCAATGCTTGGTTTCATTTGAATTGGCAAAGAGTTCTTGTCGGCAGTCGAGCACCTACAAATCTGGCATTCATGTTCTATCTAAAGTCCATAAATGTTGATATTTCTATGATGCTGCAAGCTCTCAGTGGGAATACCTTACGTGATGCATACAAACTTTTCATCACTGTGGAGAAAAATCTTGCTGCTGCTGGAAAATTGGCACCGCAACCTATCATGCCATTATTCCCAGAATCGATCACAATGGAACCAAAGGTAGCTTCAACCAACATTCCTACACCTCCCTAGTCTATGTATGTGTACTCAGGAATGATGTCGAGCATGGCTCTAGTGCCTAACCCCCTTGCGGCTAAAGTGAACGACATGAAGGAGCAAATGCAAACCATGAAAAATGAACTAACCAGTATGAAGTGGCACCAATATACCTATCAAAAGCCTTCTTACCAAAACTACCAAGGAGGGAAGGCTCCTTTCCAACCAAGCCAGTGGCAGGATAGATCACATAGCAATACCCAAGCTCAACAGAACAATCAAGTCATCCCCGTGACTATGCCGATGCAGACCGTCTATCCTAGTTCAAGTAAGGAGCTAGTAGAAGGAAAAAATAATCTTGTCGAGGAGATTAATCCATGGTGCTTCCCTTGCAATGATGCACACATGCCCCAGAATTGTTCGTGAGGGAATTTAAAACAGAAGATAGCAAAGCAATGTAGTCAAGGCATATTGCCTCATCCCAGAGGCCATACATATGCCTCTCAACAAATGGAGAATGCAGTTCTCACTACTCAAATGCAAGGAGTGTTTATAAAGAAGGAGCTAAAGATAGATCTAGACTAGACACTCTTTTATTGGATGGAAGGAGAGGAGTCGACATTCCTGAATGACATTCTGGTGAGCCATGTGCCACAAGTATAGTTAAATTACAATACTCATTCCAAGCAGAGGCTCACTAGAGAATTCTTGTCTTTGTAGACTAAAGGGTCACCTAATTCAACACCCAATCCATCAACAACTGTGTCATCAATTCCACATCAGCCTAAGGTGGTTGTTCCAAGTCCCAAGAATCCACCTCCTCTAAAAGAAAGATCTCCCACAACCACCCCAATAGTTGCCAAACAACCAGATGCACCAGCTCCAAGGAAGAAGGAGAAAAACACCATAGTTCATCAGTCACGAACTCTATTCAACGTGCTAGAACAACTAAAGAAATCCTCTGCTAATGTTTCTTTGTGGGATATCCTAGCCATCCCGGAGAAAAAGTTGTTATTACAAAAGGAATTATCAGGAGAGGAGGCCATGAAGATTCTTGAGCTGCCCTCAGAAGATAGGACATCCAAGCCGGACTTGGATAGAGTTCTAGCAAATCAACCAGAAGAAAAGAAAGTTGAAAAAGAGAGTAAGCCTAAACCCAAACCTTTCTTTCTAACGCTTATCATTGGTAACAAACTATTGCATAATTGTATGATTGACTTTGGTGCTAGCACCACCGTCATGCCTAAGCAAGTAGTTGAAGCTTTGGAACTCGAATATGAGCCTCTTAAGAAGGGAGTCATGCAACTCAATGTGAACAAGGTTGAAATCATCAAAGTAATCAAAGGATTTCCTCTAACATTGTTTGCTTGTCCCAACATTACTGTGAATCAAGATACTATGCTCATCAATGTCCCTCCTCTATTCAGGATATCTATCCTGAGAATTCACCTCAAATGTTGGAGGTTACCTAGCATTGGACTGGTTGCACCTGATCCTAAGAACCAAACATGGAGCTAAGATGAAGTTACTGTCAGAATCTTTACATTCTAAGCATGTGGTTGATGAATCCATGACCAATTTTGAGGCATCACATACCTCAATCACCTCAGAAGAGATGCTCAATGTCAAACTTCTTGAAGATGAAGAAGCAAGTAGCTCTCAAATGGAGAAAGAAGAAGCTCTCTTGAATGAATTTATAAACACGGAACCTTTTTGAAATTATCATGCAACTGGGCTAGGAACATACATCATACATGAAGAGGATCAGATGATGCCTAGAGTGACTAAAGAGTCTGAAGGTGAAGGACCCTCAGAGTTATGGACCTTTCCCTTTGACAAAGCAAGATGCAAAGTCAGAGTCGGTGTAGGAATATGTTTAATATACCCATCCAAAGAAAAGAGCTTAAGGTCTTACCACTTCCAGTTCGAGTGCTCAAAAAATGAAGAAGAATATAAAGGCCTTGTCCATGGCTTGAGTTTAGCGAAACAAATGGGTACAAAGAAAATATGGGTGTTTTGATATTCAAAATTGGTGTTCAACCAAATCCGAGGGCTATCTGCCACCAAGAATTTTTGTATGTGATCATACCGAAATTAGGTCATGGATCTGATTGAAGACTTCGAGGTATTCAACATCCAAGCTATACCTAGAGAGCAGAACTCCAAAGCAGACTGAATGGCAACTGACAAATCTCAGTTTGAGCCAGCTTTTGAGTTAATTAACAAAAACCATTCAAAGCAAGTGATCGTGCGGCGTGTAATCCCAAATAATGATCAAAATTGGAAATTTTTTGATAGTGATGCTCATATCCCGTCATTTCTCCAATTTTATGTAGAATTTTCTAACCAATTACAACCAAAGATCGTTGAGGCCTATAAAGATCAAGTAATCTATCTTAAATCAAACAAGCTCCCCAGGGTTCTTATTACTCTTGAGAGTATTTTTTATTCTGATGATGCGAATAAAGATAAGAGAAAGCTTGTAGTCGATAAAGACGATTATGCCAATTTTCACATCGGAGAAGATAAAAGGCTTAAGGTTAGAAAAGGAGTCTCGCAAAAGGATAAAGAAAGGTTGAAACATTTTTACGAGAAGTATCTGAGTGTGGTAGCATGGTCATATGATGATCTTAAGGGATATGATCCTGGGATTATTCAACACACCATTGAGCTACTAGAAGGAGCAAAACCTGTGCATCAAAAGTAGAGGCTAGTAAATCCAAAGATTGAGTTGCTAATGTCACAAGAATTAAAGAAGTTGATTGAATATTGGATAGTGTTCCCAATCAAGCATAGCACTTGGGTGTCTAACCTGGTTCTAGTCCAGAAAAAGAATGGTGATATACAATTGTGCATTGAATTTCGAGACCTGAATAGAGAATCCTTGAAGGACCACTACCCTATGCCTTCCATGGAGGTAATTCTGCAAATAGTTGTTGGTTCTGAGATGTTTTCAATGCTGGATGATTTCTCTGGCTATAATTAGATGCGTGTGAAAGAGGAAGACCAACACAAAATGACATTTACTACTAAGTGGGGAACATACATTTATGCTAAAATTCCCTTTGGACTTTCAAATACCAAAGCCACTTTCTAATGAGCTATGGACATTTCTTTCAGGGATTTGATACATAAGGTCATTCTTATTTATCTAGATGACCTAACAGTGTTCACAAAATCTACTGAAGATCATTTTGATCATCTCGATCTTGTTTCCAAAAGTGCCAAGAGTTTAGGATTTCTTTGAACCCAAAGAAATATGTGTTTGGGGTCCCACAAGGGAAGCTATTGGGTTATTTCATCTCGAAGGAAGGTATTTCCATTAATTCGGAAAGGTTTAAAGTGATCAAGGAACTCCCTCTACCTGTCAACAAAAAAGGAGTTCAATATTTTTTGGGAAAGGTTAACTTCGTCAATCGGTTCATAGAGGTCTTCACAGGGATTGTTCGGCCCATCACCTTGATGTTGAAAAAGGACCACGTTTTCAAATGGACAGCAAAAGCCAGAAAATATTTCGAATAGCTTAAAGAGGTCATGTCTTCTACTCCCATGTTGGTTAATCCAAATTTGTCGAAAGACTTCCTTATGTACATCTTTGGTGGTAGCATGAGTATCGCTACTATCCTGATGTAGAAAGATGACAAAGATACAAGAGAATTACCTATTTCCTTCTATTCATGCACTCTGAAAGATTATGAGGTGAAGTATAACTTTGTGGAGAAGCAAGATTTTGCTATTGTAAAGGGGTTGAAGAAGTTCTGACACCTCATATCATGAAACAAGGTGATTGTTTGTATGCCGCACCCTAGTGTGTGAGAATATATTATGGAAGGTGAAATCACTAAGAAGCAGGCTAACTAGACAACTAAGATTCTTGAGTATGACATTGAGATCAAGCCAGTCAAGACTATGAAAAGGAAGGGGCTGTGTGAATATTTGGCTGAAAACAATGAAGCAATTACTGAGTTTGAAGTCCCAGAACTCATGTTGCTAAATGAAGAGAGTTCCATAGATGATTGCTTGGATGCTAGAATTAATTTCATGCAAATAGGAAGGTATCCGCTCGACCTCCCCTCATTTAAAATGCATTTTTATTGACTGGAGATAAATGGTTATGTGCTCTTGGAGGGAGTTCTTTTCAAGAGAAAATTCAATGGCGTCTTATTAAGATTTGTAAGCCAAGAGAAATCAAAAAGGATATTGGAGCAGTACCATAGTGGCCCAACTGGAGGATATTTTTCAGCAAAAAATACTGCAATCAAGATTATGTGTGCTAGTTATTTTTGGCCGATGTTATTTAAGGACTCGTATTCATTGGTAAAGTCTTGCAACGAGTGCCAGTTTTTTGTTGGGAAAAGGAAAAATGTTGTCATGCCATTGAAACCAATTGTAGTTGAAGAGCCATTCGGTCAATTGGGTCTCGACTTCATTGGCATGATCAATCCATTTTCATCAGTTGAACACAGGTGAATCCTAATAAAAACTGACTATTTCACCAGATGGACTAAGGTTGTACCTTTGAAGAATGCAATAGAGGCATAAATCATGAACTTCCTGGAGGAACTAGTAGCCAGGTTTGGCCCACCAAAGACAATTATCTTAGATAATGCCAAAGATTTTCTTGGCTCCAAAATCACTCAATTTGCACTAAAATATGGATTCTTCCTAAAGACATCCTCCAAATACTACCCACAAGGAAATGGCCTTGCCGAATCTACAAACAATAATCTTCTTAAACTAATCAAGAGAATAGGTTTAGGACATCAAAGGGAGTAGCATAAACACCTCCGTACAACACTATGGGCAGACCGTATCACGTCTAAGCAAATATTGAAAACATCTCCTTATGAGATAGTATACGAGAAGGAGGCGCTATTGCCAATCTCTATGGAAATCCCTGCAATCCAACTACTCAAGTCTCTTGAGATTGAGAAATAATGGAGCGATGGAGGTGCGGTTTTCAAAATTACTTGAAGTTCAAGAGAAATGAGAGCATGCTCTCAAGGCAATGACCAACTACCAGCAGGTGGTAAATAAATGGTTCGACAAGAAAACATCTGACCAGGGTTTGCAATGTGGAGACTTGGTGCTCAAGTTTAATGAGCATGGAGCTAGGCCCGATCAACATGGCAAGTTTGATAGTCTTTGGGAAGGACCATTCAAAATCACATAGTGTAAGAAACATAACTCGTTTGAGTTAGAAACAATAGAGGGTGAGGCCTTGGGTATTCTAGTTAATGGAATACACCTCAAAAAATTCAATTAAGTCAACTTTTAGAGTAAGTGTGTAAATATGTTTATATTTTCCCTGCTTTGTTAGTTTTGGGTCATTCTCAGTGTTTTCTTAGATCAACAACCATATTGATGCAAGGAATTGAAATAAAATAAAGAAAGGAGTTAGATATAGGAAGATACATATATTGTATTAATTATGGAGATATTTACATATGTATACATGCTGATTAAACGGGGCCCTTATCCATGTTCCAAAATACAATATATATATTGTCGCTAACAAGTGTTGTAGAGAATGTTTCAAATATAAAAGAAAAAAGAGGAAGAATCTTCTTGACATCTCTTCAGGAACTCGAGGGTTCGGTGATGGAAGCAGGTGGTGCACGATGAGGAAACACCATCCTCTCAAAATTCTAATACCATTGCACCTCATGAAAGGGTTTGACATTGTGCATCCTCATCAAAAAATGGTAGGCGACATGGAATTTGTGGCGATGTTGCTCACGAGTTTCAAGCTTAAAGCCAGGTAGAAAGGGCCTAGTCAGCACAGGTCCTCCTTCCTTGATGATTCGGTGAAGGTTGTGAATAGATGGAATTCCACGGTCGATCTTAGCAGCTCTCATAATGTTCTCCAACCCCTCCAAGTAGCATTTGGGAAATACCTGCTTTGTCAGCTTTAGAATCTTCCTCTTAGAAATGCCAATGTCTAACATAGAATCTACAAAGTGAGAACTGATACTGGTATTCACTCTATATTGGTCCTAATATTCTACGCAATCTTTGCCTAGCACCCACTTTATGGCTTTCACATATAGAAGGTTCTTCACACCAGTCATGTGTTTGAGATGGCTACACCTAATTTTTCCTATAAAGGAAGCTTGTATCTTCTTGCATGTAAGCCTAATTGGTGTTTCCATGGCTACCGCTACTCTCGCTAAATGATGAAATTGCCAACAATGTCTTAGGGCCAATTGATAAGAAATGCTAAGTACAAATATGGATTGCCAAAGTGCCAAGGGTCCTTTTTATAGATGGGAAAATGCCTCCCTAATTGAGCAAGGTATGTTTACGTCAGAGGAAAATGGTATGAAGAGCCTAAAAAGTAGTGTTGTAGTGTGCAAAATAATGAGGATAATCAAATGCAATTTCAACTTGTTTAAATTGAGCCTTTGTTTAAAAGGACAAGAGGGAGCCAGTTGTCACCATATAGAATGTTTCCATCCTGATTAAATCAAAGAAAATATTTTAAGATGAAGTCATTGGTTGATGTGCCCGATTACAATCAAGTAATCATTAAATGCAAAATCTCAAGAAAAGATACGGCGATGTTGATTTAGTACTTTTCCAAGAAAAATTAAGAGCCACCATATGTGAGGTCATATCTCTTAATGTGTGTAATCTTTTGGCAAGTGGGAGGTCTCTTCGCATGCATGAAAGGGTTAGTGGTGCATGTCATAACTAAAGTGAAAAGATAACATGCACCCTTGCTAATCTGATATTCTCGAAAATAAAAAAGACAAGTAGGAGCATCGTGTAGAGGGCATTAATTGTGCAAGGTTGGCAAAGCGTGTAACTGCCTCAATCATTTTTAGAGATAGAGAAAGGTTTTCAAAGATAGAGAAAGGTTTTCAAAAAACTAAGTTGCAGAGTTCTTCAAAGACACAAGTAAAATGGCTGAATTTCAAAGAGTTCAACTAAGGTTGTCGCCACTAAAATAATTGAAGAATGAAGGATGTAGGCGCCTTGCATGGATATCTATGCCCAAGATTCTTATGCAACCCTGAGCATTCCAGCTAAACCTTCATGGCCCTACACTAAGATGGTGGACCATAAAGTATTAAACGTGGTTTCTCCTAGAAACCAAGCTTTGGTATCAAAAGATTGGGATAACGTCTGAGATCCAGAGTTATCTCAAAACCCCAAAATTTTAAGAGAGGCTACATGCAAAAAGATGAAAAAGATCAATGATCCTTTTCATAGCCGATTGTGGAATTGTGGTCTCCCTCAATATATGGTTCCTTTGGTACACCATTGTCCAGAGATTATCACTACCTGTGCTAAAATTTTCGACACCCGGACATGAATTATAAGTGGCCATAATTCTAGGGTGGTAATCTGTCACCAGGCTCTCCAGAATATGTTGTGCATTCCTCTTAATTCTCTTGAGGGTTTTGAGGATTTTGATATTTCCAGACTTCAAAATTACTAGAGAACGCTTAGGTTACTGCAACAATTTTTTAATATTGAAACAAGTAAACCATCAGATAACTCTGTCCCTCCTAGCTTCCCTCTCATTCTAATTGCTTTTAAAGCGGGTTCGGCTTCCATCTTCTCTATGTGGGCATTGGTGTGTGGATTGGATACAAATAAAGAAGTCTCAAACTTCTACATGAATCTAAGCTTTATGCTGAAAAAGAATAGCAAGGCTCCATTGATGGACTTTGTGAAGGTCATTGTAGAAGGGATGTGCCGATAGCTGAAGGAATTTGAGCCTGGTTCCAAGTTCAGGTATTCTTCTTTTTTAGCCTATATGATTTTACATCAAAACCCATATTATTTCCTACAATCTTTGCCCCTGGCAGTATTTGATGAAAATGGCACTAGAAAGCGAGTTTTGACTTGGACTCTTGTCCTCTCAAAGACTTTTGATTATTACACATTTTAAGACGCATTCTTAGCTCTGACTTTAAGAGCTTTAGATCATAATGGAGGTAGGATGTCTGGTCACTTGATGTAGAGTCAGGTATCATGGATGAGAGGCCTCGTACCACCTTGCGATTGGTTCTTCGATTCAGATTTTACAATGCTCTGGATGCAGGGTTCTGTTTGAGAGCCTTTTCGGCTCTCGTGTTTTGTTTCAAATAGGGTACTAGACTTGAATTTTTTTAGAAATTTTTGTAATATTGAGAATGATTACTGGGGAGGGAAGCATCTGACTTCCTATTTGACACTTCCATTCATGTTTGGTTGTGTATCATTGGTCAAGAAGAAGAATCCAAGGGTGAATAGTTCTGAAGTGTTATACTCTAAGTTGGGTCACCTTGGATTGGTGGTTATCTGTGATACATGGTGCTATAATCCAAAAGGTAATTTGGAAGAGATAGGAATTAAGATCTCTCACCAACCTTGGTCATTTTACGACCCTTAGAGAAATGAAGATGAGGGAAATGAGAGATTATACGTTGGCCTTGAGTACATCCCTTCTAGCTCAGGTCGACCACCTTGGCTAAATTTTTATCATATAATGGTGAAGCCTAACCCTAACCACAAAATAAATCAATTCATCTACAACCAGTTAAAAAGGCTCCATTGGAAGCCTAAAAGGATTAAAGATTTCTAGATTTATAGGTAAGAGATAAAAAGGACTAACGGGCTCTTTCAAGAGGTGGATTCAGACAACCAACTTGATGATATCTGGTGCCACAAGCATTCAGACAGTGATGATTCTCCTAACCCTTTGGCTTCTGAAAAGGTCACTGAGGTGGAAAGTGTGGTTCCAGAGCATGAAGAAGAGGTAGCCCAAAAGGCTACCATAATTGAAGAGGATCCTACACAAAGAGAGATAGTCAGTGGACAGTAGTTGTAGCGTGAAGACTCCTCAAATACACAGCTATTAGAGCCTAATAGCTCCTTTAGATTGGGGGTGAAGAGTTCGAGATCTTTCGGATGCCATCGAAGGGTTATTTTGGACCTAGACGATTCTCTGAAAGAGAAGAGAGCACGAATAGAGAAAGCGGGAAGGAAAGAAGAGGAGCAACATGAAGAGGTAGTTGTATCTATTGAAAATCTTCAGGAAACTCAGGTATATTTTTCCCCTTCTTCTCTATCTTCTATGTCTTTAGTTTACTCTACGTCTGCTTCTACTATGTCACTCGAGCCAGCTGTTCCTATTACTGGTCACCTAGGGCAGGTCAACATTATTTCCGCTAGGGGTCCCCTTTCATCTCCTCCTATGTCTACTACCCATGAGGCATAAAAAATGGTAACATATCCTAACCCTCTGAGTCAGAAGTTTGTATCCACGATGCCTCAACATCAGGTAAGTGCTTCCTAGACCTTTTTTACTACCATGTTTTCACCATCTCCAGGTAGTCATTTTATCCCACCTTTTTCCCCAACAACTGTTACTAGACCTAGCAAGTCCGCTAATACATCAAGCACATTGTCATTCCCATTAGCAGTTCCTCGAGAGTTCCCTTTTGCTGGTGGACTAGGTATTTCATCGCAAGAGTATTTCTCATAGGTGGATGTAAGAAAAAGTGCCCGAGCTAGTCAAATACAAAAAAGAAGGGAAAAGGATGCAAGCAGACAAGCGAAGCCCCTTTTGCAGATTATGTTCAATGAAAGCCGAAATTCATTGATGTTTACAAATGTAACACCCAATGTCATCAAGCTGGTCAGAGAGATGCAACCAAATGATTATTTTGTCAATGTCATAGGGCTTGATTTGCAATAGGCTTGTCTGCAGGATAAGGTTGAGTTAATGGAGGAAACCCAAAGGGTGGTGACAACCGATTTCCTCAAGCTCAGTCACCAAATGAAGAAGAAGGATGAACAAATAAAAGAACTGAAATGAAAGGTGGAGATCTGGTCATATAAGGATAAGGCTCGGGAGGTCGAAATCAATTGACTATGGAGTGATAGGAATTCCTTTGAGAGAAAATTCGTTGAGCTTCAGGATTTGGGTGCAGAGGTTGTTTCGTCCCTGTGGAGAGAAATTGAGAAATTTTGGGTGATAGAGGCGACCCTCCATGATGAATTGAGACAGGTGAGTGATGGTCTGAAACAACTCTAGCAGAGTACCGATGATGAGGTAAATGAAATGAATGTTGCATTGGAGCAGGAAATAGAAAGGAAAAAACAAGCCAAGTTAGCTTTGAGGGAGAAGGAGAAAGAAATTACTACTCTGATGAATCAGTTTTTGGCCTTGGAGGGAAGCTTTGTGGAATTGAAAGGCAGATTTGAGTAACAAGGCTACTGAGTTAGACCTTTTGAGATCCCAGCCCCCTGCATCACAAATGAACTCACTAGACATGGCCAAAGAGCTGCACACATCATATTGGGATAAGGTTAAGATACTATGCCTTACCTTGCAGCCCACTCTCAAATTTATGGCACAGGATACCAATCTATGAGGGGTGGTTATTGAAACAATGCAAGGGTGCAGGAAATGACTTTTGATAGAGTTTTGGAGGCCAGAAATTTGTTAGGTAAATTGTATACAACTTTCGATGAGGCATTGAGTGGTGTGGGGATCGAGGACTGAATAACGATGGCCATGAGCATGAATGTTCTCATCTCTATGCATGAAGCCACCTAGCATGTTGGTGAGTACAAAGAAAAGCTAGCTCAAATTACTTGTGATATGTAGGAAAAAAATTCTCACCTAACTCAGTGAGGGCTTCCATCTCCCTTCGTGACTGATCAAACAATGGAAGGCATAGAACACATAATTGAAAATATTGAGGAGAAAAAGCAAGATTTATCAATTTTCCAGTCCTTCGATCAATCTCCGACTACCACAAATATTGAAAACATGGTACATCAGTTGGCGCAACTCTTCTTCCAGGTTGAGTCTAAGGCAAAGGTATCTGGTGGATTTCCTTTTAAGGCAATTATTGATCTAAACATGGTGCATGAAAATCTATGCACTCTCTTTGCACCATCGAATGAGGTCTGGAACGTCCCTTTAGGCTGCCCTCTCTAGGTTGTGAGCAATTGGTCCAAGGGGTTGGATTGGTCTGCAAGACCATGATCTGGAGTTCTTCATTATGTGAGATAAATGTTCTTATGAGTCACCAAGCTGTGAATATTTATTCACACGTTGCTCTCTTCCTTCACGGTTTCTCTTTCTTACATAACTTCTCCTTTTTATTTTGGTATCGCTCATAGCTTTCTAGCAGCCACCATGTGGCATCCTATTAGAGCTTTCTTTTGGGACATCTCTGATTCCTTTTGTCAGGATCCATTTGCTTGACACATCGCCTTCACTTTTTTTCTTTCTAGGTTGGGCCCACACCATAGTTTCCTTTGCTGGGAGTATTCCGTGTGGCATTCGTTCATGCATTTGTTATCTCGGGTTCAATGTTTGTTGCAATGGCCTCCATTTTGATGTCGTTTTTCCTCTGCTACTGCTATGTGGCCCATATCTCCTCGGGTTGTACCTACTAGTGTGCTACTGGAGCATCTTTCTGTTGATGTTAGCTCGAGAAAATCTTGATCATTGATGGCTTCGCTGAAGCATCTTTCTTGTTAGGGTCTCCAAGCAGTGGGTTGGCTTATTTAAGCAACCTTTTCTTCATTTTTAGGTTGTTGTTAGATGGATGAAATTTTCCCGAGCACTAGGAATTAGCCTCTGTAATGTTTTCTATTGAATTTGAACTCATAGACTATGCCATTCTGTTTTCATGCATTTGATAAAACATTAAACTGTGCTTGTATTTTCTGAAGCATTTGATCATCTGTTCTGAGCTTTTGTAATTTTTATGCAGCCTAACATAATACAGATCATGTTGCTACTCTTTTGTGTTGGCTTACACTATATGAGTTATATTATGCAAATGGTTTAATGTTCTTATGTTTATAGTGTGGGAATCATTTACTTGATAAACACTAGTTATTACTCGAGCCTTTGTTTCAACATTGTGCTTACTTATTTCATTTCTGATTTGGTGCATCGCCTTAGCTTAGGTTTTTTTATTGTATGTTTATCTTCTTCCTCTTTTCCTCCCCCAATTAAAAAATCAAGAGCCGGATTCGATAAAACCCCGGAGGTTACTTAGCTATGCACAAAGGTCCCCCAATAGCTAAGTTTTTAACCATATCCTTCGATAAGTAGTTTTTAACAGTAAACACCATTTTTAAAGAGTGATGTTTATGATATCTAGTTCCTTCATTTGGTTTCATAGTGTTTTATTGAATATTTTTTCTTAAATAAATTTTAAATTGAAACCAATTACAAGTTAGACATAGGTTTTTTTGGTGTTTTTTAATGAACCAAACTTAATCTCATCAATTATCTATGAATTTTCCAAATTCAGTGATTGATAATTGTGACATTTGGTCGATGAATAGGTGGAAGCTTACCAGGATTTCCCTCTGCAATTTAGGCTCTACAAGAATCGGGAGGGTGATCCCTACAATGTATATTATGATACTCTTCTGTCAATTATCATATACATTGTTATAATAGATACATTCTCATACAATTGAAAATTAGATGAAATCCTTCAAGAATCTAGCAAATTCTCTAACAAATAATCACCTAAAACAAAGAATGGGTAACCTCACATGAAACTTTAAACAATTCAAAGTGAATGAATGATATTATTTATGATTTTTTTCTTGAACGATAGGGCTGACTCAATGACTTCAAAATTAACCAAAGTAATAGAACAGTTCCTTATCCAAGGGTGATGAACTCAAATTTGAAACAGACTATAATATAACAGTAACCAAACTTAGCATTCCAGACTATTGTAACACTATGTTATAGTAAAACAACCCAAATATTCCAGAACAAATACTACTTATCAAATCCTTATATCTAATCACACAAACCCATAAATTTATCAGAGCAATTTGATTAATCCCTTGAATTAATGCAAAGATAGAATCATACATTCAATCAAAACACAAATGAAGACCAATAAAAAATCCTTAATCATTTAATTGATAATCCAGGTGAAAAATACATAAGGAGAGGACTTGCTTCAAAATCTATACCTTCTCATTCAAGTGCTAGTACTGTTATATAACATTATGCCTATTACATGACTCAAATTCAAATCTAAGACTCAACTCTAATTCTATTTCTCTATGCTTGTATGACAAAAATATTTACATGAGATCAAAAGGTCTATCAATCAATGACCCATACAATTGGCCTTGAATTACATTTTATAAGCATAAGGGAACAAACAAGCTTTAGGCCAAATTGTACATTTTTTCAAATTTACATTTGGCATTCATTTCATTTACATTTCAAAACATTCCCAAAAGAAGTTATATCTACAACTCAAAAATGGGGAAATTCATATGAGACAAAATACCTTTGCAATTTTGTTGAAGAAGATAATTCTCACCCTCCAAAAGGCATCCTTTATCATTGCAACAACATCAACCATGAACTAAACAACCTTTCCATGTGCATCCCAAAATGTTGGAAAAAATATAAAACAAATAGAAAGAAAAGACTTCACCTCCATGTCAGCACACATGTTATCATTTGACTAGGAGGAAATAATTTTTGTAGTACTTCATCAAAGGTTTAATCTGTAAAGTTTTCAAGCCATGTATTATATTCCTCCTCGGTGGGCCACTGTGTATCCAACAATATTTTCAATTTTGAGTCATGCAAATTGTTCATGGAATTCATTAGTATTATGGCCTCTTTCACAAACACATCCATATTAACCTCGATCTTAGTCATGTTATCAAGAGAAGCATTCAAAATTATGTAATCTGAAAGACTAATGGCCTCCTTAGCCTTGGGGACCATATTTTTTATTTGTTCCTTCAATGTATTGAATTACTTCCTTTCCCCATCTTCATTCAAATTCTTAGGCATCCCACTTGCCTCCATATCTCTAAACATCTTTAGTTTTCTCTAGAGTTGAACACCAATCTTCTCATGGTATGTTGATATCTCATCCAATAAATCTACTACCTTCAACACATCTGGGATATTTTTTGGAGCTTCAGGATCATCCTTCACGTTTGGCATCATCTCTTAAGATCTCCAACTCTTTCACTCCACCTACTCCAATCATTTTGAAAGGAATTTTGAACTTGAATATACCTCTTGCGGGCTACATGAATTCTATTGTATGCTTCCCAAACATTATTAGACTTGGGCACCAAATTAGAAACCATGTGCTTCAAAATATTATAAAAAATACCATCAACAAATTTTGAAGTTTCTTCCTTAGCTTTTTTTATGTTGTCCTTTTCTATTATCAACTCTCCTTTTAGCTAACTAATCCTTAGTGATAAAGTCTCTTGGTCTTGTGATGATAGCTTTGAGGCACAAGAAGGAGAAGCGGAAGGAAATTACCTTAGTGATGGACCTTCCTGTGCAATATCATTCATTTTATTGTATTCATCTAGGAGAGTATTGTACCTATCAAACAATTTATCATATTTCTTTTGAGAAATCTATGCAGTATCTACACTCAACATTGCAACATGTATAGTCAATTTAGCAGCTGGGATAGGAGTGATGCATGTATCTCTTTTCACTAAAACACCAATGAACTTTGTTGGAGCCTGAAATTTCATGCAAATTTTAAGTTCCCATGTGTGAAATTTGATTCCAAGCATTTAGATGTTCAATTGGAAAACCTACTCAAGTGGCCCACTTTGAAAAAATCACAACTTCAAGCCGATGCAATTTCATGCAAAATCACCTTGCAAGCATGTTTATCTAACATATATGAGTGTGCATGCCAATTTTCAGCTTTGTACAATTAGTTTTGACAAGATTTCAAAAGGCCAAGTTGAAGGGTTCTGTGAAGGGTTGTTGTCTACATAGTAAAATTTGTTAAAATGATCAACTTTGAAAGATAATATTAAGCAACTAGAAGATTTTCAAGACAAACCAAGTGGTTCTCTTGATTCTCCCCATCTCAATGTGAATCCATGTAAATTTTTAGAGCTTCAAGACATCATTTGGTATTTTTTCCAAATCAAGACCAAATGGGTTTTACCTAGTTTGAAGATTGCATTTCTAGTGAGCTTCCACAAAGGTCAACTTTTATGTTTGATATTTTGTGAATGAGTATTCTTAGTGAAAAACCCTCTTGGACACATGTTCACCATGCCTAAATGAGCCAATATCCAAAGTTATAGCTTCTCAAAATCACATTTGATATTTTTTCAAAAGGGGCAAGTGGAGGGTTTCAAATGAGCTTGACAATGGTAATTTTTTTAGAAAATATTGAGTAAGCAATTTTTTGTGCATTTATAGTTTTTAATTCTAAAAAAATCATGCTAAATCATTCCACAATCATACTCCCCTAGCATATCTCAACATACCAATGCAATTTCACAGCTTAAGGAGACGTTTTGAGCAGTTTTCCACATCGATTCTAGAGGCAACTTGATCTATTGTGTCATAGTGAAAAATGTCAAGAAATGAATTTTGATGAATGCTCACTTGAGTTTAAATAATATTTTAGGTTTTGATGGAGTAATTATGAGAATTGAAGTATCATGAGATTCAATTATTTGGGGATGTGCCAAGGGAAATGAGGATTGAGGAACCTATCATATATATTTGGATGCAACAAACCATTTAAGCTAGATTTTGTATATGAATTAGCTCTTACCGCATTGCTTGGAGATAATATATACAATTTTAGAAAATTATTGGCTCATCCAATAGTGAAAATTCTTTTGGAAACAAGCATATCAAGAGTCATGTTGCAAGCAATGGCCATAAAACAAGGTCCCATCATGAGGCATAGAATGAAAGTTATGCCTTATTGATTTCAACTGAAATTTCAATTACATCACCTTGCAATGCTAAAATGAGTAAATACATACCTCATTCCTATAAAACTAATGTGCGTACCAAAGATTATGTTGTCTCTCTTCAAGCCACGAATCAGTAATGATGATAGTTTGGAACACACTTATGGGTTGCCAAAAGTATATATGCAATATCTCAAACCATGGAGTAAGATGTGATGATGATGAATTGAAAAGTCCAAATGCATTGTTATTGTCAATTTAGCAACCTGAACAACAACCATAGATAAAAGAAGTCTCAAGCTTCTATATAAAACATCTTATTGTCCACAGAAGTGTTGACCATTGAGATGAAAGGGATTTAATGTGCTGCACTAAATTTATTTCTCCTTGAAATACTAAGATAGTATAATTCATTGAAATATCTAGTAATACTCTAAGTGCATCCATTATGAACACGTGCCAATTCATTTCAAGTAGCCTGCTTGGAAGAGAACCATGAGATGCGACTCTAGATTTGGAATCAGGAAAATGCATTACAAGGGGTAGTGTTTTCTGATGTACACACAATAACCCTACCTACCACATGTAGATTATCTTGTTAATCAACATTATTCTCTATCTCAAAATAGTCTTTGGTTTATTAGAAAGATTATTACTCTTGGAAACTTTGATGTACTACATGAGCTGCTTATACTAGCAACAAAATAAGGGTTCCTTTTCTTTTATTATCTGTGGATGAAACAACTCCTTTTGACTGCTAAATCAGATCAAAAGAAAGCATTTTTACTATAGGGAATCTTGGTGTGGTGGAATGGTGTCATATACTAAAATGCATTCTTTGAGCCCCATCAATTAGTGGAGATGATCTCAAAGGGATTAGGAGTGACAAGAATTGTAGAAGATGCAAATTATAGACATGGGTACAAAGTTTCAAGGAAAAACATCCATTATACAAATTTTCTAATATAAACATAGCTCAAGAAGATGTGAAGTGCTCATAGCTATTTTTAAAGTAATGAGGAAATGGAGAAACATCAAATATATGTCTGCAAGTCATGAACATCAGCGTTCCAAGGAACCTTGAAGCAAGACATCTCGCATGATTAGTATAAATGAGGATATAAATGCAACATTTGACAAGGCATTATGATTCATCATGAATACATTCAGATTGGAAATAAGCGTAATATGGGTTTAATTAGATTGTAGTGTTTGAGGTAAAAGTTACAAATGAAGATGATGAAGTAAATAATATGATGCTTGCAGCAATTGTGACTCCATATCACACAGATAGATTAAGAAAGCCTATAGAATATACTGTCATAATCGAGGTGGCACATCTTGTAAAAGATGCAGAACTGTGTTGTAAAGTATTGGCAGCTACTGTGTTGGTTGAAAGGTGTCAATTTGATATATCAAAGGAAATTTTTATGTAGGTACAAGAAGCCATAGCAAGAAACATCTTTGTCCAGGTGCTTGATGTGTGGGTAAACCTACTGTATGTTCACTTTGCACAAAGGTATTTCACGCTTGCAGTGAAAATATATTAAAATTGCTTCAGGAAATTCGGTCAACACTATTCCAGGATCATTGTATAAAGTACATTTTGTCATTGAAGAATCGGATTATTGAATCAAAACATGATATTGCAGGAGACAAAAAAGAGTGGCTGAAAGATTTCAATGATGGCAACAGTGAAGGAGGCAACAGGCATGAGCAAAATCCTTATGAGATCATCGTAGTGAGAGTTTGTGAACTAAAAAAATCAATCAGATCCATAGGTTGTAAAGATAATCAAAACTCCAATATAGAGAAGTGCCTAAAGAAAAATAGGTATTCAAATGGAGAGTTGTTGAATGATGCAAAGTATGTTAAGGTCGAGCTTTGTGAAAATAAATATTACCATTTCAAGAAAGAATGGGTAACCCTAATATCTCTCAGGAAACCTAGGCAAAAAATCCTAAATGCATCAGAGAGACATATAGGATCAAAGTGGATTTCCCAAGTCTCTCCGACTATGAAATTAACACTGATGGAAACATACGGACAAGAGATATCATATCGATAGAAGTTATTTAAAATCTCCCGATAGAGTAATGTTACCCTGATACGCATGGTCAATGGCACACAAAAGGCATAAATAAATTCTCGGGGGGAATCATCTAAGGTCTCATTGAAATTAATAAGTCCCTTCGAGATGATATTTATATTCGCATAAAAGTGGTGAATACTTTGGGAAGATTAGAGACTATGGAAGAAATATTACTCGGGTTAAAACGTTAAAATAAATGTGCAAGGTAAATATATTATCTTGTGTGAAATGAAGTTGTGAAGTATTTTTCAAAATATTCTTCACCAAGGGAGAGGTAATTATTTTACCTGGAGAATGTTTTAATTAAGGGAAAAACATTTCACGGGGGGAATTAATGGGTAATTATTTTACCTAAAGAATAATTTATCAGGTGAAGTATTTCAACCGAGCAAGGATATTTTTTCACTGAAGGACTTATGAAGCAGATGATTATTTTTTCTATTTAATAGGTGAAAAGTGAAGTTTCCAACAAAGGATAATTATCGAAATTGATTTTTTAGGAAGATGAAAAAATGGAGATTAAAGTTAAAATATTTGATTTGCCAAAGGCAACTAATTAAATATTTTTCTGAGAATAATTAAATGAAGAGTTGCACCAGACAGATATTGTGAAGAGTTGTAGCCTTAAAAATACAATGTATATATGTAAGTTGAAATAAAATCAGAAAGAGAGATTAGAGGTAGTAGGTTAGGAAATTACCAGTAGTTGGATAGGTTGATCAATTGCCTCAATAGAACATCATTCTATGTATTGCAATATATTTTGAAGTAATATAATGGACAAGAAGACTTAATTTGGTGATCCAATTATGGTGTCAATTGTTTGTTGAATTAATTCAAAATATTATCTGGTTGTCTCCAAGGTTGAAATTTCCTTATTATTTAAATTGATGTATCAGGGATATATTCAATTCATCAAGGCACATTTTATGTTCTTGTGTGGTTCAGTTAACTGGCTCCTTCAAGGAAGGATTAAATTCTTTTAATTGATTACAGTAATCTAGAAAAGGTCATTTGGATCAATAAGAATAAATTTATAATTGCACCCTTGCATGTTTATGCCATTCATGAACTTCTGAAAGTGTCAAACAATTCAAATTATAGCCAATAAGCAAGTCACATATCTTTCACCTCTTGACTCCATTAGCCCAACAAAACTAGGCACTGGTCATCCCATTCTATTTTAGAATTTTATAAAACTTATTCATACATTCACATTTCAAATTTTAGTAGGAGTAGTTAGTAAGCTTTCATCTATCCCACTTTATGCCATTGTGGATAGATCCATAAATTCAATTAAGTTATACAATTCTAAATCAACGTCAGTTATCAGGGTCTACCTGCCTAGGTCTAGTAAAGTCTAAAGTGCAGGGAGTCATCAACCAAATAGGTTATCTCCATTCATTGGTTCAAGAACTTAACAAGTCTGATCATAGAGCCTGACATCCTCTTAGGATTTGTAACATGCATTTTTCAGATCCAACAGTTTGGCGACTCCGTTGGGGACAAACTTAGGAAAAATTTAGTTCTAGCCTATTCATTTAAAGAGTCCTTAAAATTTCAAAATTGGTCTGCAAATAAAGGTTCATAGTTATATCATTTGTACTCCCCATCTGAGTTACACATCCAACAGTTTGATAACTATGCAGGGGACTAAGCCAAATCAACATTGAATCCAATCCTTTGTTGGAATAGAGTCATAAAAATTCACATTTTCATTCACCTATTTTCATAGGGGATTCCGCTGGGGTAAACCAAGAACAATTTCAAAATTCATTTTCCTACTTTTAGAAAAAAGTAGGTGGTGACTTTGTAAAAAAAAACTGATGAAGAATGTAAAAGACATTACAAAATTTCCAATCGGAGGTAAATATTGAAGGATGTATAGAAACTATCCTTTGCCCTACACATGTTATGGTACAATTGGGAATCTTGGAAATAATGCACATCATTCACAATAGGACACTTATGCACCACAGTCATCACATCACATGAATACTTATCCTATTCCTCCTAGACAAAAACTAGTGAGCTATCAAGATCATGAATATAAACACTATGGTGGGCATTATCAGTACCAAGTTCCATGTCAAAATATACAAAGAAATGTTAACCCTCGGGTAAATCAAAGTGTACAAGAAGATGTAGAAATGCAATGAATAATTTTCCAACAAAGGGTAGAAAATATTGCAGTGCACAAACCACTTGATTTCGGAAATATTCAAGGTTACCCAAATCTTCCTCCTCCTTCAAATGTTAAAAATCATTTGCTAAAGTTTGGTGGATGCAAATTGGGATCAAAAAATATGTACCTGCAACACTTCAATGATTTAATAGTGAACTGAAAAATCAATACAGAGGATACATTATCATGAAGATTTTTGTGGGAACATTAGAAAATGATGCTAAATATTGGTTCTATAACCTTCCTATGCTTTGCATAACTTCATGGAATGAACTTGCAAGTAAATTCATGTACCATTTTGAAGAGAAAAATGGTGAGTATTTCCAAAGGGGAGGTCAAAGAATGTTGGAATTTGGGTTTTCCTTGTTCAAAAGAACCTTGGATATATATATGTAAATACCTGTCAATGTTAGACCTAATAAATCTATGTACATTGAAACATTCATGAAAATTTATATACCTCATTCAGACAAATGGCTCGAGTCATGGAAGCCAATCACTTTCGATCAAGTGTGTGAAATGATTGGATTTGTAGAGAAAATTAGGTATGAGGATGCTATCAAAGTTGAAACTAATGGTGATGAATATGGAGAAATAGATCAAGCAATACAAATAGAAGAGGAAACATGTGCAAGTAAAGATTTCAATGATGATATTTCAAATATGAATGAACATGAATTTTATGAGGACTGATTCTCCACCTTGGAGGATGATTGCAACATCAAAGATATTATTGATGACACACCACATCAAGAATATATCAGCCATAATTTAGATGATATGGAGAAGAATCCATGTATGCATTGGAATAGCATTGGTAATAATACATTACAAGTTGAAACAAAAAAGATAAATCTACCTTACAATAATGAAGAGGGCAGTGATTGTGGTCAATCCATAGAATATGGGTATACAAGTGAAAATAGTTGCTATAATAGCCTGGATGATGAGAATGAAGAGGGTCTCTCTTGCATAATAGATTGTGACTGTGAATGTTATGAAGAATTCATTGAAAATTCAGATGTTGATGACAATAATGTGGATTTATAGTTAGTGATTCTTGCAACTTTTATGGAGATTGGGAGGAAGAAGCAATGGAGAATGTAATCCAATTTAACAGTAAGCAAATAACACCTCTAGCTGTAGTTAAGTACCATGAATATACAGTTGATGAAGAAGAGGTTTGTACACCTAAAAATGGTTTTCAAATTTTTTTAAACCCATTATATGATGAAAAGATAGAAGAAGATCAAATGAATTTTTTCCAATTGGTAGTATATTTAGTCAATTTAATTATTAATCGATGTCAATTAGTAGTATATTTAATCATTTTAATTGACTAATATTTGAGGATTTAAGCATAAAACACAAAAATACACATAAATCATCAATTGCACACAATAAGACAACCATTGAGAAGGAAAAGTCGATGAAATTTATTAATAAAAGAAAGGTGTTCTAGTTACAACTTAGAAATAGAGTATACAATTGTTACTTTTAGTCACAAGACTGGAAATCTAAGTTACAATATTACACAAAAATTATTGCAAGAAAGAAATTTCTCCAAAAAAATTCTGCAATGATGGAAACACATGCTTGAAGCCCTTCAATGCTAGCACATGCCCCTTTCATATCTTATAACTAACTACAATGTGGGTAGTCTTCCTAGAGAAAGTTGTAACGTGTAGAATCCAAGGAGAGTGTTTATTATGTCCCATATATGAAGCTCTCTCCTTCAATGCAGTCAACAATAACCTAGCTAGAATATTTCCTCGTTTATATGCAATGTGTCATCTGATATGAGCAACATGATGTTGCCTTTTTTGCCATGAATGAAGTGATGCCTCAACACAACCAACAAAATTACTATTAGTTTCAATTCAGAAAGAATAAAAGTTCATTGTATATTGGAAGTTTACAAAAGTAAGTCCAAACACAGCAAAAAGATAAATCAATTAAAAAATTGTAGCCTTGTCAACAAATTCATTAAATAGAGTGTTCAACATAGGCTTGAAATATGCATATTGAACCCTTGATTTCAAAACCTTGTTTAAAATTTAAGAAAGGTGATACACTTAGATTATAGAATGAAGTTGGCATATTATAGAACAAAGGCTATCAACACTAACCAAACTAGAACAACATTATCAACAAAAAATTCCTAGAAACCAAGCCCAAGAATGCCATCTAACTTGGACAACAAAAATTTCAACCTTGGTTCATGTGTTGTCTCATTAAAGAACTGCACCATGAAAGAATTGTTGAATACCCAAGATACTAAGAGGGGGGTGAATTAGTATCTTCTTAAACTTATTGAACAAACACCATCCAATTAATCCAATGCATATAATAGTAAAGATGAGAAAAAAATTTAACAAAACATGAAACCACACAACTCATGAACACTGGAATTTTACGTGGAAAACCTAGAATGGGAAAAACCATGATGAAGATTAACTCACAATATAATGTGGTTCCAAAACCAGATACAAAAAGGCTCACTGCCAAATACAAAATCTCACTACTTACATATATGACTCACTGTCCAAGCAAGGAGGCTCATTTCCTAAAAAAAGATTACAATAATAGAATGACTTACAACCAGATTATGAACTGATGAGGTTACACCTAACAAGTGTGGATTCAGTTCCTTTGATTCCCAATAAACAGATTTAACACACTTCATCATTTTGACACACTTCACTTCACATTCACACCATACTTCACCTTTGAATCATACTTTGCATTCAGCTCATCACACCACATCGCTTCAACAATCTCAAACAAATTCAATATATATCTGATATATTCGCAAGCATCAATTAGGTCAGCCTAATTAGATGCAATCTTTATTCACCAAAAATACTATCACCTCCAAGTTAGTACAAAACCTCTTCAAAGATAATTCAACCATGTAGCATGATATATCATGTCATATTGGATTTGTGCATACATTTGAAATACAAAATTTAATCCATTACAATATCATCTATTCATCAGGTTAGCCAGGGATAGACCTAATAAAAAAATGCAATCAACAGAATAGTGCCAACTCACATACGAGCACTTGAGCACACAAGATTTTGATCTTACAAGCTTCCATCGTACAAAAACCATTTCCCAAAACCATGAGCAACAATGATCACTAGAGGAGGAATGCAGACCAAAATACTAGAGGATGTAAACCAGTTCTTCATACTGGTTTAGAGTATCAAATCAAACTGACAACTCAATCAACATAGTAACATCAATGACAACACAAGTTCTGCACAACTAGAAATTCTTCTTCATTCTTCCAACAATCTCCCCCTTTTTCATCGATGGAAACATGTCACAAAATAATGTATAACCCTTCACACACCTTCACATAGATCTTCATTTTTTTCACTTCACACTCCCCTTTCTACATGACAATCTCTCCAAATATATCCCCCTTTGATATGGATGGAAAAGGGTGACCAAAAAAATAGGATGTAAATGTATGTACATGGTGAAAAATAAATTCTTAATCCATATTTCAAACAAAGAAACTCCAAATCCAAAGCCGCAAACTCCAAAACTCCCCCTTTGAACAACAAAGGAAAAGGGCCAGAATTTTGAACATTCAAAAACTCAAGTAAAAATAACACTTTTCACCTGAAATTTTTTCTTGTACCTCTCTCACAGTTGGAAGAATCCTCTTCCAAGCTAGCATTACATAATCCATTTTGGTACACATGTTATCCAAAAAATTCAATAATGTAAATGATGATGACTAGTCTAGAGATAGGAACTATCATTCACAATCTTCTGCATCAAAAAGTATTCTAGAGAGATGATCCAACCAGACCTCAACAATCTCTTTGACCAACCAAAAATTTCTAACCACATCTTCCCTTTCTCTCTGAATAGTCAAAAATTCTTCTTGCAACTCTCCAAATCTTATTCTTTGTTTTCCATCTTTGCTTTTTAAGAAATCAAAGCTCTTTCCAATACCATTCATCTCATATTCAATGGCTTCAATTCAACTTCTAAAGTTATCAACAACTGTAGGCCACTGGAGACAATACTTGTAGATGTCAGAAATCTCCTTAATGCATTCTCTTGTCTCACCAATGTGTTCAGATGACTTATGTTTAGCTTTGAAAAATATTCTCTCAACCATAACTTTGAACTTATCTCCTTCAGGTCCTTCCAACAACATTCTTTCTTCAACAACTTATACTAGATTATCTGGTAATGAGTCAGAAACATCTAAAATATCAATACCCTTCTTAAGAAGATACTCAACCAAAGCATCATCAATTTTAAGTCTATCCACCAGAGGGAGGGCACACCACATTTCACCAATCTTCTCCATATCACCTTTATCTAACATCATTTGAATATCGATCCAAGTAGGGATTCTTCTTCATTCTCTTTTTCTTCCAGGATAACGATGACATCTTATGTGATAATTTTCCTATTTTAGGTTCCGGAGGGGAACTGCCAATAACAACTTCCAATTCCTTCTTATTGGAGGAGGAACCCTCCTCAAACTGACTGTAGGGCATATCACTAGACACTATCACATCAGAGCACAAATCCTTCTATACGGATAAGAAATAGACTTTTCATGCAATTTCTTTATCTTCCATACATTCCAAATACCTGAAAAACTTGCTTTTTGATAGGGATGTCGAATTTCCACTTAACATTCTCTCTTGCTGAGAGTGAACTCAAAAAGTAAAATACCAAACATATAAGTAGAGACCCAAGCCAAAAATGATAACCCTTGATCAGAGACATTTGTACATTCTCAATTAGGTTTTCCAAAATTAGGCTACACAAATCAAATTACTTGTTTTCCTTCACCATCATGTGTGTAAGATATACAACAATAGCCAAAGTAGAACCTTCATTATTTATGAAATAGATTTTATAGGTGATGTCATAGGCGGCATACCGTACTACGGGGTTGACAATGGTATTTATCAGTAGAGCTCAGGGGTCTTTTTCGACACTACTAAGTTCCTCCAGGGTATGTGCAGGATCATGATGGGCCAAAAAGTGGCGATATGTAAGTGATATGATGGCCCATGTGGCTGACGACTTTCTTTTTACCCAAAATTGACGAAATGAAAAGGATTTTTAAAGGAGATTCTTAGATTTGTACCAATAGAAATTATGCTTTACTGTGAATTTAATAAATAATTATTATTCATTTTCTATTTGAATTACGACTAAAGTCCTGATTGATAGGCTGATTGAAAAAAATCTATAGCTCTCAAACGGTATCACATTTTTTTAATCCAAAACATGTGTCACATTCTATGATTCGCATACTATAGGATTAAAAAATAAATAATCAAATTTCATGAAGTTTTGACCAAGTTAAGGTGGTCAGACATACGAGTTTTTAATATTTTTTAAAATTTGTAATAAAAAATTCATAATTAATTATTTACTTAGAAAAAAATTATAAAAAAATATGCATAACATCGAGACATGATTCCTCTACTTATATCTAAAATATTATAAAAAAATATTACCATTTTATTGTGGTTAGGGTGGTTAGATAGACACCTACTTCTTAGTTTTTCCCTGAAATTTAAGTACTACTGCATTGAAATTTCAAATTTTTACGTCAAATTGTCTAACTCTAATTTTTTGAGTTTTCATCACCACTTAAGGGCTTGTTTTTTCCATGATGAGCCTGGACATACCCTTCACATCTCTATATTTCATTGTTTTCTTCCTAGAGAGGTCACCAACACTGCACAACTCAGTAATAGCTTCAATCGCATCCTTCATGATCAGGTAGGGTTTGTCCAAAATAATGCTACCATCCTTGAATTGACTTAATAGGAAAAAGTTGGATTCTTTGTCTGCAAACCAAGGAAATTATCCTCATAAATCCATACCCAGGGTTTTTATGTTCAACAATTCATTTGTCTTCAACCCTAGTTCCATTTCCTTCATCTTTTGATGATCAAACTCTTCCAACTCAACTCCCTTCAGCCTTAGCAGAATATTGCCACTCGATCCTCTATTACCATATTCCATCATCACACTAAACTTCTTCAAAATCTTTCTTGCTCAATGAACCTTCTTATTTTTCCCCTTTTTTTTGTAAACTAAGAGAGATGATTTTGAAAACTTCCATCTTTTATTCTTGATTTTCTTCAGATTGCCTTAGAATCACTCCAAATTACTTTTGGATCACTTCAAGATTTCTCTAGATCATTCTACAAGTTCTTCAAATGCACAAGTGATAAAAAATGACATGAATTTCACTTTATACACCATCGTGCTGCCTTAATTCTCATTAAATGTGATAGGTTTTCAAAAGCTGATAAAAAACCTTTCTTCACTACACTGAGAAACCCTCATTTTCTCCACAAAAGAATATGCCTACATATTTTCTTCTAGTTTCTTTTGCATAACCTCTGCCTATTCATTCCTTACAATATATCCTCGTGCCAACATCTGACATGCCATATATCTAGGGGGTTCGAATAATTTTCTATTAATGCTCCCCCTAAGACCATGCTAGGTCTAATTTTCTATTCATTTTTCTTCTTTTCCTCCACTTGCACCTTCAATCTGATAATCTCTTCATTTTCTTGTTTTAATTGCTCACTCAATTCTTTATGTCTTTCTTTGAATTTCTTCAAGTGCTCTTTCAATTTTTGGATGCATTCATTTGCCTCATCAAGATTTTCTATCAGATCTCTATTTTCATTTCCAGCCTTGTCAAGATCTTCAAAAGCAGCTGAGAGATCTTGTTTATCATCCATTTGTTCAATCTACAGGATCTTGCTCAAGTTGTTAGGCTTCTCTCTGATACCAACTGTTGAATACCCAAGATACTGAGAGGCGGGGTGAATCAATATCTTCTTAAACTTATTGAACAAATGTCGTCCAATTACTCCAATGCATATAATAGTAAAGATGAGCAAAATCATTAACAAAACATGAAACCACACAACACATGAACACCATAATTTTACATGGAAAACCTAGAATGGGAAAAACCATGACGAGGATTAACTCACAATATAATGTAGTTCCAAAACCATATACAAAAAGGCTCACTACTAGATAAAAAAACTCATTGCTTACATAGAGGACTCACTATCCAAGCAAGGAGGCTCACTGCCTACAAAAGGATTACATTAATAGAATGGCTTACAACCAGAACATGAATTGATGAGGTTACACCTAATAAGTGCAGATTCAGTTCCTTTGATGCTCAATAAACAGATTTAACATACTTCATCATTTTCATACACTTCACTTCACATTCAGTTCATCACACCACATCACTTCAACAATCTCAAAATAATTTGATATATATATATATATATCTGATATATTCACAAGCATCAATTAGGTTGGCCTAATTACATGTAATATTTATTCACCAAAAAGACTAACTGCCGGCTCCAAGTTAGTACAAAACTTCTCCAAAGATAATTCAACCATGTAGCATGCTATATCATGTCGGCTTGGATTCATAAATACATCCACAATACAAAATTTAATCCATTACAATATCAGCTATTCATCAAGTCGGCCAGGGATAGACCTAATAACAAAATGTAATCAATAGAATAGTGCCAACTCACATATGAGCTCTTGAGCACACAAGATTTTGATCTTACAAGCTTCTATCATCCAATTTTTTTTTCCAAAACCACAAGCAATGATGATCATCGGAGGAGGAATGTAGACCAAAATACCAAAGGATGTAAACTGGTTCTTCAAACCGATTCAGAGTACCAGATCGAACTGAAAACTCAATCAACATGGTGACATCAATGACAACAGAAAGTCTACACAACTAGACATTCTTCATTCTTCCAACAAGAATCCATTTATACATAAATTCCAAATTAAGTTGATGAGAAAATATTTTTAATATCCAATTGGGAAGCATTAACATTCAAAAATTACTAACCTGATGTTTGACAACAAGTTTCCCAAATGTGACATCATCTTTACTTAAGAAACCAGATATTGATCCACTACCATATTGGATCTCAAGCATCATATATATCTGATATATTCACAAGCATCAATTAGGTTGGCCTAATTACATGTAATATTTATTCACCAAAAAGACTAACTGCCGGCTCCAAGTTAGTGCAAAACTTCTCCAAAGATAATTCAACCATGTAGCATGCTATATCATGTCGGCTTGGATTCATACATACATCCACAATACAAAATTTAATCCATTACAATATCAGCTATTCATCAAGCCGGCCAGGGATAGACCTAATAACAAAATGCAATCAACAGAATAGTGCCAACTCACATATGAGCTCTTGAGCACACAAGATTCTGATCTTACAAGCTTCTATCATCCAATTTTTTTTTCCAAAACCACAAGCAATGATGATCATCGGAGGAGGAATGTAGACCAAAATACCAAAGGATGTAAACTGGCTCTACAAACCGATTCAGAGTACCAGATCAAACTGACAACTCAATCAACATGGTGACATCAATGACAACAGAAAGTCTACACAACTAGACATTCTTCATTCTTCCAACAAGAATCCATTTATACATAAATTCCAAATTAAGTTGATGAGAAAATATTTTTGATATCCAATTGGGAAGCATTAACATTTGAAAATGACTAACTTGATGTTTGACAACAAGTTTCCCAAATGTGACATCATCTTTACTTAAGAAACCAGATATTGATCCACTACCATATTGGATCTCACAAGATTCTCCTTCATAAACAACAAATGATATATATTAATTGTTTAGAAACTTCCTTAATATCCCCATGTAAATAGACTAAACTAAGTGAGGTTGATGGTTTGAAGTAGAGTACCATCATCTTGGTATGTGCTTGACTTTGATCATGACCTATGTCTTGAATGCAAATAGAAAGCTAGATGCACTATAAAATCATTGTTAATCATTGTTAGAAAAATAACCACTAAATCCTCTTTAATTAAAATAATCCTTCTATATATTTCAGTTAATTTCTAAGAGAGATAATTTCACTATCTAAACAACTGTGATTTATTTACTGTATATAATTTCCCAGAATTCAGAATTTAAATGTAATAAAACTAGCCATAATTACCAAAGATTTGACACCAAAATGTAGTACAAAATGAATTGTTTGACATAAAATGTGTTTTGATAAACAAGATATACCCTTGATATATTGATTTAAATAACAAGGAAATATCAAATTGGAGACATCGAGATAAAATTCATTAATTCACTTCAACAAACAATTGAAACTAGAATTTGACCACCAATTATAACTTCATTATATTGATCTTCAAAAAGATTTTACAGTACGTTTCAAAATTTTGTCCTGACTGACACGTCAAAAAGTGTCTTTTTAGTTACCCAATTTTAACATAAATCAAAAAGTCTTAATTATCATTATTTACACAGGATTATATAAAATCAAAGAAAGATGATAAATGAAGAGAGATGATCAGATGTTGAAGTATAGATCACTCAAAAGATACGAAAGTCTGTTACTCATCATAAGGTACCTATGATCATTTAGATCTAGCAAGGTCCTCTCTCCATGATAGTATATGCAATTCTTGGTACTTCACTGCAAGGCCTATTCTTCTAGGGGAGCTAGATATGTTTGCTCCCATTGGTACACTGTGTAATCATGAGGCCATTTGTACTCATGAATTTTTTTTGTGTTGGCCAAGTGGCTCTTCCATTTGTTGTTTAATAACCCTTTGCTATCCATTCTAAATTTTGAGTATCCAACATCTAGTGCAATTATTCCATCCAAGATTAAATTGAGGCGGTGTATATTTATGTCACCATCCTTCTGTAAATTAGTGAGGTAGTTGGGAACAATTTTTCTAAACTCATCTATCCAATCATTGGAGCCTTTCAATTGATCACCATCCCTTAGTATCGTAGGCATGATCCACTACTTTAGTGTGTGAAATGAATTCATTCTTTCCTTGATCCTTTGGTCTTTTGTAGATATGTATTGAAATTCATCTATGACAATTAAGGTGTGATGTATAGGTTGCCATTTCTTGAATAAGGGGTCCAATATAGGTACACGGGCCTTTATTTGATCAACTACTTGTGATAGGGAGACATAACATTCATACAAATTTTCCAATTTTTCCACAATTACTTTAACCCTATGCTCCAAGATCTGTTCAAATACCTTGAGGGTTTTTGTGTTTTCTCTTTCATTTGTTTCTTCATTAGTCTTTTTCAACTTCTCAATTTCTTGTTTTAGCACATTTTCTTGTTCAATAGTGATTGTACTTGTATTAGTTTGGATGGAAGGGGGCTGATATACTATTAATTCTATGCTTTGGGAAGGACCTGCTCCCTTCAACTGCTCTTTCAATTTCACATATTCTATAAATAACCTATTCACTTCATCATTCAGATCAGTATGTGCTTTCTCATATTCTACCAATCTAAGCTCCATAGCTTTAATTGCATCCCTAGTAAAAATTGTTGAGTGCATTTTCATAGTAGCTACCTCCAAGGCTGATGTGTCTTGAAGTGTATTTACCATGGTAGTCTCTCTCATTTCTTTTACAACATCAAGCAATCTTGGTTTTTCTATTCTTTTTTCTTTGTCCAAAAGGCTAGGGTTTCAAGTCTTGGATTGTAACCTATGCCACTCATTCCCTCATTTGAAATTAATTTAGAAACCAACATGGGATCTTCTTAGCTTCTTACTTGATCTAGTAAGAATATCTTTTTCACTCCATCCTAGGAATAATTAGTATATTTATTTCTAAGACCAATTTTCTTGCTTCTTGGGGGATAGCAGTGATTTCATTAATCCCGAGTTCTTCAAAATTTTGGGTAACAATTTGGTCATGATGTGACTCCTCAGTTCCCATCTTATTAATTTGGATTATCTCTTCAAATTATTTCATTTTCATCTTAATCCAAAAATCCTTAAACTCGAGAGTTTGAATAAATTCATCATCTTCAATAAATCTAAGGGCAACAATCACCCTTTCATCGTCATGTACTTCTTGATCATTATGCCCATGTACATCCACTCTTTCTTCTAGTTTGTGAGCATCAGTTGCAAGCTTAGGAGGTGGCTACTCAACTTTATCATCTTTAAAATTCAAAAGTACATCGGCTACCTCTTCAATATCCCCTACTCCACTTATTTCATATGCCACTAAGGGGGCCACTCCATGTGTCTTCTGCCTTTAAGGACTTGGTTGCTTAGGGGATGATTTTGATTGTATTGTGGTAGTGTCTGGTAGGGGTTGTGTGATTACAATACCACTTGGTTCGATGGGCAGCTTGGAGGGTTTTGAAGGTCGACCCTCAGGTTTCTTTTTTGGTTCAACATATAATCTTTCAAAGTTGTCAATTATTAAGTTCATCCTTTTGATAGGATCCCATTCTTCAACATAGAATCCTTGGAATCTAGTGTCCCTTTTCTTCTTCTCCTCCTCAAGCCTCTTTATGATTTCCTACTTCCTCTTTCTCTAAAAAAATTCATTAGGTGTAAAGCAATTTCTTATTACATCTTCTTCGTAATCCATTACATGGGTAATTCCAGCTTTAGTGAGAAGTGTCTACTTTATTAAATTAATATTCCCTTTAGGATCATAGACCCTTTCTCCTCGTGACTTCAATGAATACCTCATCTTCAAATATTTTTGTAGTTCTTCAAGAGTGTTAGACCCTATGGATAGCTCCTTACATTTAGTTAGGTCAGGGAGGGATGTCCCCTTTTTCTGTCTTTTCATAACATCCTGCTCCATCCATAATATTTTCCACATAAATTCTAAAAATGAAATTCAAATAGAAACAAATTTAGGTAAAACATGTGGGGCTTGAGGAAACCCATAGACCCTTATTACTATTTGGTCTACTAAGAAGAACTAGTTACCAAAATTGTGTGTGTCCTTACTCTAGATTCAATGCTAAAGGTCTTAATACTTGCATTATTTTATTAGGAAATCTTGGTGAAATATGACCAAGAGAGACCATGAGGTTTATTATGAAATCATGATAAAATATTACATAATCACTATTTTTACATCTACTATCCCATATGTAACACCAATCTTGTATAGGCAACCTATTCCCTTCATTATCAGTCATTCCCAAGCACATTATTTTAGTCCATCTATTTTTGTTTTGGTACAATATTAAATGACACAACAAAGAGTATTTCTTGAATAGGATGGGAGCTAATTTCTCTCTTACTTGCAAAAATCCCTAACGTAGCCCTTTCTCAATTTCAGCAGCAAATTTATACTCAATGTTGACTTCAAGATTTTGTATCTTCATTGCCATCATCATGAGATAGGTTGGCATCCTCTCTTCAACATCTATTCCAAGTAGTTGGCACAAATAAAAATAAGTTCTTTTGAAATATACTTGGAATTCTTCTATGGAAAATGGCTCAATTTGGGAGGGGGAGATAGGTATCCTCCTATTGTTTACACCCGTTTTCATGTGTAAAGGAATTTCATCACTCCTGTAGGTTTTTCTCAATCTCCTATAATCGTCTTCACTTTTTTCCAATTCGATCTTAGTGATAGCTTGCTTGTTTAACATAAAACACTCTATAATTGCTTCTTGTCAACACCACTAATGGTGAACCATCCAACATTCTTATAGTCTTGGTAGCCAAGTGATAATATTGTACCAATACTTTAATAAACTCAACATCTAGGAAGATATTTGGGACTATGAATTTTTCCAAATCTAAGGTCTGAGGATTCGAAACTAGAATCTTATCATCCCTTTTTTCATAGAAGTTCCAAAATAGATCCCACTCTAAGATAGAGATAATTGGGTCTCTACATCAATGGGATTTATCTCTAAACACCTTTTTGAATCCTTTGTTTACAAAATTAGGTAACACATATAAAATGGATTGTTGCATGGACCTCTTATCTCTTTTAGAACTTGTGGAATCTTCCTTTTTACTCGCAAGTTGAATTCTTTTGGGTGCCATGATAAAGAATTTACTCCTACTTGATTTCTGTAAATGTCTACTTGTAGAAGAAAATTTAGTTCTTATACACTTGCTATAGAGGGTTTCTATGAACTTACCCAATAAAATAATAGTTGTAGAGTATTCCCGCTTGAACTCCCTTGCCTGTGGTATGCTCAACTATGTGAATGATTTCCAAAATGTCATCGAGTCCTAAGTAATATTTTCTATTGAGCTCCATCACCTCACTATTAATGTTAGTTCATACAAAATATTTTAGAATCTGCCCATATTTTAAGTTTGAATATATGCCTTTGATCTTCATAAATCGAACAGTGTAATCATTAAATACTTTGATAGCCTGTACCACACTACCACTTTTTCATTTCAATACCACTATAGGGAAGCATTAGTAGTACCGCCACCCCGTGCACACCCCTTTGGACTCCTGCGAGATGATAGGTTAATTCTAGTGGTTGAGCAACTGTTCACCACCATACCACTCTATCATATCAAGACCGTTGTGGGGTAGCAATATGGTAGGGTTAGTAGTACCGCCACCCCGTGCACACCCCTTTAGACTCCTATGGGATAGTGGATTAATTCTAGTAGTTGATTGATTGTCCACTTCCATACCCTAGTGTCACTATTTACCCCTTGTGGGCTTGTGGTTTACTTTAGTTGTTAACATGTTCTCGCCACCACCCCATAGTATTCATATTTGGTTGTCGTAGTATTGCAGTAAGCATTTGTGCATTGACCTATATGTCCCACCATCTTGCACATACCTCTATTGACTGTTGCAGTAGTGTGGTATTGGATTTTATTATGAATGCAGTGTTTTGGATATCATTTTATTAAAAAGATTGAATAATTTTCTAATTTTGCAGTCTCCCAGTTTTAGTTTTCAGTTTCAATCATAACTAAAAGATTATTTATTTGTTTGTAATGAGGAGGCTTAGTTCATCTAATGTTAAGATATCTATATGTATTATTAAATCACAGATATTCATTATATGTTTGCATCTAGAAAACATATAGGACATATAAGAAAATATATAATAACTAAAAAAAATTAATTTCAAATTTTCAACCAAAGTAATAAAAATAAGAAGAATGATTGAACCTAACTTTAAATTCACTTCAAATCAATAGTGAACATATTAGGTTTTGTATACAATGTACCGGAAAAATAATGATGATTACATTCATAAATATAACAGTAAAACAATAGTGAATAAGCATACCTATACTCAGATCTTTATTACATTCAATAATAAATTACACCATACATATAACCAAAGTTTAGGTGACAAGATAACCTCCTCTTAAGGTGACAAAATGTCATCATAATCATTTGCATTTCCAACAAGATCATAATCATGATCAATCATGTCTACATCTTCTTGATTTTCTTCCCCATCCTCATCCGTGACATGTAATGCATTCTCTCTCCCAATCTCTTCATTGGTAATCAAAATGTCTTCTTCAAACACTCCATCATCATCTTCATCCACTTCTTCGAACGTTTCTTGTAAATTAAAATATTACCTATCAAGCATTATATCAACAACTTCCATGAATTTTTCATTTTGAAGAGACTCTATTTGAATGACATATGACCATACTAGGCTTCTTACATCATCAATTAGAAATTATGGTTAATTTGAAGAAGGGAAACATACGACTCATCCGTCTTTGATAAAAATTATATTGTATTTATGCGTACAAATCCATACTCATCAAATTGTACTGTAGATGGTCAGATCCACTTATATTTTAATAATATAGGACTATTTTCACCATAGTCCACTAGAATATTTTCTTGGATGAATCCAACATAAAATTTCTTCTCAGTTTCATGAAGAAATTCAACACTAACATTATCATAATTTGTCTTTCCTTTGTCTTTTTCTTCTGCTCTTAAATGACTACCATAGGCCCACATTCTAGTGAAGCACATAGCCCATAAATGTGGAAATTATGAAAGCTCACTTTCCTCCATTGTTATAGCTTGACCTTCTTATTTTGCATCATTGACTACTTTAGCAATCCATTCTTTAAATTTTGGAAACGAATCACCTCTGATCAAATTAGTGTGAGGTCTACGATTTTGAGGTCGATGTTGTATCCAAGCTTGATTGTCTTCTTCATATTTTCTATATATAATATTAACGTACAAATAGTGAGATTAATAATATAAATGTGTAAATGCAATTGAGTAAATAAATTATTGTGTAAATTTTTTTACCTGCAACACTTATCGAACGAAGATGTGTTTTGAAGAATATAGGCATGTATCACAGTTCTTTCTTGATGTGATAGCTTGAAGCGACTTCCATTTTCTTCTAATACTTCACCTACAACTATCTCTTCTTCGTCATCATCACATACACGCCGATTGAAATTTTTAAAATCCTTCATATATTTTGTGCAAAATCACATGGCCTCTTGCATTAAATATCCCTCAGACATGTTGCCTTCTAATTTTTCCCTAGTACAAACATTTTTTTTCAAAACCTTCATATATTGTCCTATAGGTGTAGACACCTAAAAATGTCCTAGCTTATGAACTAGCATTTTAGCACTCATATTCATCTATTATTTAAGTGATTTAACATCGTTTAATTAATTCATCCTCAAAACATCAAAATCATAAAAAACCCTAATTTCTTCTATTAATTGAATAATACAACATTATTTAATTAATTAACTTTTTCACCAGTTTCGACTAATTAAATAAATTCCATTTATTTAATAAAGTCCTAAAACCCTATGTTTTCTTTTAATTAAATAAAATGACATTATTTAATTAATTCACTTTTTCATCAAAATCGATCAATTAAATAAATCACATTTATTTAATAGTCCTAATCTCACTTTATTTTATCCTACTTAATTAAATAATACCAATTATTTAATTACGTCACCAAAATACTTTATTCCCCTAAGTCGATTGAATTATTAAAATATAATAGTTTAATTGACTCACTTTCCCTCCAAAATTCGAATAAATTGAATAAACTATTCAAAACATTGTCAAAAATCAAATCAAACTAATGCAAATTTATTTACAAAAAGCCAAATTTGATTTGCACGTTCAACTCCAAAATGAATGAATTAATTAAATCAATTAATTATTCATTCTCAACCACTTATCTGATTGAGTAAGTTGCAATCCTCTGATTTCTCAATCTATTCCTAATTGAGCAATCTAATTCCTGACTGATCAATCTAAAATCTTGAGAAACCAATATATTCTTCAATCACATAAATTGTGCAATCTACTTTACACAAATCATTCGTGTCTAAATCCTCTCAACATCCTTCAACTCTCGATCTTTATGCAACATTGTTTAACCCTAATCATCCATTTTGAATCACATTTTCTATATAACAAACCTCTTTCCTCATAAATAAGGATTGAATAATAAAATCATTTTGCACAATGAAGTACTACCAATATTCCTAATCACCATTGATAGAGCTTCAACATTTCTTCGATCAACCAACACACAACACTCCAACATGGGATGGTAACCTCTCTTTGTTTTGAATTCAATTCGGTAATTGTAGGATTTCATTATGTGTTCTCAATAGCTTAGAAATTCATTTCGTGAGTGAAGGAATAGATCTTAGATTAGTGTTTTTTATTTAGATTAGATTCTATTTCATTTGTATTTGTCTTGTTTATGCTCTATGATTTTCCCCCTCACATATTTTGGCACACCTGGTAGGACCACAGTCCTAAATACTAATGTTTCTATGAGTTTAAATTGAATTTGCAGGTTTCTGGAGTGCTTTAGAAAATTTTCACACACTATTCTAGAAATTTTTATAATTGTCTATCAAGGATTTTGCGCATTTGACTCTAGAATCTGCACACTTGACATTGAAACATGCACATCTATATTTTTTCAATGCATTTGACTAATGAAAGAGGGCACACTTGAATTTTTTTTGTGCTTTTTCTCTCTGACAGAAGGCACACTTGCTGATTTTTCAACACTTTTTCTCTGTCAAACCCGTGTCCGAGATCTACTAACTGAAATATGATTTTTTCACTAACGAATGCTTGATTTTGGATGTGTGATAGGTATTAAAATTTGTGTGTGTAGGGTTAAGAAATCACTAAAATGTTTGTTTTAGGGAAGATGAACGGTCAAATGATTTTTGATTTTTGATGCTTATTAAGTTAGGAAGGTTTCATTTCAGTGCTTAAAATGAACCCTACAACAACACATTTTGTTTTAGTGCTCAAAAAAGAATCATTGCCAAAGATTTCTTAAGTTAGGAATCCTTCATTTTAGTGCTTAAAATGAACCCTACAAACAATTTTTTTTGTTTAAGTTCTCTAAAATAAACTCTTTCCAAGTTTTCATAGTTAGAGAATTTTTCACTAGGTGCATTAAAAGAACAAACAAACTAACTAATTTGGTGTTCCAAAATATTTAAGATTTCAAATTAAACATTTGGAGTGTTAAGTTATTTTCTATTGACCAAAATGATTTATTTTTGTTGTTGCACACTCGAATTAACTTTGTTGACCAAATATGTCTAGGACCAATTTAGAAACACTCAAATCTGGGCTTAAAAATGGTTAAATCATTATTTTTGTCTTGCAACTTTTCTATGATATTGGTCGATGTCTAGAACACTTCGAGTGTTTTCAATTAAAAAGAATCATTGATATCTTATTCACATATTTTTGGGGATAACACTATTTGAGGTTCTTAAAAAAGATCAAATTGCTATGAATTTTATGTCATGCATTCAATGTTTGGCAAGCTAGGTGGTTGTTTTCTCCCCTTGAACCTTTTGGCGATCTTGGGTGAGAGAAAATATCTTGAGCTTCACACCTTTATTTTCAAAGCATACCTTTTGCAGGGCCTACCTATTGAGACACATATCATGCCAGAGAACTCATAGGTGACCCGAGCGGTAATCTCATTATGGACCACTATATAAATAAATTGTGGGTGTGAGGAAAGTTCATCACCCATCGGGTGCTACTAGATTATACTGATGTTAGTCTTCCCTAGTATCTGTGTTATACATAAAAGGTTGCAAGGGTTAGGAGGTCTCTTAATTGGGAAAAATGCATGTATAGGGATCCAGAATTAATAATCCCAAAACATTACTAAGAGCCAAATTGTTTTAGAAGCTACCCCTTTATCCAAAAATGTTCTTTGAAAGTGGTGCATCAAAATTGTCCCTTCAAGGTATGAGGCATGCCTACCTAAAATAATGGTTTGTATCTCTAGGGTTGTAAATATTTGTTTATGTTAAAATTTCCAAAAATATTCAAAACAAACTTAACACCAAAATCTGTGTTTGATCTAAAAAGAATACATCCAAACAAATATTAAACATGATAGTTGAATCACAAACTCTTTGACTTAGTGTATTCTTTTAAAAGAAGCCCTATATTTGCACTCCCTAAAAGGATTTTCTTAAAGGTTTCTAAATATTCAAGCTTTAATTTTAGGCTACATTAGATCAAAGTAAACATTTGGAAACTATGGCTTGGATTTCATGATTTCACAACTTAAAGACATGGACATGAAGGCCACACAAATTCCATTGTTTTTAATTCAGTCTAGTACTATTGTATCATTTGCCATACTCCAAAAATAAAGAAAATAAGGAAAAAATCAACTTAAACTTACAAAAATTTGGAGAAAGATTGCTCAAACTAGAAACAAAACACATAGATACCACCTTTGCACACAATTCTAGTGTAGTTGCCCCATTTTCTCCTGTAGTTGCTAAAAATCCATTACATTTTATCTTTTTCTCAACAACTTCACTGATGAAAATCAATTGCATTTGATAGAAACTGCACACTTGATGTGGAACCCACACACTTAATCTTATTTGCTCACACTTGCTTCTAAGAAACTAGTGCACTTGCCAAGAATATGCTCACCATTGCCAAAAGAAACTCGCTTTTTCCTGAGTAATCATTGCATCTAATAGAAACACATAGAAGTTGCACTTGCCATTCCAACTTTCACCTGCTTCTCAAAACCCACATTTTAGGCCACACTTGATAAATCTGGCTACTCTTGCTCATAGTTTTGTGCCTTTTCTCAGAAACCAACACTATTGTTCTATCCTACTAAATGATTGGGAAAAATGAACCAAAGTTGCTTTCAAGATCCTTGTTAGAACAAAACAGTTGGAAAACTAGATAAGTCATATAGCCCTTCATCCACTTTCACCATTCCATCCTACTTTCAAAAATCAAAATCAAAGCACACAAACCTAGATTATTCCCTCACTAGCATTTCTAAGATATCAACAGTTACTTGGAACTCACAGATAGTTCAAGTAATATTTTTCACAACATATCCTCTAGAAGAAGAAGTGAGATATCAATCCAAGGCTTTCATTATTTTGACTCCAAGAATAGTGCCACCTCCAAATAGCACTCAAACTTTAGGGTCTTGAACTTCATAAAAAATCATACCAAAATATCCACAATTTCATTGTATGACCATTTGGTGTTCAACTAATCTCATTCAAAAATCCAACCTTATAGCACCAATCCTAGAACCAAGTCTCACACACATTGAAAATGAACAAACTGATATCATTAGCAGTTTAAGGACCTTCATATTTGAGATGAACAAAACACCCAATTGTTATGCCTTGCATAACCACCCCATCTTTTTTCTTGGTCAAAATGGGTCCCCCTTTTTTGGTTTTTTTCCTTGGTTGTTTTTAAAACAAAGTTTGGATTTATTCTTTTCCAACACTTTGTTTTTCTTTTGTTTGTTTTGTCAGAACCGGAACCGGAATTGAATCGGGTTTTGAAATTTGTTTCAAATATTTTCATTCCGATCCCCGTCCCGATGGTCTTTTTGTTGTCTTTTGGTTCTTCTTTGTCGGATTCAGAGCCAAAGTGGAAGTTAAGTCTGAATTTATTCAGGGTTTCAAAATAAAGGTTCATTTCACCTCCGCTTCTTCCTTTTGGTCTGTTCGTTTAGACTTAGGTTTTTGTGTTGGGTTTTCTCATTTCGGTCTTTGTGTTTTTATTTTGTATTTTGTTTCACTTTATTCTTTGTTGGCGGAACTTGAGCCGAAATGGGAACCGGATCCGAAAATTAGATAAAGTTTCTAAATGAATTCCCACTTCGATTCCACTCCCGCAGTTTTTTTGTTTGACTTTATCGAAGCCATACTGCAGTGATGTGCCAGTTCCCTTTATCATTCCGACTTCGATCTGTCACATTTATGGCATTGATTACAGGTGCCATGCATGTATGAAGCTGTAGTTTTAACCTTAATTAACGATTAATTGATGTTATTAGCATTGTTTGAAAGATTAAGGATGAACCAAAGCTGCAGTGGAGCATTTGGGCATGTGATTCGATCGAAAGGGAGATAATTACACACAGAATCACATCAGAGGACTAACTTATTTATTTGTGTTTGGAGGTAGGGTTTATGTTCTTCTCTTTCATTTGTTTTCACATATCATTTTGTTCGATCGTTGGTTTCTCATAAAATTCATGTTTCTTAGTTTTCTTTCGAGTTCATGATTGTTTAGGTTCTCTTTTGTTTTGTTTTTTTTGTTTTTCTTTTTGTCTCGAGCTTTCTCATTTTTTTTATTTTTTTCATAGTCATTTTCACATTTTAGTTGTGACCGTACTACGATGCCCTGGGATTTGGATGACGTAATTATTTGTTGTTTTATGTTTGTAGGGTTCGTTGACTTATGATCTTACTTAGGAGTTTTGTAACGAGTTGATCTGATTAGTTTGAACGGGGTTAAATTTGTGACCTGATTATTTGAAGTTGAGGGTTTGTAATTTAGGGTTTTTTTTCCCGTTTCTGTTTAAATTGAACATGATGCGCTAATTATTAAAATTTCTCTCGGTCATATGGGGATGATCTCATATAGATTATTTTTAAGCCCCTTCATTTTTTTGATATGACCTTGTCTTTAGATTATGATGTTATTCGTCATCCTATTTAAATTACTTGTGACATCATGATTATTTTGAGTAGAACCAAAATTGGAATTGATTTTGATCTTGAACCTTGTTTTGAAATAAGTAGCGATAACTATTTTCATTCCAGCCCTGACTTTGCTTGTAGTAAGAAATTGGCTTTTCAAAATATTGATAACTCAATTGGAACTGGAATTGGAACCAAACATAAAATTGAAAATTATTCATGGAACCAAATCGGTTCTCATTCCGATTCTGATTCTGGTTACCATCCCAACTTCGACTCTAGTCCCGCCTTATTATTATTACAAGCTCAATTCCTATTCCGATCCCGATCTTGATCCGGATAGTGTTTTTAAGGGAGAATTTTTAGGATGTTTTCTGCTTGGTTCTGCCTCCAGAAGGTATGGAAAGGTAGGATCTCTAATCATGTTTTTGTTATAATTTTTATGGATCTAATTTATGGTTTTATTGTAGGAAGCTAAAGGATGTTAGAAGCATCAGGAGATGATTCTTAGAGGAGTTAGCCTACATAAACTTCGAAGGCGGCAACTAAGCCTAAGAAGGTTAAACCAGAATAGCTCCCTTATACCTTGAGGTATAACCATAGGGGTCTTGTTATCACTGTTAGCAAGGTGGAATCTAATTGGGCCAATATAACTGACACAAATCTAGGTCCAGTCAATTATGAGGAGTTGTACTCAGAGACATTTGTTGAGGAGGTGACAGGGAGAACTAAAAGGATAGTTGAGTCTGGTTTGGCTCACATCATTGTGTTTCCTCTATCAATTCAATGCCTTGAACTGATAATGGCAGCAACTGGAGCTTACAATTCGGCCACCAGACAATGTGTAGATTCACAAGATAATGTGATCATAGACTTGACTCCTCAAATTTTTCAACTTATGTTTAGTGTCCTTGATCCAAAGAATCTTGCCCAGCTTAATGAGCCAAAAGCTTTAGAAATATACAACAATAACAAAGAGACCAATAAGGCTCACTTAAACAAGAAATGGTTAAGAGCGGAGAAGAAGTCCCTAACAAAGCTCTCAGATCAGCCAAAAAGGGTAGAATTCTACAAAGAGGTAGCATATATTATAATGATGTTGTCTAGAATCTTTGGAAAGAGGGATGCCTTTCATTTTAAGGAATGGATGTTTCCATTCATTCAGACAATCTTGGATGGCAGGCAACATTTTGATTGGCCTATGATTGTCTTAGATAGCATACATGATCAGCTGATCAGAATAAGGGAAACTAAGAGCTTTTGTATGACCTCTTATATTGTCTATGCAGCGGCAAGGGGAGGCATCTTTCTAGGATTAAACAGAGTAGGAGTATTGGGAGAAGCTGATGGGCAAAAGAAAGTTTGGAGCCATTCTGACCAGTTGTCCCTACAGATTTCTGAGTTACATTCTTGAAGAGTTAATGATGCATTTTTGTATGTGGTTATTAATCAACTTAATGGGTATGTAGGGTATAGACTAAGCTAGGAGGCCATGGCATTCATTACAGAATGGGGGTGTTGGTATATTTAGTACCCCAAATTTACTTATTTCAGGTTGGTTGGGTTTGAGGGTCATCCTCAATTGCTCCCTAGGTGTTGCAGCAACAAAGTAGTCTTAATGGAGTTTGTTTACCAAGCTTTGGGGGTCAATGCTAGGTTTGGAATAAAACATAAACCAAGTTGTCACAAGTTCCCATGCAATTGGGTGAGTACAGCTGCCCACACATTGTGGGAGCTAAGGTGGTTTTTATTGAGTTCATACGTTTGAAATTGGTCCAATATACTACCCGTAAGCACTTTGATCCAAAGAAAAAGATGAATGCTTTGATTGCTTCAGTTTTTGATAGACATTTCAAACTGCTGGAGGACTTTTGGAGTGATCTCCAAGATAAATATGACCTTAGGAAGAGAAATTATGAAAGGTTGTCTGTCCCACTTATGGTGTAATTTGGGGTGAAGGTTGATGTTCTTGATACACTAACAGATGATGGGGTAGTGTTGGATCCTTCATATGAGGCACTAAACATAGGTACTAAGAGTATAGACCCGGTGGATTGGGATGTCGAGGAGACAATTGATATCAAACAAATAGGAAGGCCAGTCTTGAATAGGAGTATCCAATGGGTTGTGCTCAGAGCCAAAGCTCCTAGGGGTCCAACTTCTAAAAAAGGGAAAGGGTATAAGAGAACCAAGAGGAAAATTCCTCCCAAGGAACCCTTGGAATTCTTCCCTCCTGATGTTGAGGAATTTGAGCTAAAATCTCCGACCCAAGATTTTTTTGAGACACATGAGGAGGATGTCCCAACATGACATGTGGCTTTAGCATCAATGATGGGTGAATCATCTGCTCAAGTCCCTCCTACAGAGAAAAAAGGTGGAGAGATGCCTAAGGTGACTCTCCATGATATAGCTGAAACCTTTAAGGGAAAGGAAGTAGAAATGGAGGTTCATGATATTGAAATAGATTCTAATGAGACTTTATCAAAAAAGGATACACAAGAAGAGATGCTTCCGGAGGAAACTGAGCATGTGTTAACAGAGGAAGACCAGCGGGCATTGTTTGAAGAAGAAAAGAAAGCTTCAGATGTGAAGGCACATGTTGAAGTTATAGCAAAGCAAAAAGAAATAGATGCTAAGGCACAAGCTGATTTAGTGATTCAACAACAACAGTTGGATGCCAAGCAAAGAGCTAATGAAGTAATCAACCAGCAGCAAAGGGAACATGAGCTCAAGACAAAGGAAGAAAATGACAAGCTGGAGATGGTACAAGAGATACATGAGCTAGAAGAAGAAAAGGAAAATCAAAGAAGAGAAAGAGAGGCCCTTGAGGCCAAATTCAGAATAATTGAAGAGGCTTACAAGAAAAGGGAGGAAGTAGAGTGCCTAGAAAAGGAAAAAGATGTTGAGGAGCTGGCTAAGCAGTAACAAAAAGAGAAAGAAGCTTTAGATAGACTTAAGGTTTTGGAAGAAGAAAGAAATAAACTACTTGAGGAGAAGAAGTTGGATGAAGATAGATTGAAAAAGGAACAAGAGGATAAGAGGATACAAGAGAAAAAAGATAAGGAAGAAGCTAAAAAGCTTGCGAAAGAGAATATAGAGGAAGAACAAAAAAATGTACAAGAGGTTGACTCTCAACCTAGGATTAATGTTCTACAGCCATAATCCTCTACAACTACTGCCTCCTCTTCTACTATAATGGCTACTACTCTGAGTGCTCCTACCTGGTTGAAGTTTGATCTTCAAAAGAAACTAATAGCTCTCCCACAACCTCTTGATTGGGATGACATGATGAAAGAAATTGAAAAAGAGAGACCCAAGAAGAAGGCTAGGATTCTTCATTCCACAAGGCTAACTGAGGTAGGGGAGATTATTGTAGAATGTGCAATACTATTAGTGGATAAAGATTTGGGAGATATGCAGGTCATTGATTACCAATTAGAAACTGCCAATTTGGAAAGGCCTACAAGAAATCAGCAGATGAACCTGATTGATGTTGTAGCATCATCCACCAACTCAAGGATGATAAAGGACAAATAGAGAAAGGATGAGCTCAAAGATCAATTGGACCAGCTACACACCTTTTTGACGGATTTTTTTGCTCCTAGATCACAATAAATTGCTGCCTTAGAGACACTAGTATTGCTTAGAAAAAGAGAGGTGGATGATCTGATACAAGTGAAGAATAAGGCTGGGATGATGGACAGATGGACAAACAAACTTAACCAGGAGGTAGGGGAAGTATTAGTAAGAATTTTTGAGATCCACAAAATGGCATTAGAGCTAATAGAGGAGATGAAAAAACATGCTGAAACATTGGAACAACAAGAGGAAGAATATAGAGGATATGTTCAGAGCATAAAAGACATCAATAAATTTCCAAATTCTACTATGCTTGAGCAGCCAATTCTTGGGGAAGATAATGCAAACTTCTTGGAAAAAGCCTCTAGCATAATCCGGCTCAGATGTGATTTTATATACAGGCATAGGAATGAAATCCAAGATGCTATTAAGGATTTGAATGAATAGCTTGATGAACTAGAAGTTTTTGTAGTTGTTCTAGTTAATGTTGATATACCGGTTAAAGAGGGCCTGCCTCTAAGTCAAGTAAAGGAGAAATGGGATAATAGATTTCAAGAGATTATGCAAAAAAGAGGATGATGGAGAGGATCTATTATTAGATAGATTGATGGATGTCAGGGAAGGAGTTAAGGCTACAAGAAAGGAGTTGACTAAGTTGAAAGACATGAAGGAGTTTGCCTCCACAAAACTGAAGAGAATTCAATTTGAGGATAGCTAGATTGATGGGCCAGATGTGGATATTCTTCAATAGGTCTTCTTTAGTTATGATGAATAAATTATGGAGAAAACTACACAAGGATGAGTGGTAGTCTTTTGGGTGCATGAATTTTCCTCTTTTCTTTTATTCTCTCTTGTAATCAATGTTGGAACTGGAGATCAACCAGTCTGAGTTTCCAAGAAAGTTTCAATTCCTAAAATTGTGGATCTCAATTTTGATTGAGAGGATTTTATGCTTTGTACGTCTTTATATAATTTTGGGGGTACCATATTGTAAGGGTTGGCTGATGAGAATAGAATTAGCCACCTGATAGTAGGAGTTAGGAATTACATAGCTTGCAAAGATACTTTGTTATTATTAGTTATAGTTGAATACAAATATGATTTTTTACACAATATTATGTTGGAATTGAGTTTACTGGATAAGGTTAATGAATCATAATTTGTTTGTATACTAGTGATTTTTTTGAAGCATAAGTGTTTCTTATTTGATGAGAATGAATAGAGGGAACAAGATTTTAAAAGGTTATTTCATTAAATTATCTATGGATTGAATTGTTGGATGTCTGTTGATCTATGATTTTAGCAAGGAATGAGAGTTTGTTCTTTTTGAATCTTTAAAGTATTATGATGTGTGATTTTTATGGTTAAACTAAGCACCATAGATGCATGCAATAGTATGGATTGTTCTGTAAATTGCTTCATGATATGGTTTTTTAGATCTATTGAAGGAACATTTATTGTTGAAAGTATATGTCTGGATATTAAATATTTTTTATTCATGTTTCACTGATGTATGCCCTGATCTAGCTTTTTCTGTTTATTTAAACCCCCTATTGTGAAGTATAGATTGATGAATTTGTGCTCCTTACATTCCTTATTACTAGCAAAGGCCCTTTGAACATTACAGTTGCATGGACTGATTGAGTGACACCAAACAGTTGAGAACCAACTACTAGGACCTTGGGAGTTAGGCTACTATATGTTGCCTTTCTTTTTTAGGAGAAATGGAATAGAAATATTCTATTTAATGTTGTTTGTGTCATTTTCACCATCAACAGATCTGGCGCTAGAAGGAGGGCCTTGAAGGAACAAGCTAGCTTGGATTGGGTCATTCTCACTGAAAAAGTATGGGAGGATTCTCAGATCCTCTATGGACCCTGAACCATTACAAGAACTCCAAACACCGGTTAGACCTTGACCCCATGCTCATAGAATTTTGATCCCACCATTGCCACCACCGCTTACTCCACCTAGATTTCAGCCAAATCCATGTACACCACCCCCAGTCCAACCATCACCACCACCGGTTAGACCAGTGTCACCACCAGTTCAACCTATATCACCACCACCGGTTAGGCCAATCTCACCACCAGTTCGACCTATATCACCACCACCTGCTCAACCAATCCTACCCATGGCTTACTTTTTGAATAACCCCTCTCCACTAGGGACTATTATAGGGGGAATCCATGACCTCCCAAAGAATCCAGAATGGTTTTTTCTCGAGTACATGCATGGGGAATCAAGAAGTATTGAGGAGCATATACAAGCATTCAAGGATTCTTGTACCCGTGCTCAAGTGGCTCATCGAGACGTGGTATGTAGATTATTTCCCTATTGTTTAGGGGACATGGCATATAATTGGTACTTAAATCTGCCCCAGGGATCTATTATGGGCTGGATAGATTTAGAAAATGCATTCATTAATCAATTTTGGGTCTACATAGACCCTGCCATCTTGTAGCACCAGTTTCTCACCATAAGAAAAGAACATCATGAGCCATTGCCTCTATTCAACACTAGATTCTAAAGGATGTTTCGCAGGCTACAAGATCCTTACTTAGTGGTTGAGAATATTTCCATTCAGGCATATTTAAGAGCTTTTGATCCCTTGATTGTTCTATTCTTGCAGAGAACTTATCAGGCCAACGAAATTGACTCTTTGTCTAAAGTGTATCATCTAGCCATCAAATTGCAACAACAGATAAGTCTACAATCAAGAGGTTTAGGAGCAGCTCTTCCTCCCATTGGTTATCAGATGCCTAACCCACCATTGTACAACACTGTCCCAGGGATGTCTTACTCCCAATATAGACCTGTGTCTGAGTTACAAGCCCCACCTACCATGCCCTTTGTTGGAAATGGCATGAAAAATTCTTCCCAACAAGCTCAAAATCAACAACAACAAGTGGGAGGATCAACACATGTTCATTTCCCATCCATAGTACAGAATGTGCAAAATGAACAAACTATTCAACTAACCAGTGAGGTAGAAACTCTTAAAAATAATCTATCTCAAATGCCTAATGACATGGCACAGCTTAGGCATAACCCTCCCCACAACCAAAACTAGAATTATCAGAATGAGGGAGGTTATAACAACCACAGGAATTACTCCAATCAGAATGAGGGAGGTTATAACAACCAGGGGAATTACTCCAATCAGAATGTGAATCAGAACACCAATCGAAACTTTCAGAATCAGAACTCCTCTAATCCTATCTCGACCAACAAGAAAATGATCCCATTGGACAAAAATGAGGTCAATGTTGTAAAAGAACTAAAGAACATTCATGTATAGGTTGGATCAGATCCAAGGATCCAAACCTACATAGATATCCAAGTGGATGACATCCTAGAGATGTATGGTATGCTCCTAAGTCGGGAGCTAATGAAAAGTATTAGAGGATATTTGTCCTTGGATTTCTCTCACATGTGGCTACCTTGGAAGGGGGTAGCAATGCAGATAAGGATTGAGAGTGAACCAAGGCTCAAGCATATGATTACAGAATATGATGCTCCAAATGAAGTAGCATATTTTGAGACTGAGATAGGAGTGTACAAGGAAGAGGAAGTCCTGACCTTCTTTGTACTCAATCTTGAGGATACATTGCCCCTAGAACATAGTGACCCAATGATCTACATCAACCAAAAAAGTTATAATAAGGAGATTGCAACAAGATAGGCTAGTATTAGGAGAAGAAATTGATTTGAGCAGTTTGTTGCTTCCTAATTGGTGTAGGATTCATTATCATAATAATTTAGAGTTAACATGTCTACCATGCCTAGATATCTTAAATCATATAGGCTAGCCTCAACAAATATGTCAAGAAAAACCCCAAACACCCATCAATGATTTTTCTTTTGAGGTTAAGGATGCTACCATTCTCACTAGGACTAGCCTTTCTCAAGAGGAATATTCCTGACAGTTTGATCAGGCTCAGGTGCTATGCTCTGACATTCAAGAAGAAATTGAGGTGTCTCAGTTCTTTTCCAATACACCTGCCCTAGATACTCTACCAATGCCCAAGGCATTAATAAAAAAAGAATTAGATTGCAATCTAATCCAAGAAGTTGTCCGGGAAGTAATTCTTAAGCAAGCTATGAATATAGAAAAGTATTCAAGTGAGCCTTGCCCCAAGTCAATTTCTAATGTCCAAAAAAAGTTGGAGCTGCCACATATCCCAAGTAAGTCATCCCCTATCATCCCTAAAAAGAAAGAACTCCCAACTAAAGACCAATTTTGGAGTCTTAAATTTGATGGCTCCAAATCCAAGGTAGGAAGTGGATCAAGGATCGAACTAACCAACCCAAAAGGGAAAACTTACTTTGTGTCTTACTGGTTGCATTTTGGTTGCACAAACAACGTGGCTGAGTATGAAGAACTCACTTGTGGACTTATGTTTTCTCATAAGAAGGTCACTTCTCTCATGGTCATGGGGGATTACGAAGTGATCGTAAAAAAAGTACGTAGCCAGTATACATGTCATAACAAAAGATTGGTTGCGTACAGAAACATAGTTTGGAACTTAATTGAAGACTTTGATGCTTTTGGGATTACTCTAATCCCTACAGAAGCTAATCAAATTGCAGATGCCCTTGTCGTTGCTGCTAGCACCTTGGAACCCATGCAAGACTCTAATCTAAAGATATTTTTAGTTGAATTAATTTTAGTCCCAATTGTCCCTAATAATGTCTGAAATTTTCAGGTATTCGATGACAATCAACATATATTGGCCTTTCTAGCAAGTTCAGATGTCTTTGAAGGGTAGATGATAGATGAATATGAAAGAGATCAGGGAGATTGGGATCTAGAGAATGGTCATGCAGAAGGGATATTGTAGCTAAAGATAAATAGCATTCCAAAAGGGATGGTAGCTTTGGAGAGAATATTTGATTATGACCCACGGGCTCGTCAAAGGGTACCCACAGAGAGTGATGGAGGGAAATATGAATCTGTCAATCTGACTCACTTGGGCCCTAAAAGGAATGCTATAGGAAAGACTTGTCCTCAAGAAATCAAGGACAAGATAGTCAAAGTTTTGGAACAAAACATTGCATCCATTGCTTGGAGTTATGATGACCTAAAAACCTTTGACACTTCAGTGATCACACATACCATACCTCTCAGGCCAGAAGCCAAGCCCTTTCATCAAAAACAACACCCGATCAATGCTTTGATTGAGCCCTGATCGAGAAGGAGGTACAAAAGCTCCTATCTACAAGAATAATCTTTCCTATTAGACATTCTATGTGGGTGGGAAATTTATTTCCTGTACGCAAGAAAAATGGTGAAACCATACTATGTGTTGATTTCAAGAATCTAAATAAAGCCTCTAAGAAACATGATTATCCACTGCCTTCTCTTGATGAAGTGCTACAAAAGGTTAATGGGTCCCAGATGATGTCATTCTTAGATGGTTATTTTGGGTACAATCAGGTTCTTGTCAGTCTGGGTACATTTGCCTATCAGAGGATGTTGTTCGGTCTTATCAACACTGGATAAACCTTTCAACAGGAAATGGAGGTATCCTTCAAAGATTTGATAGGGAAGTGTATAATTATTTGTGTAGATGATTTAACCATCTTCTCCAAGAATTGGGAAGACCATGCTGTAGATCTGGAAAAGGTTCTCAAGAAATGTATAAGCTATGGTGTCTCCCTCAATCCAAAAAAGTGTGTGTTTGGAGTATCTGAAGGGAAAATCTTAGGTCACATCATATCAGAAGAAGGGATATCCATAGACCCTGATCGAGTGGAGGCTATCATGAAATTTGCAAGGCTAGGCATCAAGAAAGAAATGAGATCCTTCTTTGGAAGGATTAATTTTGTTAGAAAATTTATAACAAGGTTTGCAAAGATCATCAAACCTCTTAATGAGATGATGAAGAAAGAGGCAAAAATCGAGAGGAGCAATGAGGCTAAATCTACTTTCTCGCATATCAAACAGTCAATATCTAAGGCACTTGTGTTGACTAGCCTAGATTATCTAAGGCCTTTTTATATCTATTCTTTCGCATTTGACCATTCATGTGTAGTTGTATTAACCCAACAAAGAGGAGATGGAGAGGAAAGACCTATTGCCTTCATGATCTCTCCATTTAAGAATGCAGAGGTTAGATACCCGCCCCTGAAGAAACAAGCCTTTGCATTGGTTCAAGCGGTAAAGAAGTTCAGGCATTACATTCTTTGAAGTCAAGTAATGGCCATAGTTCCAGATTCAGCTGTGAAGTCTCTCTTGATGCAAAGCGAATTGGGAGAGTGAAGAGGAAAGTGGATGGTTGTTCTGCAAGAGTTTGACTTAGAGATTCATCTGATGAAACTCGTCTAAGGGTAGGGTTTATCAAAGGCGATGGCAGATGTGGACAAGAATATCACCTATCAGTAGTACACTATCTAATTATTTATTGAGGATCCCTGGTACATGGACTTGATCTTTTCCTCCTCAATAACAGATGTCCAGAAGGAATGAATGCTACTTAGAGGAGAGCATTGAGGATGAAGAGTTCTCACTACATTCTTAAAGGGGGATCCATCTATAGGAAGAATTTTCAAGGGATTTACCTATGTTGTTTGGATCAGCAAGAGGAAAAACATGCCATTTCAAAGTTCCATGGAAGACATGGTACAGGACATGGGTCTGCGGATGCTTTGGCTCATCAGATTCTTAGAACAGGCTATTATTGGCCTTATGTATTTCAGGATGCACATCAACATGTCAGAACGTGTCATGTATGTCAAACTTCTACACCCAGGGAAAGAAATCTAAAAATTCCTTTGCAACCAGTTTATGAGGTAAGGCCGTTTGCTCAATGGGCACTACACTTTGTAAGTATCATTAATCCTAATTCTTTTGCAGGTCACAAGTTCATCTTGACTACAACTGACTACTGTACACGCTAGACCGAGGCCCAACCCTGCAAAAACAGCACCACAGAGGTGGTTATCAAATTTTTCACAGAGAACATCACCACCAGGTTTGGAGTTTGATTTTCCCTAGTATATGATAATGTCCCTACTTTTTCTTTAGCTAAATTCATTCAATGGGCTTATGAACATAAAATTATTTTGAAGTATTCATCTAATTACTACCCTCAAGGAAATGGGGTGGCTGATTCCACTAATAAAAACTTGTTGGAATTAATAAGAAAATTGTTAGAAAACAATCCTAGGGACTGACACACCTAGTTGAGATTTTCCCTATTGGTAGATCAAACCCGAATCAAAGAAGCTCTAGGAAATTCACCTTTTAAGTTAGTCTATGACCAAGACCCAGTTTTCCCAATCCATTTACAAATACCTTTTCTTAAGTTTATGCAGGAATTTTATACCAAAGATGATAGGATCGAGGTCAGATTACTTAATTTGCTTAACATGGAGGAAAAAAGAGTTATTGCTTTGCAGCAATTCTCTAAACATCAGGCTGTCATCAAATGCTGGTTTGACAAAAGGGCCAAGGTAAAATCCTTTAGGATATTAGATCTTGTACTACTATGGGATAAAGCCAAAGAGAAGAAGGGAGATCACCAGAAGTTTGATAGAATCTCATTAGGTCTATATCAAGTGGTTTAGATACTAGGTGAGAATGCTTTTCATTTAAGTACCTTAACAAGAGAGCCTATTCCATTGCCAATTAATGGTAAGTTTCTCAAGCACTATTTTGGTTCATGAAAGGTCTAATTTTTTAAAAGAATGTATTATACTATATCATATGTAATTAAGTTTTTGTTTTTGTTTTTGTTTTTTGTTTTTTTTGTTCTTTTCTTTGTCTTTGTTGTTTTGTTTTGTCTTGTTTCATTGGGGATCTTCATTTTTGTCTATCTCAAGATAGGGGGTCGTTATTCAAAGTATGCTATAGGCACTAGGAGAGAAAATAGTTTAGGTATTTTCATTAGCATCTTTGAAAAGGATTTCATTTTGAAACTCATATTTTATGACCATTATAATGTTGGTTTGAGAAGTTATTAGGGGTAGAAGATACACTCTGAATATCTCATGAATTATGATAAAAAATCTGTCACCAAACTAGATAACATATGCCTAAGTAAATACCTATCTTTTTTAGGGTGGCTTTACCTTTTGATTCGAGTGAAAAATCCAATTCCAAGACTATCATGAAATACATTGTAGTTCTCAACCCACATTTTAGATCAATTGTATCTGAGTATTGAGGAAATTTCATAAAAGATTTCCACGAGTGAAGATTAAGTAAAAAAAAAGGAGAAAAGAAAGAAAGGAAAGGCAAGCTCAATATCAAATGGGTGAATCGGGTATCTCTATCGAGGCTATGGACGCCTGTCTGGTAGTAGAGAAATGCTTTGAGAGAACTAGAGGTATCTGTTTCGGGGCTATGGACGCCTATCTAGCAGCGGAGCAATACCCAGGATTTCATTGCATGATAGTTAAAGGACTCAACCTATGTAGCTTGAATCTTAGATATAGTTGTTCAGGAATAGAGAAAGTATTTATAAAGAATGATGAACAATATACGCACACACTCAGATTCAAAAATATTCATGAGCACATACATCTGAGATTTTAGCTCAATCTTATCCTATATATCTGATCTTATTCAAGTTAACATGCTTCATAAGCCAAGTGGTTTTGGGGTGACTGAATTTTTCTAGGTGTCTTGAAAATGGGTAAACCATTTTCCTAGCTGAGTCACCATTTGATATGCCTTGCATAACCACCGCATCTTTTCCCTTGGTCAAAATGGGTCCCCCTTTTTTGTTTTTGTCCTTGATTGTTTTTAAAACAAAGTTTGGAGTTATTATTTTCCAACACTTTGTTTTTCTTTTGTTTGTTCTATCGGAACCACAACCGGAACTGAATCGGTTTTTGAAACTTGTTTCAAAGATTTTCATTCTGATCCCCATTTTGATGGCCTTTTTGTTGTCTTTTGGTTCTTCTTTGTCAGAGCTAGAGCTAAAGTGGAAGTTAAGTCTGGAGTTATTTAGGGTTTCAAAATAAAGGTTCATTCCGTCTCTGCTTCCTCCTTTTGGTATGTTCGTTTAGACTTAGGTTTTTGTGTTGGGTTTTCTCATTTCGGTCTTTGTGTTTTTATTTTTTCTTTTGTTTCGATTTCTTCTTTGTTTGTGGAACCGGAGCAAGAACGGGAACCAGATTCAAAAATTGGACAAAGTTTCTAAATCAATTCCCACTCCGATTTTGCTCCCACCATTTTGTTGTTTGAATTTACCGAAGCCGTACTGCAGTGATGTGCCAGTTCCCTCTATCATTTTGACTCTGATCTACCACATTTATGACATTGATTATAGGCACCATGCACGTATGAAGTTGTAGTTTTAACCTTAATTAAGGATTAATTAATGTTATTAGCATTGTTTGAAAGATTAAGGGCGAACCAGAGTTGCAGTGGAGCATTTGGGCATGTGATTCGATCGGAAGGGAGATAATTACGTGCGGAATCACATTAGAGGACTAACTTATTTATTTGCATTTGGAGGTAGGGTTTTTGTTCTTTTATTTCGTTTATTTTTGCATATCATTTTGTTCAGTCGTCGGTTTCTCATGAATTCATGTTTCTCAATTTTCTTTCAAGTTCATGATTGTTTGGGTTCTGTTTTGTTTTGTTTTCTTGTTTTCATTTTGTTTTTCTTTTTGTGTCGGGCTTTCTCATATTGTTTGTTTTTGTCACAGTCATTTTCACTTTTTATTCATGACCATATTGTGATGCCTTGGGATTTGGATGGCATAATTAGTTGTTGTTTTACATTTGTAGGGTTCGTTGACTTATGATCTTACTTAGGAGTTTTGTTACGAGTCAATCTGATTAGTTTGAACGCGGTTAAATTTGTGCCCTAATTATTTAAATTTGAGGGTTTGTAATTTAGGGTTTTTTTGCATGTTTTCATTTAAATTGAACATGATGCCCTAATTATTATAGTTTCTCTCGGTCATATGGGGATGACCTCATATAGATTATTTTTAAGCCCCTTCATTTTTTTTATATGAACTTGTCTTTAGATTATGATGTTATTTGTCATCGTGTTAAAATTACTTGTGACGTCATGATTATTTTGAGTTGAAGCAGAATCAGAATCAATTTCGATCTTGAACCTTGATCTAAAATAAGTATCGATTACTATTTTCATTTTGGCCCTAACTCCGCTTGCAATAAGAAATTGGCTTTTCAAAATATTGATAACTCAGCCAGAACCGGAACCGGAACCGAACATAAAATTAAAAATTATTCATGGAACCAAATCGGTTCTCATTCTGATTCTGATTCCGGTTACCATCCCAACTTTGACTCTGGTCCTGCCTTATTATTATTACAAGCTCAATTCCTATTCTGGTCTTGATCCTGATAGTGTTTTTAAGGGAGACGTTTTAGGATGTTTTCTGCTTGGTTCCACCTTCGGTAGGTATGGAAAGGTAGGATCTCTAATCATGTTTTTTTTATACTTTTTATGGATCTAATTTAAGGTTTTATTGCAGGAAGCTAAAGTATTTTAGGAGCATCAGGAGAGGCTTCTCAGAGGAGTCAGCCTGCAGAAACTTCGAAGGCAAAAACTAAGCCTAAGAAGGTTAAACTGGAATAGGTCCCTTATAGCTTGACATATAACCATATGGGTCCTACTATCACTATTAGCAAGGTGGAATCTAATTGGGATGATACAACTGACACAAATCTAGGTCCATTCAATTATTAGGAGTTGTACTCAAAGAAATTTGTTGAGGAGGTGATAGGGTGAACTAAAAGGATAGTCGAGTCTGGTTTGGCTCACATCACTATGTTTCCTCTATCAATTCAATGCATTGAACTGATAATGACAACAGTTGGAGCTTACAATCCGGCCACCAGACAATGTGTAGATTCACAAGATAATGTGATCATAGACTTGACTCCTCAAATGTTTCAACTTATGTTTAGTGTCCCTTATCCAAAGAATCTTGTGCAAATCAATGAGGAAAAAGCTTTAGAAATATACAACAATCACAAGGAGACCAATAAGACTCACTTAAACAAGAAATGGTTAAGAGCAGAGAAGAATTCCCTAACAAAGCTCTTAGATTAGCCAAAAAGGGAAGAATTCTACAAAGAGATAGTAGATATTATAATGATATTTTTTAGAGTCTTTTGAAAGAGGGATGCCTTTCATTTTAAGGAATGGATTTTTTCATTCATTCAGAAAATCTTGGATGGCAGACAACAGTTTGACTGGCCTATGATTGTCTCAGATAGCATACATGATTAGCTAATCAGAATAAGGGAAACTAAGAGCTTCTTTATGACCTCTTATGTTGTCTATGCAATGGAAAGGGGAGGCATCTTTCCAAGATTAAACAGAGTAGGAGTATTGGGAGAAGCTGATGGGAAAAAGAAAGTTTGGAACCATTATGACCAGTTGTCCCTGCAGATTTCTGAGTTACATTTTAAAAGAGTTAATGATGCATTTTTGTATGTGGTTATTAATCAACTTAATGGAGATGCAGGGTATAGACTAAGCCAGGAGGCCATGGCATTCATTATAGAATGGGGGTGTTGGTATATCTAGTACCCCAGATTTAATTATTTTAGGTTGGCTAGGTTTGAGGGTCATCCTCACTTGCTCCCTAGGTGTTGCAACAGCAAAGTAGTCTTAATGGAGTTTGTTTACCAAGATTTGGGGGTCAATGCGAGGTTTGGAATAAAACATAAACCAAGTTGTCACAAGTTCCCCATGCAATTGGGTGAGTACAGCTGCCCACACCCTATGGGAGCCAAGGTGGTTTGTAGTAAGTTGATACATTTCAAGTTGGGCCTATACACTACCTGGAAGCATTTTGATCCGAAGAAAAAGATGAATTCTTTGCGTGCTTCAGTTTTTGATAGACATTTCAACCTGTTGGAGGACTTCTGTAGTGATCTCCAAGATGAATATGACCTCAAGAAGAGAAATTATGAAAGGTTGTCTCTCCCACTTATGGTGGAATTTGGGGTGAAGGTTGATGTTCTTGATACACTAACAGATGATGGGGTAGTGTTGGATCCTTCATATGAGGCAGTGAACATAGGTACTAAGAGTTTGGAACCGGTGGATTGGGATGCTAAGCAGACAATTGATATCAAACAAATAGGAAGGCCAGTCTTGAATAGGAGTATCCAATGGGTTGTGCTCAGAGACAAAGCTCCTAGGGGTTCAACTTCTATAAAAGGGAAAGGGTATAAGAGAACCAAGAGGAAAATGTCTCCCAAGGAACCCTTGGAATTCTTCCCTCCTTGATGTTGAGGAATTCGAGCTTGAAGCTCTGACCCAAGATTTGCCTAGGATACATGAGGAGGATGCCCCAACAGGACGTGTGGCTTTAGCATCAGTGATGGGTGAATCATCTGCTCAAGTCCCTCCTACAGAGCAACAAGGTGGAGAGATTCCTAAGGGGACTCCCCATGATATAGTTGAAACCTTTAAGGGAAAGGAAGTAGAAATGGAGGTTCATCATATTGAAATATATTCTGATGAGACTTTATCAGAAAAGGATACACAAGAAGAGATTCTTATAGAGGAAACTGAGCATGTGTTAACAGAGGAAGACCAATGGGCATTTTTTGAAGAAGCAAAGAAAGCTTCAGATGTGAAGGCACATGCTGAATCTATAGCAAAGAAAAAAGAAATAGATGTTGAGGCACAATCTGATGTAGTTCTTCAACAACAATAGTTGGATGCCAAGCAGAGAGATGATGAAGTAATCAAGTAGTAGTAGCAAAGGGAACATGAGCTCAAGACAAAGGAAGAAAATGACAAGCTAGAGATGGTACAAAAGATACATGAGCTAGAAGAAGAAAAGGCAAAGCAAAGAAGAGAAAGAGAGGCCCTTGAGGCCAAATTCAAAATAATTGAAGAGGCCTACAAGAAAAGGGAGGAAGCAGAGCGCCTACAAATGGAAAAAGATGTTGAGGAGCTAGCTAAGCAGCAACAAAAAGAGAAAGAAGCTTCAGATAGACTTAAGGTTTTGGAAGAAGAAATAAATAAACTACTTGAGGAGAAGAAGTTGGAGGAAGATAGATTGAAAACGAAACAAGAGGATAAGAGGATACAAGAGAAAGAAGATAAGGAAGAAGCTGAAAAGCTTGTGAAAGAGAATGTAGAGGGAGAACAACAAAATGTACAAGAGGTTGATTCTCAACCTAGGGTTAATGTACTACAACCATTATCCTCTACAACTGTTGCCTCCTCTTCTACTATAATGGCTACTACTCTGAGTGCTCCTACCTGGTTGAAGTTTGATCTTCAAAAGAAACTAATAGCTCTGCCACAACCTTTTAATTGGTATGACATGATGAAAGGAATTGAAAAAGAGAGACCCAAGAAGAAGGCTAGGATTCTTCATTCCAAAAGGCTAACTGAGGTAGGGGAGATTATTGCAGAATGTCCAATACCAATAGTGGATAAAGATGTGGGAGATATGTAGGTCACTGATTACCAATTAGGCACTGTCAATTTGGGAAGGCCTAAAAGAAATCAGCAGATGAACATGATTGATGTTGTAGCATCATCCACCAAGTCAAGGATGATAAAGGACAAGTAGAGAAAGGATGAGCTCAAAGCTCAATTGGATCATTTGCACACCTTTTTGAAGGATGTTTCTGCTCCTAGATCATAACAAATTTCTGCCTTAGAGACACCAGTATTGCTTAGCTAAAGAGAGGTGGATGATCTAATGCAAGTGAAGAATAAGGCTAGGATGATGGACAGATGGACAAACAAACTTAACTAGGAGGTAGGGGAAGTATTAGTAAGAATTTTTGAGATCCACAAAATGGCATTAGAGCTAATAGAGGAGATGAAACAACATGCTGAAACATTGGAACAACAAGAGGAAGAATATAGAGGATATGTTCAGAGCATAAAAGACATCAAAAAATTGCCAAAGTCTACTATGCTTGAGCAACCAATTCTTGAGGAAGATAATGCAAACTTCTTGGAAAAAGCCTCTAGCATAATCTGGCTTAGATCTAATTTTATATATAGGCACAAGAATGAAGTCCAAGATGCTAGTAAGGATTTGAATGAACAACTTGATGAACTAGAAGCTATTGTAGCTATTCTAGTTAATGTTGATATACTGGTTAAAGAGGGCCTACCTCTAAGTCAATTAAAGGAGAAATGGGATAATAGATTTCAAGAGATTATGCAAAAAGAGGATGATGGAGAGGATCTATTATTAGATATATTGATGGATATAAGGGAAGGAGTGAAGGCTGCAAGAAAGGAGTTGACTAAGTTGAAAGACATGAAGGAGTTTGCCTCTGTCGAACTGAAGAGAATTCAATTTGAGGATGGCTGGATTGATTGGCCAGATGTGGATATTCTTCAACAGGTCTTCTCCAGTTATGATGAATACATTCTAGAGAAAACTACACAAGGATGAGTGGTAGTCTTTTGGGTGCATGAATTTTCCTCTTTTCTTTTATTCTCTCTTGTAATCAACATTGGAACTGGAGATCAACCAGTCTGAGTTTCCAAGAAAGTTTTAGTTCCTAAAATTGTGGATCTCAATTTTTATTGAGAGGATTTTATGCTTTGTACGTCTTTATATACTTTTGGGGGTACCACATTGTAAGGGTCGGCTGATGAGAATATAATTAGCCACCTGATAGTAGGAGTTAGGAATTACATAGCTTTGCTAAGATACTTTGTTATTATTAGTTACAGTTGAATACAAATATGAGTTTTTACAAAGTATTATGTTGGAATTGAGTTTACTAGATAAGGTTAATGAATCATAATCTGTCTGTATGCCAGTGAGTTTGTTGAAGCAGAAGTGTTTCTTATTTGATAAGAATCAATAGAAGGAACCAGATTTTAAAAGGTTATTTCATTAAATTATCTATGGATTGAATTGTTGGATGTCTGTTGATTTATGATTTTAGCAACGAATGAGAGTTTTTTATTTTTGAATCTTTAAAGTATTATGATGTGTGATTGTGATGGTTAAACTAAGCACCATAGATGCATGCAATAGTATGGATAATCATTGTTTGAGATGAATAATTTTATGAAATTTGTCAAGTGAATGGCATGTTGAGTTTTGAATCCATTGCTCTACATTAGTTTGGTATCAGAGCCTAAAGATGCTCTAGAAAAGTTGTTTTTTGTTTGTGAGTGTGGTTGTTTGCAGGTTGAGGAAGGAACCTAATTGCCTACGTGAGGCAAGGCGAAGTGGAAGCAAGGAGAGAATCTCTTGTGAAGATGGAATTTTTAAAGAGATGTTGGCAGGATGAGGATTCACGAAGGAAGAAGGAAAGAGAGGAAAAGGAAATGAGAAAGAAGGAAAGAAAGAAGGCAAGACAAATAGAGTTTGAGAAGCCATGGAAGAGATAAGCCAAAGGTTGGAAATATTAGCCAAAGAATACCAACTTCTTAAGCAAGCACAAAGGAGTTGGAATATACCAATGTCAAAGAAGTTAAGATGGCCTCTAAAGAAGATTATGAAGAAGCAAAGAAAATAGAAGAAGGCAAAAAATGAGATAGAGGTAAATTTTGAATCTACTGTTCAAGTTGAGCAAGATAAGTTACAAGTTGAGATGCATGATATTTCGATTGTGTTTGAAGATGAACAAACTTCTTTGTTGGTTAATGAACATGTTGATCTTGAGATTAATTATGTGATTATTGTTGTTACTCAAGTAGTTGATGAATTTTTTGTTGATGAACAAGTTGAGAAGGTTGTTGATGTTACTGATAACCTTGGTATTGATACTCAAGTTGATGATGATAAAGTTGTTGATAACATTGATGTTGATATTCATGATCAAGTTGTTGTTAATAATAATGTTGTTAATAAAGATGTTGTAGATCTATTTGCTAATGATATATATGAAGGTTTGCAAGAGTATAATGTAGGCTATATGGTACTCTAATTGTAAGAATGAAGATATAGATGATCTTACTGAGGTTTATACACAAGAAATGGAATTTTGGAGCCTAGATGATGATAAGATGATAGGAAGGCACATTTTTTTCATTGTGTTCATGATATCAAGGAAGAAAAAACCTTGGGTTAAGATGAAGCTACAAGTGTTTTTGATTTTAGGTGATAGTGAAGATTCATTTATTTTTGTGGGTGCTTTATTTTATGCTAACTCAAGGGACTTGGGTTTTTTCTTCAAGGGGTGTATGGTGCAGGAGCACCAAGTTGCTTTCAAGCCTCCATGAGGCCATTTCTAAATAGTTTCTCTATTTTGTGTATTGGGTCTTATAATAAGGTTTATCAAACCATTTTAGAGTTTTTTGAGTCTTATGAAGTCATATTTGAATTCATTTTTCAAATAATGTTTAAAGTTGTTCCATATTGTAAACATTGTAAAAGTTGCTCAAGAAAGTTGTCAAGCAACTTGTCAAAAGTGTCATTACGGTGTTTTGTCAACAAACTAATTAAAAGGTGGTTGAAAATAGTTGGTTTGGGTTGGAAATTTATATTTACACCCTCCAAAACTCGAACTGGGGGGTTGGAGACATTATTTTGGAAGTTTGATGAATGGCAACCTCAAGTTTTGTGTGCATTTTCTGATTTTTACATTGTTTTCAGGATGAAGTTGTGATTTGTACAGCCTGGTATGGACTAAAATAATTAAGTATCATATATGGATGGAAATATATCTGTTTCTAGTTTACAATTATTTTTGTCTCATTAAATTTTATTGAGTTTTGTGGAAGATATGATTATTTTAGTGAGACTGTCTATTCTAACAATATTGTGCGGAATTTACAGTCTGAAAAATGTGATAATATGGATTGTAAAGTATATATTTTCAATCTGAAACCAATTTTATTTTGTTTCTATATTAATCTACTTTCATTTTCTTCAAGTCTCATCAAATTTCAATAATTTTTGAATAAGTTATGATCATTTTAGTGAGGGCAGGTCTGAACCCTATCTAGGGTTTGCAGTTTTGGGAAAAATGTAATAACTTTAGTTCCAACCATTGGATATTCATAAAAATTGGCAGGGAAGTCTGTAATTATGTTATCATAAATTTCATTGAAGTGATTGGCTTTATAAAATTTTTTTTGGAATTTATAAATGATAGTTCGGTGCATTGAATTGTGGGTTGCCATGAGAATGTTTTCAATGTGATCTAGAATGCACTTAATCATTGTTTGAGATGAATAATTTTATGAAATTTGTCAAATGAATGGCATGTTGAGTTTTGAATCCCTTTCTCTGCATTAGTTTGGTATCAGAGCTTGAAGATGCTCTGGGAAATTTGTTTTTGGTTTGTGAGTGTGGTTGTTTGCAGGTTGAGGAAGGAACCTAATTGCCTAGGTGAGGCAAGGTGAAGTGGAAGCAAGGAGAGAATCTCTTGTGAAGATGGAATTTTTAAAGAGATGTTGGCAGGCTGAGGATTCACGAAGGAAGAAGGAAAGAGAGTAAAATGAAATGAGAAAGAAGGAAAGAAAGAAGGCAAGACAAATAGAGTTTGAGAAAGCCATGGAAGAGATAAGCCAAAGGTTGGAAAGATTAGCCAAAGAACACCAACTTCTTAAGGAAGCACAAAGGAGTTGGAATATACCAATGTCAAAGAGGTTAAGATGGCCTCTAAAGAAGATTATGAAGAAGCAAATAAAATAGTAGAAGGAAAAAAATGAGATAGAGGTAAAGTTTGAATCTACTGTTCAAGTTGAGCAAGATAAGTTACAAGTTGTGATGCATGATATTTCGATTGTGTTTGAAGATGAACAAACTTCTTTGTTGGTTAATGAACATGTTGATGTTGAGATTAATGATGTGGTTGCTGTTGTTACTCAAGTAGTTGATGAAATTGTTGTTGATGAAAAATTTGAGAAGGTTGTTGATGTTATTGATAACCTTGGTATTGATACTCAAGTTGATGATGATAAATTTGTTGATAACATTGATGTTGATATTCATGATCAAGTTGTTGATAATAAGGTTGTTAATAAATATGTTGTAGATCTATTTCCTGATGATATATATGAAGGTTTGCAAGAGTATGATGTAGGTTATATATGGTACTCTAATTGTAAGAATGAAGATATAGATGATCTTACTGAGGTTTATACACAAGAAATGGAGTTTTGGAGCCTAGATGATGATAAGATGATAGGAAGGCACATTTTTCTTATTGTGTTCATGATATCAAGGAAGAAAAAACCTTGGGTTAAGATGAAGATACAAGTGTTTTTGATTTTAGGTGATAGTGAAGATTCATTTATTTTTTTGGGTGCTTTATTTTATGCTAACTCAGGGGACTTGGGTTTCTCTTCAAGGGGTGTATGGTGCAGGAGCACCAAGTTTCTTTCAAGCCTCCATGAGTCCATTTCTAAATAGTTTCTCTATTTTGTGTATTGGTTCTTATAATAAGGTTTATCAAACCATTTTAGAGTTTTTTGAGTCTTATGAAGTCATATTTGAAGTCATTTGTCAAATAATGTTTAAAGTTGTTCCATATTGTAAACATTGTAAAAGTTGTTCAAAAAAGTTGTCAAACAACCTGTCAAAAGTGTCATTAAGGTGTTTTGTCAACAAAATAATTAAAAGGTAGTTGAAAATAGTTGGTTTGGGTTGGAAATGTATAAGTAAACCCTCCAAAACTCGAATTGGGGGGTTGGAGACATTATTTTGGAAGTTTGATGAATGGCAACCTCAAGTTTTGTGTGCATTTTCTGATTTTTACATTGTTTTCAGGATGAAGTTGTGCTTTGTACGGTCTGGTATGGACTCAAATAATAGAGTATCATATATGGATGGAAATATCTTTGTGTTTAGTTTCCAATTATTTTTTTCTCATTGAATTTTATTGAGTTTTGTGGAAGATATGATTATTTTAGTGAGACTACCTATTTTAGCAATATTTTGCAGAAATTATAGTCTGAAAAATGTGATGATACGGATTGTAAACTCTATATTTTGGATCTAAATTTTTTTTTATTTTGTTTATATATGAATCTAATTTCATTTTATTCAAGTATCATCAAATTTCATTAATATTTGAATAAGTTATGATCATTTTAGTGAGGGCGGGTCTGAACCCTATCTAGGGTTTGCAGTTTTGGGAAAAATGTAATAACTTTAGTTTCAACCATTGGATATTCATAAAAATTGGAAGGTAAGTCTGTAATTATGTTATCTTAAATCTCACTGAATTGATTGGATTTATAAAAAATAAAAATTGGAAGCTATAAATGATAGTTCGGTGCATTGAATTGTGGGTTGCCATGAGGATATTTTCAATGTGATCTAGAATGCACTTAATCATTTTTCAAAATGAATAATTTTATGAAATTTTCAAGTGAATGGCATGTTGAGTTGTGAATCCCTTGCTCTACATCACCAAGCGACCTTACGATAGGATATTGAGCATCATAACATCCCCCAACAACATGTCAAAATTAATCTATTACCCAAATCACTTTTATCAGGGATCACAACATCAATTAGGGAAACAACATTAAGGGTTTCAAAATCACCATCAAGTAATAAGTCCAAAACATCAAATTTCCCTAAATGAAATTAACAAAAATATTGAGGAACTTAAACAAAATAAAAATATGACACATCACATTCAATGTCTAAATATTTCCTATCCACAACAAACGAACATCATTCTACAAATACCTCAATACCCACATCAACAAAACTTTCAATATCATCAAAAAATTGATTCATATCAACAACAAGGTTGATTTCCACAACATCAAGTGAATCAACAACATCAATCTCAGTATCAAGGAGTTTTGCAACATCAAGGCACACCTCAAACTCAAGATCAAAGGATTCCTCAAGTTCAATATCAAGGTGCACCCCACCCTCAAGGTACCTACAACACACATAAAGGACTTAACCCTCCTTATACACAACATGGTTGTCAAGGGTCCACACCTTCACAAAAACCCACCTATGATCAAGCAAACATCATTAGACAAAAAGGTTATAACATCCTTCCAAACCAAATGAACACAGCTATTGATGATATAACCTTACACTTATAAAATAACAATCAATCGAACAACCAACAACAAAATCAAGAGCAGACAAAGAATGGAGAGCCATAGAGGAAAGATGACAAACAAAGAAGGAAATTCACCCCTTTGGGGGATACTTTAGAGGTAATCATGCACAAACTAGTACAACGAGACCTTATCAAAATCAATGATAGTCCAACTTATGGTGAACCAAAATTTAAACTCCCTTGGTATAACGAGTACAAATGATATGAGTTCCACAAAATCAAGGGTCATAGAACAAAAAAAATGCATAGAAATCAAAAATATCATCTAAGAACTTATTGATAAAGGAGAAATAGATATTGAACACAAAATTCGAGGTCCATCTACCAATGACAACAATGAAAATATCTCAACCTCAAAAGTTGAAAGAAACGATCAAGAGCTATCTATCACTGATCACATTGATAATGTCTCTACATCGTCTATTGAGCAAGAGGACATACATCAAGAATTTAATACAAAACATGACCAAACTCAATCACCCAAGTCTAGTAATGATCTAGTCCAAGATATATTGACATCATCCAACCTCATGGCAGTACATATTGAGGATTAAGAGACTCTTAATCAAACACTTATACCCAATGCAGAAAATCTAAGCCAAGAGTTATTACCCATATGTCTGCATTTTGAGAAAATCCAAGGATCCTTTACTAGCCATCCCTTCTTTGAAATTAATCCATGTCAAGAGTACGAACCAAATAATATTAAAGAATACCACACAAAGTCAAGATCAAGAATCCCTATCATCAAAATACTGAAATGACTTGGCATATATCTTCTAAGACATCCAAGGTTTTCCAAAAAAAGAACAAATCCATACACCAAGTGCACATACATCTACCCATGAGATGCTTACTTGTAATGAACATAGATTCCCATACTCTTGATATCATAAACAAGGAACAAGAGTCACCTACTCTTAATATCTTTACACATGATCAAAGCACACTAGAATCTATAGACATATCTGAAATTGATCAAGAAGTAGCATTAAAATTAGAAACATCCTCTAGGTAGGTTGAAGACATCGAGCATGAAAATATGGAGCATGTTATCTTAAAATTAGTAAAGATAAATGACAATCCTAAGCAGAAAAGCATTGGGTATACAACAGTCAAAGAAGTGCCAAAATAGTTTCAACGGCCATCAAAATCTGATATTTCATGAGATCGGATTGATAATATCAATCAAGAAGTTATCCCACATATGAAGTATCCTATCATTGAAGAATCTATCACATTTGAAGATCCACAACAAAGTAGAGAAGGATTAGGACCTTGTTTCCAAGGTAAGACATATCCTATTGCAAATAAATTTTTCAATAGATTTATTATCAAGATAGAGGATTAGGCCTACATGAATAGGGTATCCTAGAACTAGTGCACATTATTGACAATCCTAAGCATCAAGGTCTTGGTTATTCACCAATTAAGGGATCTAAACATATGAGTGATACCTCTATAATACTAGGGGAAACTTTATCTAATGCAAGAATAAACATAGAGAGCACAAAGAGTCCTTATGATGAAATTTCTACTAATGCTACAACTAGCCATTCATGAATCATCATCCACACATATTTCAACCCTTTGATTGGGACCAACAACAAGAGAAAAAGTTATATCCAAAAACAAAATAATTCATTGAAGTAGAAGAATCAATAAAATAAAATGGACAAGAAATTTTTTAATGGATACAAAGGAAAAAGAAAGAAAATCATCCATATCAAACTCCACTAGTCAAAGAAACTATGGGGAAAAATAAAAAAGGGAAGTTCATCCATGAAAAATGTCCAGCAATGCAAAAGAAAGATTCAAGAGAAACCTACAAGGTATATCAAGACATTGGTCCCAATTGAATCTCCATATCCACCCATCATTATTCATCATCCCAAGTTTGGAGAGTCGAAGATTCAAAACTATCAACCGATCCATCTGAATCTCTTTTACCTCAACGCACTTCTGCATCCATGATATCCAAATCTCACATTAACCATGTGTTGGTAGAAACTCTTTATCATAAGGATTATAAGGGCACCCTATCATGATGTGTGCATCAAGGTAAGGTTAACTCTGGTATCAACAAGGAAGATAAGAATTATCAAGGGTTACATTCAAGCACTCGTATCCTAGCAAAATAACTCCTTCAAGAAGGATATCATTGGAATGTCATGAAAACAACAACCATATCAACACCATCAATGTCTACATCAGCACCACTGGGTGGTTCAATCATGAGAAAAAAAATTTTCACCATGATGAAAACCTAGTAAACAAGCATCTTCTATGACATCAAAAAAATCAATAAAGAAAGAAAAAAATCAAGAAAATAGTCAAGAGAAAAATCATCCTCTAGTGAAAACCACTATGGTGGCACTTTGGACAAGTACCATGATGAAAACCTAGAAAACAAGTGTCATGCATAGAATCAAGCATCTACGTGCACCATTTCAAGGGGAAAGTATCTCAACTGATCCATAATCAATCCAATCCATTTTTATCCCAATCCAACTTATCTTGATCTTGATAAATGTTTGGTGAACACTTTACACTTGCTTATGGAAAATATCTTGACATGGGTCACTATCATTGATCCTATCCTATCCAGCATTATTTGAGCAATGAGGAATTGTCCAAAGGGGTGTAATCTATCCAAACATGTTATCCTATCACAAGATAATCCATCACCTACATTACTAGACACTGGGGCGCAAGTACTTATATCTTGCTTCAGAATAAATCTTGATCTATGTCTTTGAGATCACGTTGTGATCTAGGTATTGTCCTAACAACAAGGTAACCCACCAATGCACCACTAGGGTAACCTTCAATATAGTTCATCGCAACAACAAGGTATACCACCAATGCACTATCAGGGTAGCCTTCAAAATAGTTCACCCCAATAACAAGGTGTACCACCAAGGTACTACTAGGGTAACCTTCAAAATTGTCAAAAAATCAAAAACATTTGAAAAAACATAAAAAATAAAACAATATCATTGGATTATTCTTTCACTCAAATAGTCTAAGATATCAAAATTTTCTTGAACCCCACAGCTACTTCAAGTAGATTTCCCACAACATATCCTCTAGACACAAAAGTGGAACATCAATCCAAGTTATCAATATTGCTTATCCCAAAAACAAGTCTATGCTTTGAGTCAAATCGTCAAACTACATGGTCTTTGTGTGTACAATGTAGGAAATTATTATCTCTTATCAACCCCCAAGTCCTTAGGTCAATCCCCTTAGGTGTTTATCATGATTTCTTTCAACTTGCTCACAAAACACAATATCCAAAAAAATCCAAAAATTCAAAAACATTCACAAAACAACAAAAGTGAAACTTTTGCATCAAAAGTGATAACATTTTGTCAAAAGTGATGAGAATAGGAAAAATCACAAAACTGAGTGTCAAAATTGAAGGATAAAGAAAATAGCAAACTTTCAAATGTGAAGAAGTTTGTCAAAAGCACAAGAAATCAACAAAAGCAAAAAAAACGACCACAAAGTTTCAAAAGAAAAAAACTAGAGCAAAGGCGAAATATAAAGGCGAGAATGTAGGTCAAATACACAATTTTTTAAGCAAGTGTGAGATGATAACTCAAAAGCGACCTATTAAAAAGGAGAAAAAGTGAGAAAACTAACGCAAAAGCAAAATATTCCTAATTATAGTGATATCGAATACTTGAACTTCATGCATTAATTACGCAAACATGGAAAGGCCAAAACAAAAAAATTACACTTGCATGTCGTCTGAACTCACAAACCACATCCACACAATGTGGGGATCCCTGAATCCTCACTATAGGTCCTTGACAATCAACAAAACAAAAAAAATCAGATACCATGAAAAAAACACAAAAATAGCCTTAAATAATGTCAAAAGAACAAAAACATTTGAAAAAGCTCAAAAATACTATCCCCTTCATCACCTATCCACAACAAAACATCATCCATAATAAACGATTCATCACATTCACCCTGACAAAATAGACAAACAAACAAAGCAACATCCAAAGCTAGAACTTTCAAGAAAATAATCACAAAGATTTTATTACAAACAGACAAAAACAATGTCAAAGTATTGACCACATATCTTTTGACATTTCACCAACAACATCCTGAGATATGTCTTAATGGATCCATTCCTACTATGATTAACACTGAATAATATCCCCACCCCAAACAAATATGCCAAGTGATATTGCAACATTGTTTTTATCTTTTAATAGTCTTATTTTTATGATTTATTTTATTGACTCATTCCCAAGATCTCTCAAGGATGTCCATAAGGATTTAGAGAAGAAGGAATGGGGGAAATTGAGCATCATTTCAGTTTGTTGTTTGTAAGATTTTTTTGTGATACTATCATGGAAAATACTTGATTTATTGAGTGTATGGAAGTTGTGTTAAAACAATTCTTGTAGCAGTTGCATGTTAGGTATTTCATACCTCTTTGTGTAAATGGTCTAAAATTCATATAGTAGTTGCATGTTAGGTATTTCATACCTCTCTGTGTAAATGGTCTGAAATTCATGTAGCAGTTGCATATTAGGTATTTCATACCTCTTTGTGTAAATGGTCTAAAAGGTTTTAACATAACCCAACTATATACTTTAAAAAAAGTTTTTGTAAGTTTGGTATGAGCAAGAATATTATTTGTATGTTGAGTCAAAGTTCATGAAATCGATACAAAGTCACCTTGGTTACTAATACTCTGGTGTATCGTATCTATTTTCTAAATCAAACAACATTTTTCAAAATGTGAAGCCTCCAAGCAAGGCAAAAGAAACTCATCAATGACTAACAACATCAACTATTCTTCACTTCTTATTAACATTTTCTTCTTATCAACATTTCTTTAGTCAGTCCTTGCACTTAAATGCACCACATCAACTTATCAAAAAAATTGGTTCATTATTCAAAATTTTCACCAAATTTCTTGAGGGGGCACCAGGTTATCCCATTTGGGGCATATTGGGGCATCTCTGAGGCATATAGGGGCAACTTTTCAAGAGGAATTTCTAATTTTTCTTTGACACAATGCTCAAAATTGCACTGTATCAAAGAGGGGCAAAATGTAGACACCTAAAAATATCCTAGCTTACGAACTGACATTTTAGCACTCATATTCATCTATTAATTAAGTGATTTAACATTGTTTAATTGATTCATCCTCAAAACATCAAAATAATCAAAAACCCTAATTTCCTCTATTAATTGAATAATACGCCATTATTTAATTAATTCACTTTTTCACCATTTTTGACTAATTAAATAAATTCCATTTATTTAATAAAGTTCTAAAACCCTATGTCTGCTATTAATTAAATAAAATGACATTATTTAATTAATTCACTTTTTCATCAAAATCAACCAATTAAATAAATTGCGTTTATTGAATAAAGTCCTAATCTCACTTTATTTTGTCCTGATTAATTAAATAACACCAATTATTTAATTACGTCACTAAATCACTTTATTCCCCTAAGTCGGTTGAATTATTAAAACATTATAATTTAATTAACTCACTTTCCCTCCAAAATTTGAATAAATTGAATAAACTATTCAAAACATTATCAAAAATCAAATCGAACTAATGCAAATTTATTTGCAAAAGTCAAAATTTATTTGCATGTTCAACTCCAAAATGAATTAGTTAATTAAATCAATTAATTATTCATTCTCAACCACTTTTCTAATTGAGTGAATTATGATCCCCTGATTTCTCAATCTATTCCTAACTAAGCAATCTAATTCTTGACTAGTCAATCTAAATCCTGACTGATCAATCTAAAATTCTGACTAACCAATATATTCCTTAATCACACAAATTTTTCAATCTACTTTGCACAAATCATTCATGTCTAAATCCTCTCAACATCCTTCAACCATTGATCTTGATGCAACATTGTTTAATCCTGATCGTCCATTTTGAATCACGTTTTCTATATAACCTCCCTGTTTCCTCACAAATAAGGATCAAAGAATCAACTCATTTTGCACAATGAAGTACTGCCAATATTCCTAATCACCATTGATAAAGCTTCAACATTTCTTTGATCAACCAACACATAATGTATCAAAATATTCTTGCATGTAACAATGGAGGCTTCATAGTGATATGAACCCAACATCTTGCAAACACACTCCAACATGGGATGGTAACCTCTCTTCATTTTGAATTCAATTTGGTAATCTTAGGATTTGATTATGTTTTCAATATCTTAGAAATTCATTTCATGAGTGAAGGAATAGATCTTAGATTAGTTTTTTTTATTTAGATTATATTCTATTTTATTTGCATTTGTCTTGTTTATGCTCTATGATTTTCCCTCTCACACAATAGGATACACCCATCTTGTTCTTATCGAGCCACAATGATTTAGTTCATATTGTAGATGTATCAAAATATGCATAGAAATGTTAAAGATTATTGGTGGAAATTCCCGTTCTAATAGAAAAAGGACTTCAACAACCTCCTCCCTCAAACTATCAAAGTTCAAAGGATCTAATACATGAAATAGTATCAAAATAACCAAAAAGAGTTTCTATAATAGCATAGGCTATATTTGTCTTAGTATGCATAAAGTCAATAGAATTCCTAATGGCTATGTCCTTAAAGTATGTAAACTAATAGAATATGCACAACCTTTTTACATCACTTTCATTACATGGATCATATCTATTACAAGAAATCCCATCATTTTCAATAAATAAAATTATTTTTTGTCCATTCTCAACAATGTAATCACATGTTATTAGCAATGGTGCTTCATGATTCTCTTCTTGACCATTGAACCATGTTTTTTGTTGATGATATGGATGATCCATTTTAAGGTAAGCACGATGTCCACAATAAATAAACTTACTCAAAATTCTTGAGTGCCTCGCAAAATCCTTAAATTTGCAAGCAAGACATCCATAGTATCCATGAACACTAAGACCATAAAATATGCCATATGAAGGAAGATCATGAATTGTAAACAATAAGGAAGATCTTGAAGTGAATTTGATTGAATGACCATCCCTTAAAAATTGAATTGCTTCAATTTCTTTCCACTATTCCATTAGCTCATCATATAATGGCTCTAGATAAGAATCAATTATATTTGAACTCACACTTTTCTTTCCTGGTATAATCAATGATAGCATTAAGAAAACTAGTTTACTTACTAACCATGGAGGAAAGTTATAATTTATTAAAATCACTGGCCAAGTTGACCATTTAGTAATTTGATCTGAGAATGGGTTCACCCCATCTAGAGTCAAACCCGACCTTATATTATGAGGATCTTGAGAAAAATTAGGCCATATGCTATCAAAATCCATCCACGTCTTACAATCAGGCACATGTTGTTGTTTTCCATCAATGCTCTTATTTTGGGCATGACATTGCATACATTCAGCAATGCCTCTGCACCTATACATTTGGAGTACTCGTGGGATTACCAAAAAGTGGCGAAGAACCTTTCTAGGAACCACAACTGATTTCAACCCTTGTCTTTACCCCGCTTCGTGACATTTCAGATATTCACTCTCACTTGTAAGATTCTTGCGAAATAAATCACAATCATTCATGCATGTGTGGATGTTTTCATACCCTAAGCCTAACTTAGTGATTTCCTTTCTACATTGCATTTTTTTTATTGGCAATGTGGAGTCATGTGGTAACAAAAAACTTAATAATGTCAATAAATGATCTACACTCTCATTTGTCCAACCAAACACCACTTGCAAGTTAAGAATTTTAAGGATTGTTGTTAAAAGACTTAACCTACAATTAGCATACACAGGATTTGAAGCATCCTCCATCAACTTGACCCAATCATCATTTAGACCCTCATTCAACATGTTATCAACTTCAAACCCTTCATCTAACATTGTTGCCTCTTCATCTATGTTTGGTGCCTTTTCATCTATGTGTGTTGCCTCTTCATCTCTAACACTCTTCCATTCTATCATATCTTCATAATAATTGACATTCCAAGGGCTTATACCATTATGCCCATGTCTTACCACATGTTAATAAATTTGACTTCTTTTTTTCACCTTTCCACCAAGACAGTCATTACATAGACATGGATATTTGTTCCATGTCCTTCTCATCAGCTATTCTCTCATCAAATGCATGGTATGTATTCATAGTCAACCTTCGAATTTGATCCATCTGTAATGTTCTACATAGAGCAACAAAAAATTGTAGACTAAGAGACAAAAACTATTTTTTTAATTGAAAGGAATTTCCATAGCAATAGAGTTATAGAGAGGAAATAAACTAGAGAGTTTAACTAATAAATTGTAAAAAATAGATTTTTGTAGTTTATATTCAAATTTCTTGTTACAGTGCATTCCACATCTTTCAAACTCAAAGCATTACTTCACATTGCATAACTAATAACTAGATGTTGATAGATGACAAATTGTAAAAAATTGTAGAATAAGACACAAAAACTTTTTTTTTTAATTAAAAGGCATTTCCATAGCAATATAGTTATAGAGAGTAAATAAAATAGAGAGTTTAACAAATGAATTGTAAAAAAAATATTTTTATAATATTCAAATTGTTGACTACATTGCATTGCACATCTTTCAAACTCAAAGCATTACTCCACATTGCATAAATAATAACTAGATGCCGATAGATGACAAAATTTCAATTACAATATAGTTTTTATAGAGTCAACCTAAGTAGTTATGCAATTAGTTCACATTGCATAACTAATAACTAGGAGCAACAACCAATTGCATTTTCTTGTCATGGAATTCCATGAAACCACATTTCTTTGAGGCATTTTTTTTAAAAGTTCATTGCCTTGTCTATACTACTAATTTTTTATTCATGTCTATGAAAGTATTTTATCAAATAGTTTACTACCTTATTGCTATGGCTAAAATCCTAAAACACATTCTTTCGAACAAGCTATGGATGCTTGGAAAAAATCTATCAAAGCATAATTGTAAGCAATAACATAGACAAGGAAGTGAACTGGTTGAAAAAATGCCTCAAATAAATGTGGTCTCATGGTGATGGAATGCCATGACAATCCATAACAAATCGCTTGTCATGGCATTCATCATGGAATTCCATCACCATGAGACCATATTTCTTTGAGGCATTTTTTCCAAAGTTCATTGCCTTGTCTATGCTACCACATTTTTCATACATGTCTACCAAAGCATTTTATCAAACAGTTCACTTCCTTGTTGCTATGGCTAAAATCCTAAAACAAGTGATTTCAAAAAAGCTATGGATTCTTGTAAAAAATATATCAAAGCATAATAGTAAGCAACAAGCTATGGTCTCATGGTTTTTTTGGCATGAAAATCAGCATGATTTTATTTGCATTTTTATGCAAGTTTTAAATGCATTTTTGGCAATTTTATTGTTTGAAATGGGGAAAATCGTTGTGGTCAGTTTTGTACACTTTTTAATTGTAGGATTCTCACAATTAGTGAAAAAATTAGTGTTCATTAAGGAATGGAAAATATGCGTAGAGCATTTGAATTATACCCATATTGTGTAATGGTATTGAATCATTTAGCAAACCATTTTTTCTTTATAGGGTAACATTTTCTTGTGGAATAGTTGACTAAGACAACTCTTGTTTCAACTGACCACCCTCTCATGAAATATCATTCATATTATAATATTGCATGATCATATCATATTAAAGGTGATTATGACAACATTGGCTGCTACTACATGACATCAGTCAAGGAAAGCCAGAGGCCACAATATTTTTTGGATAGGTTCAATTGAAGCTAGGAGATCTTAAGAGTTCTATCTCAAATTTTGAAAAGGTTTTGGAGGTCCACCCTGAGAACTATGAGAGATTAAAAATTTTAGGCCATATATATGCTCAGTAAGGTTGGGTAGAGAAGGATTTGGAAATTTTAATAAAGGCAACTCACATAGATCCATGTGATGCCCATGCATTTATCAAGATGAGTGATTTATTAATATCGACAAACCCCAGTGCAACCTTAGATTCTCTTAAGACAACAAAGTCTCTTCTGAAGAAGAGCAGAGAAGAAGTACCCATTGAATTGTTAAAAAACATTGGGGTTCTTCATTTTGAGCGTGATGAACTAGAGTTGGCTCAACAAACTTTTATGGAAGCATTAGGAAATGGAATTTGAGTTGAATTCATAAATAAAAGCCCCAGTGCCAATTCTATAGTTTTTTTGTGCACTTTAAGGATATGGAATTATTCCATCGACTAGAAAAAGGTGGTGTTTCACTTGAGTTACCATGGGATAAAGTCACAACACTATTTAATCATGTTAGTTTGTTTGAACAACTACATGATACTAAAAAAGAAAATATTTAATACAGGCTAATATTGTTCAAGTTTCTTGATTATGTGGATACATATCTACATCTTCCAGCCATGGATCAAGCTTGAAATGAGATCGAACTAAGCCTAGAATTGATTGGGGATGCACTTAAGGTGGATAAAAACTCGTCAAATTCTTTATGTATGCTTGGAAACATGGAATTGAAAATAGATGACTAGATTAAAGCAAAAGAAACAATTAAAGTAGAATTCCAACTTTTCTTGGATGATGAAGCAAAGTACAAAGCTGATGAAGGATGAAGGATTCAAATGGAAAGGAGAAAGAAAGATGAAGAACTTCAACGGGTGATGCAACAAGAGGAGAAATTTGAATGTGTGAAGGAATTATGGAAGAGTAAGAATAAGGATACGGATGATGATGATGAGGTTGGTTAGTCTAAGAAGAAACAAAAGAAGAAAAAGAAGAAGGATAAGGACCACAAGGCTTATGATTCTTATATGGAGGAACTTGATGTTGGGTGATCCCACAATAGTGGTTTACAATTTTTGGCCAAACTGGACACTTAAATTATTATTTTTAACTAAATCTTCACATTCATGCACCTATATCGGCTAAACCATGAGGAATTTGAAGATGATGCAAACTAGAGTCTCATCACATTTTGTCTGTAGATTCTAAAAATATTTTTTTCAAAATTTTTGGAATAAGATTGCACTTCTTTTTCCATCTCCCAAGAAAATTGATTTTTTTCAGAAAACAACATTTTTAAAAAGTGATGCTCACCGTATACAACATAATTTTTTTTGTATGAAAGATAAAATTCTAATTTTTTCAAATTTAGATTTGTAACTACAATAGCTAGCACTTTCATTTGGTCTAATATTTTTTTATTGAATGTTTTTTCTTTAATAGATTTTCAAAGTCAAACCAATTGCAATTCAGACATAGGTGGACTGTATACAGCATAACTTTTTCTGTATGTATCCAAATTCAATTTTTTTTTTAATGGATCAAGGACATCAATACCTAGCACGAACATATTTAAAAAATATATATTTTAATAAATTTTTATTTTTCCACATGTGCAAAATAGAGAGCTTGATTTTCGGTGAAAAACCTATGTTTAATAAAACTAAAAAAACACATACATAATAAAACAAAAACATATTAAAATTATATTTGTGGGATAGCTCATTTAGAGGAATACCATAATCATTTGAAATAAATTTTAAATTAATTCGTTTGATCCCCCAAAATCTAAATCAAAAGTGATTTTTTATTAGCATTTTGATAGGTGTAAAGGAGACTCATTTATAGTTATGGTTTAAAACTAGCAAGGTTTTATCCAAGGGGGTTTGATCTAAGGTGGTTTGATAAAAAACTCTTCAATTGGAATCCTTAAAATGGAACTTTTAAAGGATTAAATCATTATATTTTCTAAAAATATGTGATTTAAGCAAAAATCAATTCCTCTCAGAAATTGTAAACCAGCTTTTTGGGATCACCCTATTGCCATGGGAGATGAGGAAAATTATATGAGTGATAAGGCACAAGATGATACAAAAAATTCCCAAGATATTCTTGCACCTATAGGTCTAGAAGACTCTAATGATGGTGAGACAAATTCTCAAGTTTCAAAAAAATCATGAAGGAGACATGCATACTCTAATTCTAAAGATGATGAACCATTGTAGAAATAGAGTCTGAAAGAAGATGATCCATATAATGATGATTTCTAGGCTTCTTGAGCTTTAACCAAACCTAGCTCCTATTTTCCAAGAGAAAAATCCCTAAGGCCCATGGGAAATGAATGATGAGAATTTGAGTTTCAACTTGGTTTCATTTCGAAAAAGGGGACATTACATTGTATAGTAATTTTTTAACAGTATAATAATTTAATCCACCTATTTGGGATTGCAAAATAAAAATAGATGAATTAATATATTTTCAATTATAGGTTCTTTTAATCTTGATAAGTCAAGTTTTTGGTCTAGTTGGGGGGTAGAATCTCTTGTTATTTGCTAAAGTTACCATAGACTTTGATATTATATGATGCCACTTTTATATAGTTTCTCTCAAACATAAGACATTTGAGATTAATTTCATTTTTGGCAGTTTTAATGATATTTACCTATTATGTGGGCCATCTATATTAATCTTGCATGTAATTGATGAATGTTCTTTAAGGTGGTTATACTTATGCAATTATTATGTGTACTGACATTGCCATGCAGACATGATTGGGAATGCTAAGTTGAGAAACACAAATGCCAGCTGGTCAGGTTGAGGAGTCGCATGAAGGTCGATTGGGGATGACGGTGGAATATTCCAGTGTCAATCACATGTAACCACCTTGTACCGATCTTTAATGACATTGAGAAATGTGAGCATTGCTGCAGTGGTCGAGTCCATGTTTGGACCTGTATGTTTGAATGGATTCCCCTGCATGTGTAACCGCCCTTCCACTCTCTTCTTTGCTTTCCCAAAATGTAATCCTCTCAGTTAGTGGGAGTTGATGGCCCTGTTTAGTTGGTACAAATAAGGTTCGGATCCTCCTTCCTCAGGAGTTAGCAATTTAGTGAGTCGATCACCAAGTTATTTTACAGGCTGGTAATCAGACATACTTTTGTATTTGCATTTTCCAATGAATGAAATAAGACTCTGAGTTGAGTATCTGAGTTTGCATTAGTTTAGAGGATACTCATCCAAGGGGGCCCACTTAGTGAGTAATCCATTCCTTTAGTTTAGTTAGATTAGTTTTAGTTTATGTTCAATACTTAGTTAAGATTCTGGCATTGACCATTCCTACAACCACTAGAATTCCTTTATGTGACTATTCCTGTAGCCAAAGCAGGCAGAGTAGCTTCATGTTTGATGTTCATATTTTCCTTCCTGTTATGCATAATCAGTTTAGATTTGATTAAGTGATGTTCAAAATTTACTTTGTTTCCTTTCATGCAATTTACTTTTAGTATTAAATCTTTCTTAGTTATAGAATGAAGGTGACTACTTTGAAGTTCCTAGTGCACATACTGTGCTGACCCATTTCAAGTTCACGTCCATGGGTTGAAAATTTAAATGTACCTTCATGATGGTTAAGATGGTTATTTAGGTCAGATGTCCAATCTCTGAATCATGGTTGTAAAGGATTATTTATTAAAATAATTGTAGGAGGCTGACATTTTTGGTGTCATTTCCGGGGATGGTGTCAAACTAGGGATTCCTTTGGAGTCATTGATAGTTTTTCTACTGTAGTATTTCTGGAATTTTCTCTTAGTGTTAGAAGTTATGATCCAATATTTTTTTCCCACCCATTCTTTGTGTGAGTTGGCTGATAGTGAGTTGATACTGCATGTATAGAAGAAGAAGAGATGCTTATGGGATATTCCTTCCTAACAATCCTAAGCCATTTCAGCTAGTAGAGCGTCCAAATCTGCCCAGAAATGAAGAAGAAGAAAAGCCACAACCCTTTGCTGATATATTCCTTGACTTGACTAGTTTTGAAGTTTCCCTTGAAGATTAGAATCCAGTTGAAGAATATTTTATTCTATAATTTCATCAAGAAAGCATGGCTGATGCAAATGGAGATGGGCCTAATAGGCAGAACCAACCAGCTTTTCCTTTTCCCATTTCTAAACAAAATGAAGTAGATAACCTCAAAAATATGCCTATTTCGATCCTTCCTAAGTTCTATGGACTTTTCATAGAAGACCCTGATACATTCTTGTTTAAGTTTGATATGCTTTGTAGAAGCTATGACTATACCACTGATGCCCACAAACTCAAGCTATTTCCTACCACTTTGAAAGAAGCTGCATTGAGATGGTTTATGAGCCTTGGTAGGAACACTGTGTGAACTTGGGAAGATATGAAGACAAAATTTCTTGAGAAATATAAGGAGTATTGTAGGGGTAGTGATATGAGAGGAGGTGACATTTTCAGAATGTGACAAAAGGAAGATGAGAGTTTGAAGGATTTCATTTCAAGGTTTATGTTTTGTCTGCAAAAATCTCCACATCATACACTTAATGAAGACTCACAAAATTTTATTTTCTTGAGAGGAATTAGTGAAAGTTACATTGATGACTTGGACCTGATGGGAGGAGGAGATATCACTTAAGTCCCTTGGGAGGATATCAAGAAGATATGCCAGAACTATTCCAGGGCAGCTTCAAAGAAAGGAAGAGCCTACCAATCATCTATGTGCAAGTCATCTAGCAGTGGAGTCTCAAGGATGGAGATTACTAATTTGTTGGTAGGTTTCAAGTAGGATATAATCAACAATCTAGCTACTTAGCTAGATACACTTCAAGCTAAGAAGAAACATGAGGAGTTAGAGGCAATGCTGACATAATATTTCCCTCATTGTAGATAGAAGAAGAGGGACTACAAATGCAAGGTGATAGCTAACATTGATAGTAATTAGATTCCACCTGAGTTCAAACCAATCCATACTGAGGAAGACCAAGTCGACTTTGCTGCACAGAAAAGACCATGGGCTTCAAGACAAGGTATGCCACTAGATCCATTATCTTTTACTAGACCATATTTTTATTCTTATTCATCTGGTAACCAGTGGCAACCCCCTTGTCCATCCAACTATGGAGGATACCCACCATAGTCTTGGGGTAACCCTCTAAATGCTTGGTACAATTATTAAAATCCCTCACCTCAGTGGCATCAACCTCAGGGGAGTTGGCAACAATTTCAAGGATCTTAGCAGCCACCTCCAGGAAACTAGCAACAAACATATAGAGAGGTGGCCAACAATGGCCAAACTAGACAACAAGCTACATGCAACCACCCTCTCAACCCCAAAAACCTGCTATAATGCCTCCTCTTGCTAATCAAAATTCAAATGCTCCCAGACCTATTCAGTTACCAACCCAACCCACACCAAACCCGAATAAAAAATCGCAACAATAGCCTATATATTCTGCTGATCCAAATCAATTCCTTGCATATGCTATGAGTTTAAGTGACATACATCTACATTCAGGAACTACCTTGTCAGCTCCTTCCACCCCCATTATCACTGAGCTCCCAGTGGAAGAGCAAGAAGAATCTTTGACTGATCCCATTCAACCTTGTGCAACTCAAAATCCTAACCAGTTCTAGCTAAGCAAACAGCACAAGAACCACCATTCCCTAAGAGATTAGAAGCTTCCAAGAAAGAAAAAGATAAGGAGGAGACCATTTTTGATATCTTAGATTAGCTAAATCATATATGTGTCTAGATACCCCTGTTCTAGGCCATAAAATATGTCCCTATCTATGAAAAGCAATTATGGAAGCATGCCTCAAGAAACCAGGTAGGAAAATGAAGGACCCAACTATAGTTCATGTAGTAGGGAAGCTTGCTGAAATCATGCTTGGAAAAGTAACTATCCCCAAGTACAATGATCCAAGTAGCCCTATAGTTGAAGTTGTTATAAATGGGATGAACATAAACAATGCTTTGATTGAATTGGGTACAACAATCAATGTGATGACTAAATACATCTTGCAACAACTAAATATTGCAAACATGACATCCACTCCTACCATAATGCAGCTTTCCAATAGTTCCATTGTTAAGCCTAATGGCAAAGTAGAAGACCTTGTGGTGATTCTAGACTCCTAGGAGTATCCTACCAACTTCATGGTTCTTTCCCCTAAATCTACACTGGGAGGGTATCCAATTATCCTTGGTCGACCATGGTTAGCAACTGCAGACACTTATATTGGATGTCAGTTAGGTGACATGACCATTTTTGATGGAAGGAATACTAAAAGGCTTGTTCTTTATCCTCCTACTCAGCCATCCCATAATGAAGAAAATTTTGTATGGCCACATTGGTGAAGAGGATGAAGAATTTAAGTTTGTGGCACATCTCATGATGTTCGAAAGAAGTCCTTTCCTGTAGCTTCAAGATGAATATGAAGTTAATTTTTATCAATCATTCATAACCATTGTCATATAGAGGAAGAATTAACCACTCATGTGTCTAGTTCTGCAGACATCGAACAAATACTGATGTCAATTTTGCCTGATCTTCCTGTAGCCACTCTTCCTACAACCACTATCTCTATGAACAGACTTCCTATAGTCACCCTTTCAACAAACAAACTTCTTACAGAAATAGGTATGTTCCACACAATACTGCCACATGAACTTAAGGTACCATTTATTAATGAAGAAGCTATGATAGAGTTAGTTACATAAGTACAGGGGTCTGATTGATGATATCTAAACATCAACAGTAAATTGAGTAAGAGACAACAGTTTACATTGGCAAAATTGTTGAAAGCCCATCAAAAAGCATTTTCTTGGGATTATCATGAAATGAAGGGATTAGATCCAAAGCTCTACACTCATAGAATATATATAAAAGATGAGTGTACACCTATAAGGCGGCCACAATGGAGAATCAACCCTGCATTGAGAGAAATTGTCAAAACAAAACTGTAAAAGCTACTAGACGCAAGATTTATCTACCCTATTTTAGATATCCAATGGGTGTCTCCATTGGTGATTATTCCCAAGAAGGGATGGAAATGGTGAGTTTGTGTTGACTATAGGGAACTCAATGTTGCCACTAAGAAGGATCATTTTCCCCTGCCTTTTGTAGATCAAGTCCTAGACTCTTTTGTAGGAAAATAATACTTCTCTTTTCTTGATGGATTTAGTGGATACAACCAAATTCAAATTGCACCAGAAGACCAAGAGAAGACTACATTTACATGTCCATGGGGGAAATATGCCTATTCAGTACTTCCCTTTGGGTTATGCAACACACTTGCCACTTTTCAAAGAGCAGTCATCAAAATATTCTTAGATATTTCCCTTGACTGCATGGAGATTTATATGGATGTTTTTACTACCTATGGTGCCTATTTTGATGAAGTGTTGGACAATTTGAAGAAATTTCTACAAAGATGTGAAGACCAAAATCTACCCTTAGACAGTGAAAAGTGCTTCATGATGATACAGAAAGGTGTAGTTCTTGGTCACTACATTTCCCACCTCATAATTCAAGTTGATCTTGCAAAAATTGAGGTAATCAATAATTTTCCTATACCTACAAAACAAAAGGATGTTAGGAGTTTCTTGTTAGGGATAGGGATTTGGTTTTGTCATCAAGATATACATCTAAGACAACAATGCCTTAGTGATTTTAATTCAAAATCACAACAAAGACACAACCAACTATACCATAAAGCGGAAACAGGCACAGTAGATCCCCCATTGATCCTCTGAGAGAAATAGATGCAAGCAAAACGCAGATTCAACATAAACAAATAACCATGAAAGACCAAAAATTGAACACACAAATATACATGGGGAAAACCCTTTCGGGTAAAAAACCCCACTACCAAAACATTATGCTCATATTGTATTATTCAGTAAAAGGATTACAATACAAACATATAGAGCTATGCTCTTCTAGGAGTGTTACATCTTGTCCATCAGGAGAATACAGGCAAGAAACAAAAACAAAACCTTCATGTAGTTACAATGACATACATCTATAATACTACATAGATTCCCTTAAGCTCCTCACAAATGAGTGTCATAGCCAATCTCATGGCCAACCTAGCCACTAGGCCTCACAGGTTCACATTATACCAAATCCGAGAGTCAAGTGTTCACTGTAGAACAGCTCGAACACTCTCAGCCTTTCTCTGTTATCGCTCATCTCTGTCTCGAATTGCACACCAGATTATATATAATCTTGCACTGTGTGCATACCTATTTAGCCCATGCCTACTAGCAATGGTCATCTAGGATAAGAAATATCCTACCTACAAGAGCACAACCATTCCTTGATAATGTGCATCGCTTATACAGCTACATCGAGCTACACAATCATTAAAACTGGTCACAGACAAGTCTGTCAACCTTCCATGAATAATACAGCTCTATCGCAATCAGGAAATAACTCTCTAGCCAACCAAATCAAAAAGATCTTCTATGTGTCGCCAACCCATTTTTTGTCGCATATTGACTATCAATCTAGCTCGGTCAACCGAGCTCTGAGCCCATTTGCTTTCTACCACGTTACCACCGAGTCTAGTCGACCTAGCTGTGGTATGGCGGTGAGCTCGCCCGAGCTCACCCCACCATCTACCACACTACCGCTACTTTGTCTGTCTCACCTCACGGTATGGCGATAAGCCATCCTAGCTCCCTCGAGCTCTAGCCCAAGTCACCACTGAGCTCTGCCTTTTCATATCCTTTGGCCAACCATATGCTACCAAATTGCCATCTGTCGCCCTGCCATTCGCTTGTCATTCTGACATCGAGTCCAACTCAGTCAAACACTACCTCGAGCTCCTACCACGCTACCGCAGCCCTGTTGGCCTTGCCTTGCAGTATGGCAGTAAATGGTTTGAGCTCACCATCAAACTCCACCACGCTACCGCTGGGCTTGGTTTAGCCCATCGCGGTATGGCGGTCTTACCGTGGCCACCGCGGTCAACCAAGACACTAGCCATAGTATGGCAATAACCACTAGCCAGGCCATTGGCATTTTTACTGCAGACACTGTGGTTAGCCAAGACACTGGCCACGGTATGGCGGTAACTGCCAGCCAAGCCACTGGTGGTTTTACCCCAGCCACCATGGTCAGCCAAGACATTGGTCGTTGTATGGCGGTAACTGCCAGACCCAACCACTAATGGTCTCACTACACTACCGCGATGAGTCAACCCACCACCTACGGTATGGTGGTAATCACCAAAGCCAGACCGAACAACCAATACCACAGCCATCACGATGAGGAGAGAGACCGTGTGTGGTATGGCGGTAAATGCCATAAACAAGAAGAAAACTGCCAAGGCTGAAGGAGAAATATGCCAGAAAGCTAAGGAAAATTATTCCAACAATCTCCCACTTGACGCAGGCTTTCAGGCATCCTCCAAAACCTAAACAAGGACCAAAACATGCCCCCACGGTCCAACCAAGACCACTACAAATGACATTTAAAAAATGTCCACCATATTAGGAAATAGCTCCAAACACACGAACACGCCAAGGTCTAAAAGCACCAGTCTCAAGAATGTGAACAATTGACCCTCCAGGTGACAAAGGCAACAAAGCAATAGCAGAAAAACACAAGGCAAACACCATTTCCGTTCTCTAGAACAAGAAACCAACCAGCTAGAATAGCAACCATAAACTGACTGCCCTCTTCCAACTGATCACACCACGCGATTGAAAACCAGCACCCATACCTCAAAGGTACGAAAACTAGCAATAGACGCATGCCATCATAAAACCACCCATCTTAGTAGCAACCAAGCACCCTGTGTCAACCACTCAAAAGACCAAACACATCCACATACTCTCACTGCAAGGGTATTGTCCAGATGAATGCAACCAAAGCACCATCACACATGATCTAGGCATGCCAAGTCCACCAAGCCTCTACAAAAAGAAATGTAACCAAGTAGTTCCAAGGAACAACCACACTGATCTACAACACCTGCAACCATCTGCTGCAAGGAAAATTTCTCTCAACTGTCTTCCACATTTCTTCCAAACTCCTCCAAAATTGACTGAAGAAAGAAACACCATGGCTTCACAAACATCTAAAGTCAAAAGAACATACAAGAAGAACAAGACCAGATTAGAGAGAAACAACAAATCAAACCATGTAGCCACCTTATACAAACATTTCTATATGCCAGCTATGTCAAGAATGATCTTCTTCACATTCCAAAAGAGAAAAGCCTTAACAACATCCAATAGAACCATGGATGTAAGCACTTCAAAGAAGATCAAACTTACCCATATAACCATCTCCTGTTAGTCCTCAAAAGCACAAGTAGATAAACAATGCTATCCATCTTCCATTATGAATCCTCCAGAATCTCAAAACAACTCAAGATTCATATCCATGAAAGATAAAGCATAACACACAACTGAAAGATATAATGGGAAAATACCTTTCAAATTGAAACCACTACCGAGCAAACCAAGAAGAAAGGAGAAACATGCTCATGCAAAATATACAAGCCAAAGTGACTTACCCAAGAGCATTCTCCTTTCAAGGTCTTTGTTGAATTCACATTCAACCAAGGTGCAGGCTTCTTGGACTTTCAGCTATAATAGCAACATTCTCATAAGAATTCTAGCCTCACCTTATTCTCCATGCATCCATGAGTATCAACAACCTGTCATCTCATGCTGACTTCAAACTACAATACTGCAGCAACCATGAAGTTCACCAACATATGACCAATGCACTCAAAACATAGAGAAAACTCTAGACCACTGTCAAAGCTCCAAACCTAGAACAAGAACTTATCATGACACCATGATCTACTCATCCCCACACAGAGATACCATGCTTCAAGTGAAATATTCATGGTCTCAAGAGCCAATGCAACATGCCAACACTCTAATGCACAAGCAAGAGTATACCATGACATAAAGCAAACAACTCTAAACCAAAACCAACATCACCTGTCAAGCACCACCAACATCTTAGCCAAAGACTACTAAGGTCCTTCATGGCTCCAAGGTGCTACACATCTTCAAATAGTGAACATGCATATGCAAAAGAACACAACAACTGCGACACCAAAGAAGAACACTAGTCACTGCTAAAGCTCCCACTACAATGTGACACCAAGATTTCCAAGCACCATGAATGACCACCCCATCACTGTCAAAAGCTTACACTATGGTAGTGTACCCAGCTCTTCATGACACCATGATTCACATGCTTCAGATCTCCATTACTAACTATTCAGGTACTCAAACACCCTTCCTCCTCTCATCTCAAAACAGCCACGCCAATGCACAAGTGACCATAGACAAGGTCAGCTAACAAATCTGCACTACATAGTTACAACCTCATGGATATAGACAACCCACTTCTGAGTTGTCTCACAGCAAAAATGTAGGTAAGGACATCCCACAACATTGCACAACTCATGGATGCAACCAAATGTAAACCCTACAAATCTATCATCACACTAGAAATTGCAAAACTGAGATAGTCAAAGAGAACAACCAATGTAGACAAGCATGACTTAAACACCAGATCAGCAATAGATCTAATTTTCCAGACATGTCCACAACTCAAGCACCATAGTCTAGGAAGCCATCAAAGCATACCACAAGAATGCTGAAAGAGAAACTCATACCAACTCTCCCATGCAGAGAAGACATCACACCTCCTCAAACCGTGTTGAGCTATAGCTATATCATCCAGTCACACCCCAAAACAAGATCTGGAAAATAGAAGGCAACAGCTCCACACAAAACACAAGTTTTCCTTCACTGTGCAAAACCTACAAAACCACAGTGTTTCCAAAACACCCACGCACCTCCATATTCACTGCTCATCTGGACGACTCAAGAGTCTGCACACAACCATCACAGTTAACTAGAACAATGAAAAGAAACATGAATATGTGTCATAGACTTTTTAGGAAAATCTACACAAAACCTTCAGAGCCAAAGACATGAATTTGAACCATGCGAGTGCAAGACACAAGCACATAGGAACAATAGGTCCATTTCAGACTAGTTCCAACACCACAGTCATTCACAAGCAAAAGAGAACTAGGCTATCTAGAAGCTGCAAACCACCAAGGTCACTTCATAGCCTCCATGCAATCAGAGCACTAGAAAAAAATGCCTTTAGTGCTGAGTCAAAAAACACCCAACACAAGCACAACACTCCATAGTTGATCAACAACACAAGCAAGTCCATACCGCCAGGGAGCCTCTCACATAGACACTGAGTATGAACACCATGCTTTGCTGCAACTCATCCATAAGTACATCTCACACCCTTTGCATCAAGAACTTTTCTGCGATCCAGGAGCTTCAGACCATGTTGCAACAACATGACCAACTCCAGTCATCTCCACCATCTTTCAAATCTATCTATTGAATCAAAGAAGCACACACTTCCACTCATCAAAGGATCAATCACCAACAATTTCTCTAGACTTCCTCAAGATTTCCAGGCTAAGAAATCTTCATAGGAGAAAACATAGAACTTCAGCAAAATATTCTCTGATACCACTTGTTGGTATCACGAGCAACAAGCTACTAGCTCTAATACCACTTGTTGGGGATATAGATTCAGTTCTGTCATCAAGATATGCATCTAAGATAGTAGTGCCTTAGTGATTTCAATTCAAAATCACAACATAGACACAACCAACTATACCATAAAGTGGAAATAGGCACAGTTGATCCCCCATTGATCCTCTGAGAGAAATGGATGCAAGCAAAATGCAAATTCAACATAAATAGATAAACATGAAAGACCAAACAATGAACACATAGATATACGTGGGAAAAACCCTTTCGGGTAAAAAACCCCACCTCCAAAACATTCTGCTTAGATTGTATTATTCATTAAAAGGATTACAATACAAACATATAGCGCGATGCTCTTCTAGGAATGTTACATCTTGTCCATCAAGAGAATACATGCAGGCAACAAAACTAGAACCTTCATGTAGTTACAATGACATACATCTGTCATACTATGTAGATTCCCTTTAGCTCCTCACAAATGACTATCATAGCCAGCCTCATGGCTAGCCTAGCCACTAGGCCTCATAGGTTCACATTATACTAGATCTGAGAGTCGAGTGTTCACTGTAGAACAACTCGAACACTCTGAGCCTCTCTTTGTTATCGCTCATCTCTATCTCAAACTGCACACTAGATTATATATAATCTTGCACCGTGTGCATACCTGTTTATCCCATTCCTGCCAGCAACGATCATCCAGGATAATAACTATCCTACTTGCAAGAGCATGACCATTCCTTGATAATGTGCATCACTTATATAGCTGCATCAAGCCACACAATCATTAAAACTAGTCGCAGACAAGTCCGTCAACCTTCCATCAATAATACAGCTCTAACGCAATTAGGAAATAACTCTCTGGCCAACTAGATCAAAAATATCTTTCATGTGTCGCCATCCCATTTGCTGTCGTAGATTGACTATTGGTCTAGCTCGGTCAAGCTCGGTCAACTGAGCTTCTAGCCCATTTTCCTTCTACCGTGTTACCACCGAGGCTAGTCGACCCAGTCGCGGTATGGCGGTGAGCTCACCCGAGCTCACCCTACCATCTACCACACTACCACTACCCTATCTATCTTGCCTCATAGTATGATGGTAAGCCATCCAAGCTCCCTCGAGCTTTGGCCCAAGTCACCACTGAGCTCTGGCTTTTGATATCCTTTGGCCAATGAGATGCTGCCAAACTACCACGTGTTGCCCTGCCATTCGCTTGTTGTTCTGACACTGAGTCCAACTCGGTCAAACACTACCCCGAGTTCATCCAAGCTCCTACCGCGCTACCGCAGCCCTATTGGCCTTGCCTCATGGTATGGTGGTAAATGGTTTGAGCTCACCATCAAACTCCACTGCGCTACTGCTAGGCTTGGTTTTTCCCATCGTGGTATGGCGGTAACCACTAGCCAGGCCGCTGGCGGTCTTACCATGGCCACCGCGCTCAGCCAAGACACTAGTTGTGGTATGGTGGTAACCACCAGCTAGGCCACTGGTGGTCTTACCATGGCCACTACGGTCAGCCAAGACACTAGACACGGTATGGCAGTAACCACCAGCCAGGCCACTGGCAGTCTTACCGCGGTCACTACGGTCAGCCAAGACACTGGCCGCGGTATGGCAGTAACTGCCAAACCCAACCATCAGTGGTCTCACCACACTACCACGGTGAGTCGACCCACCACCTACAGTATGGTGGTAACTGCCAAAGCCAGACCGAACAACCAATACCGCGGCCACCGCAGTGAGGAGAGTGACTGCACGTGGTATGGTGGTAAACGCCATAAACAAGAAGAAAACCACCAAGGCCGAAGGAGAAACATGCCAGAAAGCTAAGGCAAATTATTCCAACATTTCTTAGGACATGTAGGCTACTATAGATGTTTCATCAAGGATTTTAGCAAAATAGCAGCCCCACTATATAGTCTCCTGAATAAAGATGTTGAGTTTCAATGGACAAAAGGCTGTGATAAAGCATTTTCTGATTTAAAGACAACTTTGACCCATACTCCAGTACTTAAGGGACCTAATTGGGAAATCCCATTTCACATCCATACAGATGCATCAGATTATTCCATAGGAGCAATCCTATGACAAAAAGAAGAAGCTATTGAAAATGCCATATATTTTATCAGTAAAAACTTGTAGGGGGGTGGATTCAATTACACAGTAACAGAGAAATAAATGTTGGTAGTAATCTATGCATTGAATAAATTCGGGCACTATATAATAGGCTATCAATTTTTTGTGCACATTGATCATGCAACCATTAGATACCTCATGAAAAAAACCCTAATCTCAGGAAGGTTAGCCAGATGGTTGTTATTAGTGCAATAATTTGACATAACTATTGTAGACAAACTAGTAAAGGCTAACGTTGTTGCAGATTTTCTTTCAAGGCTGACCACATTAGAAGATAGTCAAGCCATAGATGACTCCTTTCCTGATGAGAATCTATTCTCCATTACTGTATAGACACCCTGGTAAGCTGACATAGCTAATTACCTTGTGATAGGGAGAGTTCCTCCTCACTTCTCCCCAAATGAGGGAAGAGTGTTGATTGAAAAATCATTCCCTTTTTCATGGATAGCTAGATGCCTATTTTATACTGGACCAGATGACGTTATGAGAAGGTGTGTGAGGGAAGATGAGACCCATGACATTCTGCATGCATGCCATGATGAACCCTGTGGAGTACATTTTGCAGCTAAAAGGACAATAATGAAAATCTTGAACACATGATACTATTGGCCTAAATTACACAAAGATGTAGGAAGGTATATAAGGAGATGTGATAGATGCCAAAGGATGGGTAGGCCAACAAAGTCAGATGAGATGCCACTCTGTCCCAACTAATAGTCACTCTATTTGACATTTGGGGATTGGACTTTGTGGGACCCATTGATCCTCCATCCAATGGTAAGTCCTATATTTTGGTGTGCATCGATTACGTAACTAAGTGGGTAGAAGTCAAAGCCATGAAACATGTAAGAGACAACAAGATTGCATAATTTCTTTATGAAGAAATTTTCACATGATATGGACTACCTAGAGAAATAGTGACTGATTAGGGAACTTAGTTTACCTCAACACTTGTTACAACATTAGCTAATGAATATAATAGCAGGCACAGAAAATTCACTCCTTATCACCCTCAAGAAAATGGACAAGTTGAGGTGACAAACAGAGAGATTTAGGCCATCCTCACCAAAATAGTACATATTCACAGAAAGGACTAGGCAAATAGATTATCAAAAGCAGTTTGGGCTTATAGGATCACCTGGAAGACAAATACAGGCTTCACCCCATTTGAGATACTATATGGGAAGACAACCATGATGCCTATTGAATTTGAGCACAAGACTCTCAAAAATGCAGTGGAGTTCGGGATGAAAATTTATGAGGCACATAGAGAACGGATTATGTAGCTGAATGAATTAGATGAGATGAGGAAATCTTCCTTGCACCATACTAAAATTGTTCAAAGTCAGAGATTCAAATGGCATGACAGATTTATCAAAGAAAAGAAATTTCAGCTAGGTGACTGGGCATTACTTTATGATTCACGGTACAAAGATAATGTAGGAAAATTGTAGAAAAGGTGGCTAGGGCCATATGAATTTGTTGAGGTATTTCCCAATAGATTTGTGCAGCTCACAACCATTGAACCTGTCAAATTCAAATTACTGGTGAATGGGCACCGTCTTAGATTATATCATAGGCCAGCTTCCAAAGAAGAGTTCCTACAACAGTTTATCTAGCATGCAGTGCCCGAGGACAGTTCCTATAGCCAAAGGAAATGGACCTAGTGTCCCTCCTTCTGACTAAATGAGGTACATACTTGTCATAATAAAGATTTCTACTTTTATAGAAATCCATTTCTTTGCTCATATGCCCATTTGTACCACCTTTCTCTCTCTTCCATCATTTCATTTCACCTCGCACCATTCCACTTCATCATTATTAATTGCTCAATTATTTCTTAACAATGCAAGTGGTACGTTTTTCTCGATCGTTGCAATGAATCCTCTACAATCATGTTTGTACACACTTAGGTATGTGTACATTAATTGCATTCTTAATTATCTTCTAGAGTGTTTCATTTAATCACTGTACGATAATATGGACGTTCAAATAACTTTTTAAACCCCCCGTAAAATCAATATTTTCATCTTGCATGTGTGGATACATGTCCAAATTTAGGTTGGGGGAGGGGTAAGAAAGATGCAAAAATATTGCCACATGTCGATACATGATTGTCTGCATCAACAAATCTTGCTGAGTTGATTCAAAATTTAAAATGAAAGATGGCTCGCATGTGTGATGTGACACTGAACTGCTGCAACCATTTCCACTCATTATGATTCCCTTTTATTACCATTTCTTGCCATTATTAAACCTATCATAATCTCAAAATGCAAATGGTAATTGCTAAAAATAGAGTAAAGGAAAAATTCAGTCGACAATTCAGCTAGCAAGCAAGCAAAAAAGAATTTGAGAATTACAAAAGGTAATTTTGCAGAGTGACAAGTTGAGTATAGACAATGGGAGGCAGACTCATTCAAAATGAGTGCTCAACTCATGATGCTTTGTTAAAGGATGCACCATGCCTAACCAAATTTCAGAATTGTGGTTGGTTGGATTATTTTATGAAGTTGGATAGTTTTGATGAGGGTATTTCTTTGGAGTTATCTTAGAAATTTTCATATATAAAAGCCATAGTGAAAGGGCTAGAGGTTGTAGCATCTAAAGATTGAATTATAGAAGTTTCAGGGTTGCCAGCTAATGGCGAACTTTACCCTGTTTCTAGAGATGCTAGGTTAGCTAGGGCTATATTCACAATGCATGGTGAGCCCCCAATCACTATTGAAAAATAGGGTGCTAAAAGACTCTCTCTTCCTGAGCCATGGAAGAAAACAACCATCTACATCATCAGATATATCACTTGTGAGGGTTGACTATCGAATCTGCATTCAATGCATTTCAAATTGCTGAGTCATATGAGCTATGGGAGGAGGATGAATGTGCCCAACATATTGTACAACCTCCTCTCCATCATGGAAAAAAGAAATAAAAAAGGTAGGGATAACTCTATTTCCCACCATTGTTTAATTAAATTGTTGGTTGTAAAATCTCCGCATGATGCAACACCTAGAATGACCTAGGAGGATTTTATAAAATTTGATCAGTTCAAACCTGAGCAGTTGAAACCTAGGGTTTCACCTCGAACACATAGGTTTGGCAGAAAATAAAGCATGGCTGAAGCCACCCCTAGTGCTTCGACCTTTGCTGCTAGTATCACTCCTCTTGCAGCAAAAGGAACTATAGAAATTAGTTCCTCTAAAACTGAGCACTCTGGAAGAAAAATTTATTCCTCAAATTCTGACGATGATGTTCCACTTGGGACCCTATTAAGAACTAGGGCACAAAATAGGAAGGAACAGGAAAAAAAAGGGAAAGGAAAAGTCAAAACACATCCTATAGATAGAAAGGTGCCAAGTACTAGAAAGAGAAAGGCTAGCAATATTCATCCTACAACCAAAGAAAAACATGAGAGCCCTCTTGAGAAATCAACACCTATTGTTGATATGCCTTCACAAAAAATCCCTAAGCATAAAAGGACATCACATGAGAGTGCAAAGGCCCCAATGGGGTAGGAAAATGTTAAAGAAAAGGATGTATTTGAAGAAGTAGCAAAAATGACCCTGGTAGATCTTGTTGTCATTATAGAAGAAGTGGAGACTCGAGAACATAAAGAAAATTTGGATTTCCTACAGCAATCACAAGAACATCAAGAAGAAGCCATGCAACAAGAAGTGGAAGAAGATAGTGTACCACCACAGTTAGAACCTATTGGACCACCTGAATCAATGCAATTGGTACTATACAGAGCATCAACAAAGGTACTAGTAGGAATTCATAATCCCCCCAGTTTTACAATTCATGCATCATTTTTAAATTTTTGGAAAGAGATACATAGATGGGAGGAAGAATGGAAAAAGGAGAAGAAAAAATTGAAAAAGGAAATTGAAGAGAAGGATGAAATCATTGAGGACAAGAATCAGGAGATTGCCTCTCTAGAAGAGAGGATGGGTAATATTGCAACCTTGGTGCCATAAATTGTAGCATGCAGAACACCACCAAGAGTTTATGCTTTGCACCTAAAGGAAAAGTATCTCTCCTTTAAACTGTCAAGACACATTTCAGGTTTGAATCCTTCAATTGAAACTCATGTTGAATTTTTCAATGCTTACAGAATTGCCTCCCCAGAAATAAAAAATTTACTATGTGAATTTTATTTACACAATTTCGTTGTCAGTAAAGACCAAGATTGAAACCCACTGCTTTATGTGGGGGACATCCAACTGAGAGAATTTATGTCATGGGTACAAAATAAGATTAGTTGGGGTGAACAATACAATGCTTATAAGAAGAGGGAATCCAATATTCCCTTGGCCATCAGGGCTTAATCAAAGAACTCCAAAGACATTTATACATAGTGGAATAGATTTCTCTTTAGGTTGAGCTATGGTAACATGATTATGCCTTGGATTGAGGTAGTTTAGAGTGATTATGAGGTGAAAACTGCAACAAAAGAGGATACAATGAGGGGATATCTATCCTAGAGATGGAACCTATTCAATGATGAGCTAAAATAAGCTTAACCGCATTCTGTCCACAACTATGTTGCTGCAATAAAGAGAATTGAAAGATATATCTAGCTTGGGAGAACCAAGGGGTGAGAATGGCTTCCTCTAACTTTTCAACCACCTACCCTCCTATGGCCTGTACCAAATTTCAGATTCTATAGGTATGATGTTGCATAGGAACAATAGAGATGGAGGAGACTTGATAGGTTGGGAGGATTCTACTAGAATCCCGATTCACCCATGATAGACATTGACATTGGACAATTATCAGTTGCAAACTTCAAAACCTTAACCAAGAAGAAGCATAGCTCTTCCCCTGCTAGAGGACCAACAAATTTTTGGCCTAGTTGGGGGGTAGAATATCTTGTTACTTGCTAAAGTTACCACAAACTTTGATATTATATGTTGATACTTTTATATAGTTTCTCTCAAACATAAGACATTTGAGATTAATTTCATTTCTAATAGTTTTAATGATATTTACCTATTATGTGGACCATCTATATTAATCTTGCATGTGATTGATGAATGCTATTTAAGGTGGTTATAGTTATGCAATTATTATGCATACTGACATTGCCATGCAGATATGATTGGAAATGCTAAGTTGAGAAACACAGCTGCCAGTTGGTTAGGTTGAGGAGTCGCACAAAGGTCAACTAGGGATGATGGTGGAAGATTCCCGTGTCAACCGCATGTAACTGCCTTGTACTGATATTTAATGACATTAAGCAATGTGGGCATTACTACAGTGGTCGAGTCCATGTTTGGGCCTACATGTTTGAACAGATTCCCTTGCATGTGTAACCACCCTTCCAATCTCTTCTTTGCTTTCCCTAAATGGCATAATCTTAGTTAGTGGGAGTTGATGGCTTTGTTTAGTTGGTGAAAATAAGATTCGGATCCTCCTTCCTTAGGAGTTAGCGAGTTAGTGAGTTAGTCACCAAGTTATTGTACAAGCTGATAACTAGACATACTTTTGTATTTGCATTTTCCAATGAATGAAATAATATTTTGACTTGAGTATCTGAGTTTGCATTAGTTTAGAGGATACTCATCCAAGGGGGCCCACTTGGTGAGTAATCCATTCCTTTAGTTTAGTTAGATTAGTATTAGTTTTTTTTTAGTACTTAGTTAAGATTCTGGCATTGACTGTGACTATTCCTGCAGCCAAAGCAGGTAGAGTAGCTTCTTGTTTGATGTTTAGATTTTCCTTCCTGTTATGCATACTCAATTTAGATTTGATTGAGTGATGTTCCTTTCATGTGATTTACTTTCAGTATTAAGTCTTTCTTAGTTATAGAATGAAGGTGACTACTTTGAAGTTCCTAGTGCACATACTGTGTTGACCCATTTCAAGTTCACGTCCCTGGGTTGACAATTTAAATGTACCTTCATGATGGTTAAGGTGGTTATTTAGGTCAGATGTCCAATCTCTGAATCATGGATGTAAAGGCTTAGTTATTAAAATCATTGTAGTAGGCCAACAAATCTAGAATCTGATAGAAAGATAAATCATAATACATTGAAGGAAACAAAAAATGTTCTAAAATAAAGACTAAAATAGGTTGCCCATAAAAAACAAGAAAGAGGAAAAATGAAAAGATAACATACAGATGATTCATTTGAGGTTTTTGATAAGATCTCATTTAACTATGTCAAATGTACTTGGAAGGGACAAATCATATTTGATTGAATAAAATTTTGAGGTATCTTATCCATCATCATTTTATGCATCATATTCTCTTGGTACATTGTAGGAACAGGTTCCAAGAGAAGATGATGCATACAATGACGATGGATAAGCTACCTCAAAATTGTAGTCAATAAAATATTCTTCATCCCTTCCAAATCCATTTGAAATAGTTAAATGAGATCTTATCAAAAACCTCAAATGAATCATTTGTATGTTATCTTTTCATTTTTCCTCTTTCTTGATTTTTATGGGAAACCTATTTTAGTCTTTATTTTAGAAAAAAATTGTGTCCTTCAATGTATTGTGCTTTATCTTTCTATCAAATTCTAGATTAGAGAACCTATAATTGAAAATAGATTAATTCATCTATTTTTATTTTACAGTCACAAATAGGTGGATCAAATTATTTTGTTGTCAAACAAATCTTGTACAATGTAATGTCCCCTTTTCGAAATGAAACCAAGTTGAAATTCAAATGCTCATTGTTCATTTCCCATGGGCCTTGGGGATTTTTCTCTTGGAAAATAGGAGTATAATAATAACTCAAGAGGATCTTAATGACATAAAATGAGCCACTTAAGTGTTGGCACATAGTCAAGGAAATGTTTATGTTGCAAATGGGGCAGCCATTGTGTTAGCTGAAAGGGGTCTATTTGATATTGTAAAGGAAATTTTTACATGGGTACAAGAATCTACTACAGGAAACATCTTTGTTCATATGCTTGATGTGTGGGTAAATCTAGCACATTTTTACTTTGCACAAGGATAGTTTGTGCTTGCAGTGAAATTGTATCAAAATTATTTGAGGAAATTCTATTTTGGCATTGACGCCCAAATTTTATTATATTTAGCTTGAACACATTATGAAACAAAATAGTGGAAAGATTGTAAAAGAACATTATTAAGAGCAGTAAATTGTAACTACTATAAGTTGTGAATCAAAAAGCTATAGATTTTGTGTTTAATGTAATGAGGGTTTTGAGTTTAATGTAATGGGGGTTTTGAACTACCTCTGAATTCACTACAGAGGGAGTCCCCAGATCCAAATTTTTTGTAGACTTCAAATACTTTACAGAAAACACCAAACTCCTTGCCCACCTTTTCAGAATTCTCTAGGTCCTCTCCAAACAATCTTTATTGCCCATACAAGTGTTGTAACTCAAAACGCCTACTGTAGTTCATTCGCCCAAATACTGTAACTAAAAATAAGGCACCTCAGTGCCAGGCTAACCAGTTGTAATGAATGAATGAAGTGTGTTCTACAATGAACACAAATAAACACGAATTCATGAATTGCACCAATAATCGGCCAAAATGTTTTTTTAATTTTTTGTCTAATTTGTATTTGGTGACTAACTATTTAGTCATTTTTATTTTTGTGAATAAATAATTGTTTAATCAACAACCAAATTAGTCATTTATTTACTCATTTATAGCCGAGTTGTAAAAAAATAGTAGAATTTAGTCATTTTTAGTTGTTGTGACTAAATTTTTTAGTCACCTAGTCATTTATTTTCCAAATTCTACTAGTGAGGAATCATCAGTAGTAAATTCCTCACAAGCCTTCACTCTAACATCATCATCAACCTCTTCATCATACTCCCACTTGATAATTCTATCCTCTAGGATGTATGGGTCAAGAGCATCTCTTATAGGATGGGAAGGAAACCTCTTTTCCAACTCTTGGTCACTTGGCACATGCTCAACAGACTCCTCTTCTCCAATCAATTATGTTATTGAATACTCAACTAATGGGCTAGTTATCAGCCCTTCCACAACCTCCAAAGGTTGTTATCGAGTACCTTGAGACTCTTGCTGATCCTTGACCACTTGGGCATTCTCTACAGCTTCCTTCACCTTTATAGTAAATTCACCATTTTGAAATTCCTTTAATTTGGTCATAGCCGACTCATATGGATTCTCAATCTCATCATAAGGACTTACAAAGAATGGATTTTTCTTCATTATTTCCTCCTTAATGCTACAAATAGAAATCCACTCTTTCTTAAGGTCAATATAGCATCAGTTGATAGGTTTCTAATTATATCATTTGTATATAAAAAATGATGCGAAAACCTAGACAAACCTTTTCTTCTTTCTGCATCTACAAACCCATTGGGGTCATAGTTCCTCACCTCATCTATAGGAATTATGAGGTTATTAAGAATTATCCCAAATTTTTTATAACCCTCTAATGTAGGGGCATCCAAAAGATTCAAAGAACATTTCAGTTACAGAGGTTGTAGATGATGCAGTGAAGTTCAATATGATAGCTAGCTCAGTATATTGAGGATGAGAAGTCACAAATTAAAGGGTTTTTTGACAAGTATCTCTAGTTTATCAACTAGAAGTTTCAAAGGTTCACATGAATATTTGATCAAGTTATGAGTATCTATGTTCTAACAGTTGTTCGGTTGCTTTAAGTTGGTGTTCCTAAAAGAAGAGGATATGATTCTAGTGATTTGAGTTGTTGTGGATCTTCAGTAGTGATTTGTGGATGTTTCTAGATTAAGATCTATCAGTGTTGTCAATTCACATTGATTGTTGTGCTCATGATTGGTGATTTTCCTTCTGGGAGTTCATGTTTTCATGTTCTTGGCCGATAGGATGGTTATAGCGTGTTGTGGATCTTCGAGGCTTATTGTTTAATGTGTTTCATGTTTGATACATATTGTTTTGGGTCCCTACTATGTTTGGGTTGACCTTGGTTGATGTGCATTGATAATTGCTTATGGATTTGGGTCGACAATTTATACACATTTTGTTATATTGTTGGGCCGACATGTAGTTGATGTTATCCTTTGATGTGTATATATAAGATTGATTGTTTTGAGGATATTGATAACAAAAAAAAGAAAAGGGAAGCAGGAAGGCATATGTGCGAGAGGTGTGAATTTTTGTATGTGAAAAATGTTTGAATCTTTTGAAGGCAAGGATGAAGTGTGAAGAAAAATAGTCATGAAGCATGGTGATGAGGTGTTCTAACAATGTGTTCCCCATCGCCAATGTGTTCCCCATACCTCCAACTATAATCATGATGCTTTGATTTGAAGTGATGGACATAATACTTAACCCTCATCGCTCATCATGAATATTATTTTTATTTTGTGCATACTATCAATGATGTGAATAACATATGCGATGTAATCTTGGCCATTGGATCAAATCATCTTCCCTTGAATTTATGCTCCCTCCATCACCCATTTCTAATAGGAAAGCCCTTCAAAAATACCTTCTACTGATGCCTTGGACTCCATCAATGAGAACATGTATTAGAACTTACATCGCTCATCGCTAATTCATTTTACAAGAGTTGAATCACATTAGCGATGGAAGAAAAATTAGTGATGGTTCAAGATTTGGCTGCATGTCCTAGCCAGAAGATTAATGGGTATGGTAGGCGTCACTCCTAGCAAAAACTTGAGCATAAATGGATTAGTGATATAATGCTTTAAAACAATAAAACTACAAGTTTCATCGCTCATCATTAATAGGAGAATGGAAAATAGGAAGCAATAGGCGATTGGAAAAAATATGATGATATGAAATATTGTAGTGTTATCGCTTATTGCGGATTTGGAAACAAGAGTATTAAGGAAATCAACAATACAAGGTTTAATCAGTGATAGAAGGCAAATGACTTCACATCACACATCGATAATATGAAACTTGAGGCCTTACACTTATCCATGATTGAAAACAAAGAAGTGATACATGGAAGAAAGAATCCATTGCTCATTGCTAATACAATGATAGCGATCACAAGGCTATATGTGATTGGTGATGCACCGAGTGGTAGGAAATGACTTAAGTGGGAAAATTATGCACGTGCTTATAAGTTGTTTTAAAAAATGGAAACCAACTAGGACCATGAGTTAAATAGATATAAAAACCAACCCATGACAAAGGACCTAGGATAAAAGATGAATATTTGGCAACTCAACCAAGTAAAATAATATCGTGAGAGAAATATTTCAATAGACATAAGGGACCAGTCAATACATGGGCACAAAAGACTCAAGTTATTTTTAATTGACCGAAAACTGACCACAACATGTCAAAGGAAAATTAGACCAAAAGAACAAGGATTAAGATGAAAGGAAGATATGCTAAGAAAAACCAACCCCATAGCATAAAACCCTAAACCCTTGTGATATAAACCTTAACCAGTGAGCAAGAACAAGGTCTATGAGACATTCAAACACAGTTCCAAGATAATGGAAACTAAAAAATTTAGGGTTCCACTAGTGGCTCAGACTGGGGACACATGCCTCTTGAAGGCATGGCGAGATTCCAAATTTCATGGTGAAGAAGACCAAGCAGAATGAAAACCCAAAAGCCAAGGACCCACTTAGACAAGGAAAGAAGACCAGATCAAAGAAAACCTATGTACAAAAAATACAGGTCATTTACAATGTACATGTAGCAAAATATATTTCAACAGAAATATGGCTTCAAGAACTATCCATGTACTGGCATTTCAAGAAGTTCACCTATAAAACTTTAGAGAAATTAGGAGTCCTCACCATGTGTATTTGATATCAAATAAGGGCCCAACCATAGATGGTCAAACTTTCCATGCTTGCCTTTATCTTCATCCCTGACATTCCACATTAAAACTATACTCCCTACTTAAAAATTTCTCATTGAGGCTCTTTTGTCATACAAATTTTTAGCTTGCATTTGTAGTTTTGCATTATCCTTTTGAGCCTCTCTTCTCATCTAATCCACTTTAGTGAGAGCTTCAATTCCGTGTTGCATCTCATCACATAAATCACCATCATACTCTTGGATGAACTTGTACATTTTCATCAAATTATTTTGAGGCAACCTTGAAACTATACCATAAACTAAGTCAAATGGAGAATTACCTATTGATTTCTTAACTATTACCCTATCTTCCCAGAATTCCAACTTTAGCTTTGAATCCCAAGCTCTTTTGTTCTTATCAATCACTCTTTTGATGACTTTCATATGGATTTTATTGCTTGAATCAGCCTGACCATTGCCTTATGGATGATAAGGGGATGAATAAGATGCTTGGATCCCATACTTATTACAAAAATATGTAAATTACTTGGATCTAAAACACATGCCATTATTTGAGACAATTTTTTCAAGCACACCAAATCTAATTATTATGTTCTCTAATAAAAAATTAGTCAGCACCTTACTTGTTTCTCTTTTACAAGTAATTTCCTCTACCCATTTGGTAAAATAATTTTTGGAAACTAAAATCCATGAGTGTCCACCACATTACTTGTCTGGTATTTCTCCTATAAAATCAATGCCCCACTATTGGAATGATGCTTGAACTAAGATAGGTCTCAATGGAAAATTTTCTAAGAATTTTTCTTAGAGAACCTTTGGTAGGCATCACATGCTTTCACTAATTTATAGGCATCCTTAAAAACCATAGGCCACCAAAAACCAACTCTTAAAACCTTGTGAATAGTGGTCTTAGCCATGTAATGTCCTCCACATACCCAATTGTGCATCTCATCCAAAAGCTTAGAAGCTTGTGTATTATCAACACATTTCAAAAAAAATCCATTGGGACTCCTCCACCATAGTTCATCAATGATAATCATATATTTTATTGCCTGCAATTTTAGAGTTCTCCTTTCATTATCATCCAAAACATCAAGGAGCTGCATTGTTTGCAAATATTGGAAAAAAAAATTGTACCATTCATAGGTCTACATGTCACAAACTGGTGATATATCTACATAGTCCACCTGATTTATTTGATTAGCATCCGGATTTGTCTCAGCCATTAACTTAGCTAATCCTTGTCCTCTAACCAGCTTAATGATTTGAATTTCAATGTTAAACTCTTTTATATTTTTTTAATCCACCCGCATCTTCTACCTGTGGCCTCTTGTTGGGTAAAGATGTCTTTAACTGCAACACAAGGAACATATGCAATGACTATTTCTCCCATAAGATATACTTTGAAGTTCTTTACAAATTTTCCTAATGCATAAGCCTGTTTTCTATCATATTGTATTTGAGCTCTACAACTTGCAAGGATTTGTTGAAAAATGCTATTGGTTGCTCAAAACCTTCATTTTTTTCTATAGAAAAACTCCTGCAATTGTATGAAATGAAGAAAATGAGAAAAGTTGAAAAGGCTTTGAGAAATCTGGGGATTTCAGAACTGAGGCTTCCTTGATAGCCTGTTTGATACTTTGAAAATATTTCTTAGGCTCCTCACTCCACACTACCTTTTCATTTTTCTTGAGTATTTTCGAGATAAGACGAGTGATTTCTACAAAATTTGTACAAAATTTTCTTATAAAATTGATCTTCCCAAAGAAAGATTGGATACCTTTGACATTTTTGGGCTAAGGGATCTTGTCTATGATAGCTACAATTTTTGGATCAATCCTAACTCCTTCTTTAGAAAAAATACGTCCAAGTAGCTTCCCTTCTTTCACTCCAAAAGTACATTTCTCGGGATTCAATAAAATCCCATACTCTAGTGATTTTGCAAACACTTTTTTGAAATGCATACAATGATCCTCTTCTTTCTTACTGTACACAGTCAGATCATCTTGGTAAACAACCAAAAATATGTCTATAAAATATGCAAAAGCCACATCCATGGCTCTCTGAAAAAGTAGCCCCTACATTTTTCAATCCAAATGGCATTCTCACATAGACATATGTGCCCCATGGTGTTATGAAAGTTGTCCTATATTGCTTAGATTCTTTGACTACTACTTGGATGTAGCCTGAAAATCCATCCATCATTGATAATGGTTCACAGCTAGTTACCTTTTGTAACATGGCCTCCATTTTTGGAAATGGGTTATTATCTTTCAACGATAACACATTCAAGTTCCTAAAATCAACACAAAGCCTACTGTCATCGTTCTTCTTTTTTACTAGAACCAAATTTGAAACCCATGTTGAGTGTCTGATGGGCTTGACGATCCCAACATCTCTCAATTTCATGAGTTCCTCTTGCATTTTAGGTTGCAGTGTGGGGTTTATTGGTCTTTGCTTTTTCCTAAAGGGTTTTGCATCTAGCTTTAAAGGTATATCATGTTGAAATAGCTCTTCTCTATATGCCTTTAGGTCATAATAAGACCATGCAAACACATGTCTATACTTCCTCAATAATGAAATTAGCATGGTTCTAATATGAGGCTTCATTTTCTTCCCAATGTAAACCTTCTTGGGAGTATTCTCAATGCCAAGGTTGACCTCTTCAAGATCGCCCCTATGAGTGGATGACTACTTAGCATTAGTTTTGTTAGGGCCATCAAAAATCCTCTCCAATGCAACCAATCCTTTTGGAATCTTATTCAATTTCAACTAAATGATCTCATTTCCAAATACCATTTCCTTACCATCTATCTCCTCCACAAAGGCTCCAAAGTCAATTCCTTGACCTTCATACTCATCTATACACTATAAGAATTTCAAAATATCATCATCAATCAAATATTGCTATTTTTTTATGTCATCAGGAACTGAAGGTCTGACCTACACTTTAACTTTTGAAATTCCAGCAAAAGTGATTTCATCTAACCAGAGTGCAATATTGGTAAGCAAACCAGCCACCTGATTCTTACTCCTATCCAACTAGTCGATACCAAATGCATCAAAATTTTCTATTGAGTCCCAAAAAACATTTCTATACTATCTCAACCTAGTATTCTTTGATGCATACTTGGAACTGACCTGAGAAACAACAAGCTCTAAATCTCCAATAAATCTCAACTTGCTGATCCCATGTTTCTCGGCTAGCCTTAGTCCTAGTAAAAAATCTTCATATTCAACTACATTGTTTGTACATGTGAATAGAAATGAAAATGAAAACTTAAAAATTTTACCACTAGGAGAAATAAGTATCACTCCTACCACCATCCTTCCTTAGAGCAAGCACCATCAAAACACATACTTCATAGGACATCCATTTTTTCTTGCTGCAAAACTTCTTTTTCAAGGGTGCAATTTATTTTTCCTCTTCTTCTTGCAACTCTTTAATTCTAAATTTATCCATATGGTATCTAGAAAATTAATTATGTCCTCTTCTTAAACATATTCATCTATATGTGGAGCTCTTGGCTCCTTGAACAACTTAATGTCCTTCCCCTCAATTGAGAATGTGGCAAAGGACATGTCACATTGCATGCTACCTCCCATGGAGGCACTCCACTTGATCCAAGCAATAATATGTATTCTTGAAATTGTTCTCAAACTCATCACAGTCGAAAGGTTTGAAATCCTTGGGGCCAAAAGATATGTCCCTCAATCCTTTTTATCTTCTCCTATGTCTTGGAAGCACATGATTTTTTTTTCTCATACTCACGAAACAATTTAGAGAGACTAATGCTAATAGTGGCATTAGGGTTAAATGTAAAAACCTCCACTATTTTGCATCTAGAAATGTTAAGTAGTGGGGTTCCATTAACACTCTTGATAGTTCTATCCTTAGCATCATAATTCCTTTCCAACTCCAACATCAAGTCAACCTCAAAAAATACATTAGGCACCACCAACTTTCTAAGGTCAAAACCTCATAGATGACGAGATGGACATTTTGCAAAATTCCTATTAAAAGCATACAAGAACAATTCCTAGCCACTCTATGGCAATGGGAATTCTCCAATTCTGGCTACATTATCTATTAATTTGTTGGTCATAACCCCTTTTCTAGTAGGTCATTTGTCTATTTTCTTACCTCCTACAAAAATTTCCTGAGACTCACCATCCATGAGTCTGGTGTAGTCTCTCTTTTCTCCCTTCTATTTTGTAGCTTTTTCTAAAGCTTTTGGTTTTGGTTTTACAACCTTGGGGTTTTTCTATTTGGATCTAGGTCCTACCCCTAAGGATTCACTAGATTGTCTCATGATTCACATGTAGGGTTTACGAATTTAAATTATGAACTATGTCCTCCTGGTTCTACATTAACAGGAAACTCAACTTGCATAATACAAATAGAAACCATCCTATACTTTACCAAATCTAACCAGATCCTACAAACTCCCACAATATAAAAATATTTTCAAAACCCCAAGCCCCAAGAATTCACTAAATTAACCACTAATTACCTCAACTAGTTTAACTCAACCAAAATTCATATAAAGAGGTACAAATATTGCTTACCCGAGAGAAAATTCACCTTCAATTCTCTATAACTCTTTCATCTGGATTCCTCACATCTTCATCTCTTTCTAATTCTTTCAAATGGGAAGAAAATGGACCAACTACCTTCTTTATGGCTCAGGAATGGAGCGATTTCACCATTAATGTCTGAAAGAAAGCTAGCACGAGCAAATTGAAACTTAGCCATTCATATTTGAATTCTAGCTATTGATCATTCTGATTTAAAACTTCATCAATGGATCCCATTCATCCTCACACTTTAACCATTTTATTTTAAGTGATATCCTTCAATGTTACCATGTTGCCCCTTCAAATTTTGTCACTCTCTGCTTCAAGACCATAAACCCATCACTAGTTCATTCCCAGCTTATCTGAATGGATCTACAACATAAAAGAGTTTAGAGATGGGAAGAATATTCCATCGAACATTCCTTAACTCCCCTATTGCTCATCTCTAATGTGTTCCCGATGCCTCCAACTTTAACCACGATGCTTTGAGGTGAACTAATGGACATAAGACTTAACCCTCATTTCTCAACATGGATACTCTTTTTCTTTTGTGCACACTATCAACAATATAAATAACATATGTGATGTAATCTTGGCCATTGGATCAAATCATCTTCCTTGACGTTACGCCCCCTCCATTGACCATCGCTAATGGGAAATCCCTTCAAAAAGACCTTCTAGCGATGCCTTCAACTCCAATGATGAGAAAATGTATTAGCACTTACATCGCTCATGGTTGATTCATTTTACAAGAGTTGATTCACATTAGCGATGGAAGTAAATGTAGCAATGGTTCAATATTTGGCCACGTGTCCTAGCCACAAGATCAATGGGTATGGCAAGTGTCGCTCCCAGTAGTAATTTGAGTGGAAATAGATTAGCAATATAATTATTTAAAACAATAAAACTATAGGTTTAATTGCTCATCACTTATTGGAGAATGGAAAATAGGAAGTAATAGGTGATGGGTGATAAGTCCGCGATAAGAAAGATTATAGTGTTATCTCTTATTGCGGATCTGGAAATAAGAGTGTTAAAGTATTCATCAATACAAGGGTTTATCAACGATAAAAGGTAAATGACTTCACATCATTCATTGCTAATATGAAACTTGAGGCCTTACACTTATTCTTGATGTAAAACAAAGTAGTGATACATAGAAGAAAGGATCCATCGCTCATCACTAATACAAGGTTAGTAGTCATAAGGCTATGTGTGATGGGTGATGAATCGAGCAATAGGCAATGATTTAAGTTGCAACATTTTGTAGACATCCAAAAATTTCCTCTTATGACAACTTGCCACAACATTACATCATTTAGACATCTTGTAGCATGTTTTTCCCTAAGTACCCATGTCATCATCTAATTAGTTAAATAAATCTTATTTATTTAACTAGTTTCAATTAAGTCACTTCTATTCATAATACCTTAATTCTTCTAATGTTAATTAAATACTTTATATTATTTAATTAATTAAATCATCTCTATTCATAATCTCTTTGTTCATCTAATGTTAATTAAATAATTTATATTATTTATTTAATTAAATCATTTCTATTCATAATCTCTCTATTATTCTAATGTTAATTAAATAATTTATATTATTTAATTAATGAAATCATAAATCAAACATTAATTAAATGAATTAAATATTTATTTAATTAATAAAATCTTAAAAGATCTTGCTTTCTTTCTAAAATTGGAACTCATTTGTATCTAATTAATTTATTTAATTAGATAATTCATCAATTATCCTTCTCATATTTTTCACAATGTATTTCCTTTAAAACAAAAAATCGATTATTTCTATCTTATCTCATCTTGTTTTATTTCCTCTTTTGTCAAAAATCAAATCATTATCAAATCTCCAAGATCAAATCTTATCTCCGTCCACACCAAATATCTATAAATATAGCTTCTCAGAAGCCATTAGGAGGGCAATTCTTCAAGTACCCTTACTCTGTCAAAATCATTCTTGAATCCTTCATTCATTTCTATCTATCATCTTCCATATCTTCCATCTATCACCTTCATCATATTGTTATGTTGCTGAATCAAGCAACTAACATATCAAAATCAATCGATCAAGTCATCCATCTTTACATCTATTTGAGGTATTGAGGATTTGGATAAGGTAATGCATGTTATTGTTTTGTCATTTTTATTTATTCAAATTTTTTTTATATATTTTGGTGAACCCACTAGGACATGCTCTGAGGATCTAATCATAAGTCTTTGCAGGTTTTATTTTCTTCTAGAAACTTAACATTTTTTTTAACCCTCGTTTGGCAAGTTTTGCATGTGATCTGTTACAGGTGTTCCAAGTTCATGCATTCATATATTGACTGATTAAATTGGACATTTTCCATGGAATTTTAAGACAAGCAGTTGTCATCATCCTTTGAATGATTTTGGTTTTAGATCAATTTTGAATTAAGTTTGTAGATTTAAATTTAAATTAAATTAGGATTTAATTTAGTTTTTTTATTTTCAACTTAGATTTTAATTAGACTTGGATTTTTAATTAGTTTTTTTTTAGCTTTTTAATTAGTTTTTAGTTAGATTTTTTTTTAGATTTTTAATTAGCTTTTTAATTAGATTTTTAGCTTTCTAATTTTCATTTTTAAAAAAATAATTTAGATTTTTAATTTAAATTTTAGTTTATATTTTAGAATAGATTTTTCCAATCTAGATGAGATAATTTTAGATTTAACTTCTAATTTAGATCTAGATTTTTAACTTTTTAATTTAGTTTAGATTTCTTATTTTTAATCTAGTTAGATTTCTAATTTCTAATTCAATTTAGATTTTTAACTTTTTAATTTAGTTTATATTTCTAATTTTTAATTTAGTTAGATTTCTAATTTCTAATTTAATTTAGATTTTTAACTTTTTAAGTTAGTTTAGATTTCTAATTTTTAATTTAGTTAGATTTATAATTTCTAATTTAACTTAGATTTTTAACTTTCTAATTTAGTTAGATTTCTAATTTTAATTTAACTTAGATTTTTAACTTTATAATTTAGTTTAGATTTCTAATTTTTAATTTAGTTTAGATATAATCTCACTTTGGCTTGCAAGTTTGTGTTTCTTCTTGTCTTGGTGACTTTCAAGGGTATCTAAGGGGCTGGAAAATAATTTGGATCAGTCACAACACCAGTTTGGAAAGCAAAAAATTAGGTGCACACATTCCATCTTTCATCTCTTAATCATTGTTTGCAAACACATTTGGATTTGGGCTCTTAAAACAAATATTATCTTCAATCACACTTCAAAAGTTGGGTCTAAAATTAACCATTGTCTTCCATCACATCTTTATTCAGGATCTAAAAATAACAAGTGCTTGAACTGTTTTACACACATTTCATTTCTAAGGGTTAATTAACAACTATGAGTGTGAATCAAGTGCATGTGCTGATTAAAAACACCTCACTCAGTTCGCTTTTGTCATACCCTTCTTAGGAGGCCTGCTTGGAGCACACACCACTCCAAGAGATGACCTCAATCAAAGTGTGAATCTAAAGACACACTTCTTTGGAGGTTAAAATCTTGTCACTCTTGGCTAAGCCCCAGAAAACCTTATACCTTTGGGAAGTGAAGGTGAATGGTGAGTTACTCCTTTCTCCTAGTTGTGTGGTAGGATTTTTCTTTCAAATCATCCCTATTCAACCTCATGCATCCTAGCTTGATACCTAATTGTCCATACCCACTTGACTAGTTCTAGGACTTGTTGATGTGTATTCTTCAAGTGTGCTTAATCATCACATTCATAATTTCAAATTCAAACTTGGTTATGTGTCTTGTGTGTTTGATTCATGTGTGTACATGTGTAATCATTTGTTTGTAAGTGTCATATCAATCTACAAACACCAACACATAAGCATATCATTCTAATCATCCTCTTTCTAATCACATTCCAATCAATTTCATCCTAATCAATCCAATTCATCCAATCTAATCATTCCTCAATATCATCATCACCCTAACCCTAGTCAAGCACTTGCTAAAATGGCCCTAATCCTTAACAATCCTATTCACAAGCCCAAGGTCATACTTCGAGGAGTACCTTAACCTAATCATGAAGATAATAAAAAATGATATATCCTAAGAGGTGGGTCAAACTTTTCTACTAGTGATGATGAGAACTTTGTAGAAATCTTAGGTCATCTTAACGATAATATTGACAAGGGAAATACCACCTTAAGTTTGGAATCATACACCACTCCATCTACTATTCCTCCATCACCATATAATAAAATGCATATCTCAAAGCATACTAGTCCTACACCAACACCACCATCCAACTTCTTGAGCTCTAATCCATCAACCAAAGAATCCTTTGACAATTTTCTCCAAAGACTACTAGCACATAATAGACCATCCCCATGTCAAGAAACCATTAATGATCTTATCAAATAAACTTTGAATGTCATTCTTATTCTTCAAACTCTATCATGTGGTCCACAACCTATTGATCTTATATATCTAAGTCAAATTACATCATGCCCTCATGCTGTTGCTCATAAAGAGCATACCAAGCCTCTTCTAGAGCCTTCCACTTCTATTTCCACTCAAATCCAAGAGCTATGTCAAGAGAATTTTCCTAAGCATGAGGAAACATTAACCTATCATTATAATCAAGTTCTAGGCCCTTCTAATGATACCACTCGTAACATACTTGGTTCTATTCTTGATCAAGCTTCCCTTTATGATCTAGATCTACCTATGATCAAGAAGGCCATGATGATCCTCTTAGCCAACTCTATGCATTCCATGGTGAAGATCCTATCACTTCACCTATCCATGAGAAAGAAACCTCCATTGCTCCTATACACCCCCTACCTAGTCCTATCCATGATCCCACATTATCCACTTGTCATGCTGAGACACATGCCTCCCAAGAAAATGTAGAAGATCAAACCAATAGTATGGATCTAAATGAACATAATGAAGATCCTAATGATCCTTCCACATCCATTGTCAACCCCATTTAAAATCCACCAACATGTCCTATTGGTCTATCCACCTTTATTCATGAATATTCCTCCATGGGAAAGAAACAACCATTATCCTACACTTCACCTTCTCCATAAAATAATGAACTCAAGTCTAGTATCCAAACTACACCTAGTCCCATTGTCCATCGGATACTCCAAAACATGAACTACAAAGGTAAAGGCTTAGACCTTTATGCACAAGGTATTTTGGAGCCAATCCATGTTAAAGTCCCTCCACGCTCATATGGCCTTAGATACACACCCCAAGGTAAAAAATATAAATATGTTGGTACTTCCTCCATCCATCCTAAGTCCTCTCTCCATCATAATCCCTATCATTTACCAAAAATAGATGTTGCTATTACACCTCCACTATCCTACAAATGCCAAAATCATGTGATGATACACCTTCCACCATCCACTTTACCTGCACTTCTTCCAACTACTAATATTCCACAATCCACTTTACCTCCACTTCTCCCAACACCTAATATGTCCATTAAAAAATCCCCTTATCCATTCATCCATAAATATTCTAAAAATCCTAATCATGACCAATGAATGCACATGTTATATAAACATGAAGCTTCCAATCATTCCACCATACCCATGGGATTCAAAAGAAAAAAAATTGATGCCTCTACCTATAAAGAAAAATTCCTAAGGGTACTCATGCCTTAGGACAAAAAAGAAAAGAATTAAAGAAAAATCCATCTAAAAAACTATAAAAGCCCATACCTCCAAAAGAAAAGGCCAAAACTAAAATGGTTTGGGTCCCTAAGAAAAATGAAAGAGGCATACATATCACAAAAATCCCAACCATCCACTTCCACCCTACATTCTCATTCCATTCAAAGTATCAAATTCCTAAATCCCGCAAGAAAAATAAAACTCATAAAAATATTAAGTCTATGTGGGTACCTAAAGCATTGCATCAACCATCTCCTAAGAAAACATTTCCATTGCTTCCTACACCACCTTTCCATCAAAAATTCCAATGTTTGACACAATGTGTGCAACTGTTGGTCATTATTCCCTCCCATTTCACAAAAACTACACATACCTTCATCTCCTCATCTTTCATCCACTATCCTACATATCTTCCCCATCACCTTCCTATGGTCCACGCTTTTGGCTAAGCCTTCCATTCATATTGTGCATAAGTCTTACATAATTCACATCATAATCCACCATAAATCCTTCCATAATCCACACCATAATCTATCATCTACCTACTCCATCTTTGTTTCATGTCATCCCTTACCAACATCTATGAGCATAATGATATTTGACATGGTCCATGTGATGAAATCCATCTCTAGTTGGACTATCACCTTTCATGGAACTAGACACTTGAGTCCCTCCTATCTATATTCCCCTTCTCCTATAAAAACAAAATTCAAAAAAAAATTCAAAAAAATAAAAAAAAGTAAAGAGAAATTCCTTCATCCAACGATGAAAACTTGGTAAAAGGAGCCCTGGATAAGTACCATGATGAAAACCTAACAAATAGGCATCATGTGTAGGTTGATCTTATATGTCACTTACACTTGGGGGCACATTGTCTCATTCGATTATATCATTTTTATCCTATCATGTCATATCTTACCATCTCTTATCTTATCATCCTTTCCCATCATACCCATATACATATCATATTGAGTCCATTCATCCACTCTTCCTTATTTTGATCTTGATAAAAATAGGGGTAAAATTGTTGAAACATGCTTTGGATATCTTTTGATATACCCCATCCTTCCAAACAAATCTATCACCATCCTATTGTTCTAATATTTTTCATAAAAAATCTTAAGTAGTGTACCTAGAATGGGGCATGTAATTCCTATGCGACATAGTCTTTGGAGATCACATCCTTGCTCTCCTATGATTCATACATCCATTCCATTCACTATGACCTATACTTTTTATCGATCCATCTATTATGCACCTTCTACCCCTTATCTTATCACCCACCCTTTCATCCATTAATCCCATCTATCTCCTTGCACCTAGACTTGGTTTTCCCTTGTCATTGGTATCTAGCACAAAGGCTACCGAAATTAGCATCCATTGACATCTCAAAAAATTTCAAAAAAGTCCTAAAAAAATTCAACCAAATCATAAAATGTCTTGAAAAAATCCAAAAGAAATCAAACATTTCAAAAATCCAAAAAAAATCAAACATTTCAAAATCCAAAAAATCAAAACATTTCAAAATCCCAAAAATCAAATACCCTCAAAACACAAAAATCTAATATTCTAAAAATACAAAAAAATAAAAATATCCCTAAAAATACAAAAAAGTGGAAAAAAGGTCCTAAAAAAATGACAAAAAAATCAAATAGCCAACAAAAATCCAAGCAATAAAATCAATCCATCTAATCACTTCTTCCAATTTCATCTAATCAATTCATCAACTCAATTCAATCATCCAACCATTCAACCAATCAATCATCTTCATCAAATCCATTCATCCATATATGAAATCATCTTAAATCATTCCAAGCAATAATCCAAATGCAAGTCAATTCTTAAACCTTACAAAACAAGTTAATCGATCTTGTCAAATTATCTAGTTGCATCAATGGTCTTGATCCTCATCTTGTCATAAACCAAATAAAAAAATCAGTCAATCAATTAATCAATGGTTTATAGCTTGACAAGGGTAATACCTTGTTTGTTTTTGAATCATTTGTGCATGCTTGCTTGCTTTCTTGTGTGTGTTATCATTTTTATCTTGCATTTGCATCAAATCTGTATCATTCCAGCTAATATTCATATCTTGTGTATGTTGGAATACCATTTTGCACTATCATTTGCATCTAAGGTCACATAATACCTTTTGTGCATTAGGACTTTAATGCTCTAAGTTTAATTCCTCATACGTTTAGACAAGGTTGTATTATGTTGGGGCACGAGACACATCATCACCTTGGTCCTTATACCTTGGTGCATAACGTCTAGTGCTATATCAAACATCATGGTTGCTAACTTTCTTGCAGCATAACGTATCATTCATCCACTTCCTATCTTGCATCATTCATCTTTTCCCTCTTTATCATTTCATTTCGAGAGCATACTCGTGTTTGTTCAACCCACCTATCCTCTCGAGGGGGAATCATCATCCCATCATCATCCTATTCTTGTATCATCATCATCCCATCATCATATCTCTACATCATCATCATCATCCTATTTTTCTATCATCATCCATTTTCCTCTATCCATACCTTAGCTTATTTGAAATGATGTTACTCGACACAAATCTCATCATCTCAAAGAGGGGCAAAATATAGACACCCAAAAATATCCTCTTATGATACCTTGCCACAACATTACATCATTTAGACATCTTTTTTTTGCCCTAGGTACCCATGTCATCATCTAATTAGTTAAATAAATCTTATTTATTTAACTAATTTCAATTAAGTCACTTCTATTCATAATACCTTAATTATTCTAATGTTAATTAAATAATTTATATTATTTAATTAACTAAATCATCTCTATTCATAATCTCTTCGTTCATCTAATGTCAATTAAATAATTTATATTATTTAATTAATTAAATCATTTCTATTCATAATCTCTCCATTATTCTAGTGTTAATTAAATAATTTATATTATTTAATTAATGAAATCATATATCCAACATTAAATAAAATTGGCTTGCCAACGGTCACATGCGTTATCAAAATTGAAAAAAGAAAAAAAAGGAAAATAAAATAAAAATATTTTCATGCGCTAATCCATTTGCAGGTACAATTTGTTTCTTCAGTGGTTGTTTGAGTGCCTCCTAGCACCTCTTTTCACTCACTTTTTCTCTAGTTTTTTGTGGTCCATATGACTTTGATCACTTGTAGCAAGAGTTACACTTTCAGTTGAGGTGTTAGCAAAAATGAAGATAGAATACAGGCTACCATCAGTAATGCTCCCTAATACTTCCATCTGATGGAGATATTTCATGTGTGGTGTGGCTACAATCTTTGTCATGATTTTTTCTTCCTTAATTGCTAGAGATTCATAGTTATAGAGTTACATTGGCTACCAAATCTTGGCATTAATGGACATGCAAGTTGGTAAAAAAATCAGTTTTATTTTTCATTATTTTATCTTTTAACTTTATTATTATTTCTTATTATATTAATCATATCACATACCATTCCTACCCATCCTCTCCTTGCTTCCCAAGGATGGTCAACCCTTTAAGTTATGGGGAGTTCCACCATATTTATTACCTATCTTTTCACCTATCATCCTTAATTATTCCATCATAGTCATAGTATCCATTATTTTCACCTTTCATAATCATTCATATTGCCTATCATTTCAACCATTTCAAATAGCTCATAAATATGGATATATTCTTTTGTGATACCTCTTATATATAGCATTTCTAATAAACAATGCTATGAAAAAATGCCAACAAAAAATGAGAAGAAATGATTAAAAAATAAAAGAAAAAAATGATGAAAAAAATAAAAATCAAAAGAGGTATGATGAAAAGGAATTTGGAAAAACAAAATAAAATCCATGAAGCTTGTTATGTGGAGGTGATAAAAATTTGAAAGAGAACATGTGAGTAAGTATGAGGTATAATAGTAAAGGGGTGAAGAGGACATCCAAAGTCATGATCCCAAGGCTACCCTCTCAGAAATAATGATTGCACAAGGATGTGAAATATGTTAAGTTGGGGGGGGGAATGATGAGATCCAATTATGTCCCATTTTATGCCACATTTTATCCTATTTTCATATGCCTTCATACTCATTCCCACATTCCATTATCATTCCATATCATACTATTTCACCATTTTATGTTGCATATGATTAAATATGTATAAGTGGTATTTAATATAGTTTTGGATAAAATATGGAAATTAATTATTGATTATCTTTACTAATAAGCATTATGATAATATGTATTATGATTTCAATCCTTGGAAAATAAATCTTGTAGCATGTAGATCACAAGAACTTCCTGTCACCTTTTATGCAAAATATCTTCTTGTCACTTTTTGGTCAGGAACTTCTATGTATTAATTTTTACCCAGCAATTTATTCCAAAGATGATGTCAAAATCCAAGGTGGCGTTAGTTATTTATTCAGTTCCAAATCTGAATAAGCACAAAAACCTGTGATGGAGATGTCTTACTAATTCATTGGAGAAAAATCTGCAAATCTTCACATTTGCCTTTCACTAGACTTTATGTTTGTATTATTTAGCTACGTGGATCCATTTCATGATAGTCTCTTTGCACATCATCACTATTTTAAATACAAACAGAAGAATATATTATAACAATTGTGCTTGCTAGCCGTGTGGAGGGGAAAAATAAAACCATTTATTTCATATTTTCGTTTGTTGTTAAAACAAAACCAATTTTAATTCGTGGCTAGTGGAAAAAGGGTTGTACATGACCCATTTTATTATAGTTTATTAGCTGCAATCCAAAACAAAATATTTATTCCTGTATTTAATTTTATAGGCTACATATATATAAGCAGTGTAAACAGACTTTTGGAGGAAGATTATTCTTTGTATTATCTCTAAGAAATAAAATATCATTTTGCTGATTAGTCCAACATAGAAACACATTTTCTCTCTACTCACCCTATGAACCAAAGGAAGGGCCCACTGATGGAAGGCTTGATGAGGTTGTTGCATGTTTTAATTAGTTAGAAATTATATTCTATGTGATTTAATTTTATGCAACATTTTATTTCTATGTCTAATTGTCTTACGATTATTTACAATTTGGCTTAAAACTGATTTTCATTGGACAATCATTTTAGCTATTACTATTATGTCAATGTTGGTGTGTTTATTTGAAGCATAAAGTGTGAGCTATATTATGGATTTGTAAGAGAGATTGCTGCTATTATTTTGTAGTCTATGATAGTTCTTGTCACTGATGTTCTTATAATAGTTCATATCACAACTCTTGTCACTTTTGTCACAGAATAGAGCAGAACAAAAATATAAGTTTGAACTAGATTTTTATTATAAGTTTTCCTTTGTGTATTCTAGGTTCATTTCATCCCCAATCAATCGACTATTTTCCTCCCTTAGGTATACTGCTACAACACCTTTCGCAAGCTTACGATCCCCGCATTGACACTTAGACCAAGCTAAAATCTTTCTTTTTCTTTACCTCAATTTTGGCCTATCACCAACAATGCACAAGAAAATCATTTCCATGCTCATCTGCCATCCTGAGCTTCATAAAATTATTCCATTCCTTTTGACAAATGTACAACAACATGTGCATGAGCACAAATAATGTGTAAATTACAATGAAGCATTGAGCTCCTTCAAATCCACCAATTGCTTTTGGATCCCCTCAACAATGTGAGGTGCATAGTAAATTTTTTTGGTTGAATCTTTGTTTTGAATATCCATATCCATATTCATTAGAAAAACATGCATCCTTAAATTATATTTCCTTCCCTACACCTAGCGCAAACCATAGTAAGTAACTTTCAAATATTTCTCAAACTCATCACAGTTGAAGGGTCCAAAATCATTTGGTGTAAACCTCAACCCTTTCATTTTCTGATCTTCTTGTTTATGTATTTGTAGCACATCATTCTTGTAACTATAATTATCCATCTCATATTATTGGAATAGTGTATTGAAATGAATTTCTACTATTATAGAGGGATTTAACCCAAATTTCCTCACAATCTAACTCCTAGTTATGTCTAGCAATGGAGACCCTTTCTCACTTTTTATGACCCTAGCTTGAGAATCATAACATTTTACAATCTCCTTGATCAAATATACCTCAACAAAAACATTTGGAATGATGATTTTTCCAAGGTCGCACATCCATAAATTGCAAGATGGATGAGGCAAATTTTGTCTCTTATATGCATATATGAATAGATCTCACCCACTTTGGGGAATTGTGATATCACCAATCTTCCTTACCCAATATTGCAAGTGATCAATTAGAATTCCCTCACCTGTAGCTCTCTTTCCCATAGTCCTAGCTCCTAGGAACAACTCCATAAGATCATCTTACATAAACCTAGAAAAATCCCTCTCAACCCCTTTGTTTTTGGACTTTTCCTTTGATGTTTCAGGTTTTGGCTTCTTAGTTTTAGGTTTAATCTTTTAGGACTTTGGTTTTTCCTTTGAGGGTTTGCTAGTTTGACTCATTTTCAAATTTTAATAGAACTAGGGTTTTACAATTCAAATACTAGGGTTTCAAATTTAATCAATATACTAGCAAGACTATGCAAATTTTCTTCTTAATATTATGCAAGAAACCCTACAAATATTTTCCTAATTCAAACTAGGGCTTAATGATTTTCTTTTCAAAATTATAAATAGAAAATTACAAAAATCCTAATTTCAAGAAACCCTACGCACCAACAATTTCCCTTTCCACCTTTATTTTAGTTGAAACTCATGCACATATGGATAGAAATTCTAATTTGCCTAGAAACCCTAACCATTCTACTCTTCAAATTTATTCACTTGAAACTCAACTTGCTTGTTCACCTTCGAACTTTTTCTAAGACTCTAACTGAGGGTATTTTTCCTAGGGTTAGTAGATTAAATGCAACATAAAATCCCAAAGTAATAATAGAGTACAAACGAATAAACAAAAACTAATGGAATAATCTCACCCAAAGCATCTTCATTCTCCATGGCTGACCTTCATTACACATTCTAAAATTGCTGGAATATGAGGTTGCCCTCAAATTTATGATGAGCAATCTAATGATTATGACTTGTCCTAAGCAAGTGTTGAAGGATTCTCAAATGATTATGCAGAAGAAACTAAATCCTACATGCAAACTAATTAGAAAAATGACAAAGATGAAGACAAGCAATATGTAATATTCAAGATTTTCCAAATTGTCAAAATGAGAACAAAATTGTCATTTTATAGAAAATGCAATTTTGGATGAATAGACGAGATTGAAGATTAAGAAGTGCCCTAGAATAAATGGTCAAGATTCAAAATAGCAACCCACAATTAGGGTTAGGGAAACTTTAGGGTGAAATTCAAAATGAGTGGACAAGATTTAATTTAAAAAATTAAATCAAGGGATGAGAATATGTGTGATAGGGAGATAAGATTTAGCTCAAAAAAGCATGAGTTAGAAAATCAAGTCATTTTAGAAATTACTTAATTTGTAGAGGGAAATGTTATTTTGAATTTAATATTTAATTTAATTCAAAATGGTGGAATCATGTGACAATAAATAATAATTAAATTATTTACTTGAAAAGAGGGAAATTTAAATAACTGATTTTTATTTAAATTTGGAAATCAATTAAATAAGACAGTTAAATAATTTATTTTAAATTATTTAATTATGGAAGAAGTAGGTTAATAATTAAATAAATTGTGGGGGATTTATTTAATTATGAGAAGACTTTAATATTAGGGACGCATTTTAATAAAATTTATTTATTTAAATAATCAAGAGAGAAATAAAGGATTAATTAAATAAATTCAATAATTTATTTAATTTAAAGAGGACTTTAGGCATTAGTGGTGCATTTAAATAAATGTGATTTATTTAAATAGTTAAGAAGAATAAGAGAGGTGAATTAATTAAATAATAGGTCATTATTTTAATTAATAGTTGAATTTGGACAGAGGGACATAATCAAATTATGTTTGGAGGAATTAATGAGAAAATTGAGTTCGCAGCCCTAGGTCAATTTTATGTGTCTACTTTTTGCCCTTCTTTGTCATAATATAGTTTATCACGTTATGGAAAAGAAAAAAAGTCTAGTATATGCCCCAACGAAGGTATGGAGTGCCTATGCCCCCTCAAATTTTTTTTTAGAATTTTGGCCTGGGGTCAAAAAAAATTGGAAAGTGTCTTGATAAGCTAAAAGGATGCCCAGAAAAACAAAAACACGATCGGTTTTGAAATTGGATGATGTTAAGATAGTGAAAATGTCGGTCAAAGGCAGTCAAAAGAGCCTCCAGTACAAACCCAAATGGTAAAACCCTAATTTTCAACTTGTAAATAGGTTTGAAAAAGATAATCTAGGTGGCATTTTCACATGTGCTATTAGAGATTTTGGAGAGTAGAGCATGAGGAGAAGATGGTGATTCCAGTGACATAGCACCATGGCTATCAAGTCAATACCTTTCGAACAACCCGAGGGCACAGAGGCACCAATAAGTACTTCTTCCCAACTTTTGTTTTATCACTTTTCATGCATTAATTAGGTTTTAGGCTAGGAAAACGAATGCGTTGTGACGCAAATGCGTTCGGGTAAACTGCAAGCACTTTCACATTCGATGCATTTGTTACATCATGATGCAATTGCAAGGGATGGGTAGGGCTTAGGTTTAAAATGACACATTTGTTAGGTCATAAGACGCAATTGTGAAATTGCAATGCAACTATAGAAGCACGCAATGCAAGTGCAACACCAAATGATGCAAGCATTATAAAATGATGCAATGGACATGTAAAATGATGCAAGTTATGTGGAGATTCACAATTGTGAGCTCAAATGACACAATCACTTGAATGTGATGCATGTGTGGTACACAGCGACACATATGACTTAACTCGACACAATTACAGTCAATACGATGCAATTATAGTTGACCAAAGTTGACTTAGTTTAGATTCATTTTTTCGGATGCATTTTTTATTATGCAGATAGTAATAAAGCTTTGCAATGCTAATCCATGTGTGCTAACCCTTGTTTCTATGTGTGCATAAATGACTAGTACCCATTTACATGTGCGAGTTCAGACCAGCTACTTATTCCTTCAGGGATCAGCTATGAGATGGAGAGAAAAGATTATTGATGAGATTAGGTCTCTATTATGTCACTTATATTCCCATTATTTGGGTGAACAGAGGATTGTTGACAAAATTTTGCAAGAGGTGGCATTCAAAGACATGTTCCTTCCACCTTCCCACAAGAGAGGCCACTGTGACTTTAGAGGATGTATATAGGATACTCTGCATCCTGATCAATGAAGAGTAGGTAGTTTATAATCCAAACAGAGGGTGACAGGCCTTGTTAGAGATGTATGAGGCTGCAGATGATGCCAGTTTGGGGATACAAGGTTATGAGATTGGTTGGGAATTTGTGGCTAAGAATTATCCTTGGTGGGATGCCATGTTGATGACATTGATCGTCGGGGTCCTGATACCAAATCACCGTGGGCACATATTCCCTATTGGTTGGGGGATGTACTGGTGTGGATGCGTAGGGATAGGATAGTGTTTGCCTGGGGGCCATGTTTTTTGGGTATGCTATATCACTAGTTGCATGAGGTGGCTTACCAAGAGGACTAGAGTATTAGTTGTGGGACCACACTTTTGATGATTTGGGCATGGGAGGAAATTCTCATTTTCTACCCACTAGTTTAGATTCAATAGCTGGGTGAGGGTATGCCTTATGTATATCTATATGCAGGGTCAGTCACACAAACCTGGGTAGGAGATACAAGGTACTGGCACCATAGGATTGATACCTTGATGAGTTTTATTTGGAGGCCATTCAGAGACTGTGCCCAGTGGCCAGATGAGGATGGGCATCTTTCATAGTGTCGATAGTTTAGATACTTGATTGGTCAGACTGTACAGAGCTAGAGGATTATTGAAATGTACCTACCCTAGCAGGTGCTACGATAGTTTGGAGAGCAGTAGGGTGTGCTTGTGGGGATGGTCGAGTATGTGCAGTCGTCGAGAGAGACCATGCAGGGGCCTCCTATAGCAGTGCCCTTGGAAGAGCACCAAATTGATGAGCTAGTTACACAATAGTGGGGATGGAGAGGAGGGCCAGTAGATGTCAGGAAGTTGGTAGATTATGATGCTTGATGGCAAGTTCATAGGCCAATCCCATTGATAGATCCTGATGGTCTCGCACTGATTAATCGATGATCAGTCATTCCACGGTTTGTGAAGGGGAGGACAATAAGGGAGAAATGGTGGTAGAGGGAGGGACGAAGGTCAAGGGGATGATGGGAGAGGTGGAGGGGATTATGGAAGTGGTGGAGGTGGTGGGAGAGGAGGAGGGGATAACAGAGGTGGCGGGGGTGGAGATGGTGGTGGGTATGGCAGGGGTGGGAGGAGGAGAGGTGACAGAAGTAGGAGGTAGTCTAGGAGAGTCTAAGAGTGGGTGGGTGGAGCATCGTTGTCACCAATCAGGGAGGAGGGTGAGGAGGGGGAGAGGGAGGAGGATGTCTGATAGAAGGGAGAGTGACTGGAGGGGGAGGTAGATGTTAGACCAGAGGGAGAGATGGAGGTTAGAGAAAAGGAGGAGGCAGAGGTCAGAGTAGAGGGAGAGATGTCGGGAGAGGAGGACATTTTTCAAGAGCATCAAGCTTTGGATATTGATGTGGAGGAGATTGTAGGAGAGGAGGAGAGGGATGAGGAGGATGAGGATGGAGAGGACGAGGAAAAGTGGAGGCTGAGGGAGCAGATGATTGAGGGGGAGGAGAAGGGTGATAGGTTGCCAATTTTTCTTGCAGATACTACCATCAATCAGAGAGTCATCGACCTCCAAAGAAAACTGGATTCAATCTTGTCTTAGAACAAGGCCTTATCAGCAGAGTTAGAGGTGGTGTGGGTGGAGAGAGATTGGGTTGTCATCTACCAGTAGGAGGGGGAGAGGTGGGTGAGGGAGTTTGCAGAGCTATGTATAGGACCTTTAGGGGACATGGCCAGAGAGTTGGACAGGATGAGTGAGAGTAGAGGTAGATACAAGTTACTGTATGAGTAGGTTGTACCACCCAAGAGATGGGACCCTGGATTGTCTAGATCATATAGCAGGACTAGTAATGGTACCCAGATGCATAACAATAGTAGATCCCACAATAGCAGTCACACCAGTGTAGGCGGGTCCACATCATCTGGGTAGTCATCAAGCCATAGGTCACATCATTCACATAGGCACTCCTTAGGTCACAATCATAGGTCAAGCCATAGTCAGAGGTCAGTGTCATTAGGACACCATCCAGAGCAAATCGAGCCTCCCATTATTGACCCCTCAGGATCTAAGCCTCTGGTTACCTCAACAATACAAGTTACCATTGAGCTAATGAGTCAACATCACCTCGTGGTTCACCTCCATGGGATGGAAAGGGAGCAGTCTAGGGTTTATATTTTTTTTTTGTTATGAGACATTGTATATGTTGACTTTCAAGCCTACGAGCTCCATTTTTGGGATTCCTTCAGATTCTATCCTATGATATTATTCTTTTTGAGATATATATGTGTGAGATGAAATTGATGTGGATTACATGCTTTGTCTTATGATGTTTTTATGCTTTATATGATGCGATGTGATGTTATGCATTAATGATGATGATTTTTTCCTTATATGTCATGATTATGCTATTTTATATGTTGATGATAATGATATTCTATATGATGAGATGGATTCCTTAATGTATTATGAGATGTATGGATATCGTGCTTGATGATTATGGACATAATGATGGATATGTTTATGTATGTATGCATTATGTGATGTATGATGATATCATTCCTATATGTTAATGCAAATGATGGTTATGATGTCTATATGTTAATGCAAATGATTGTTTTATGTATGCAAGATGTATGGATGTAAATGATAAACTTGTATGTCATGCAATGTGAATGTTGATATTATTATGGAATTTTGTTTATGCAAATGTGAAATGTGATAATGAAATGCTCATATGATCATGTATGCAACTATGTTTTTCATGTCATAGGATATCATCAGAGGTCAGGAGAAGAGAAGACGAAGGTGGATGTTAGTGCAGAAACAAGAATCCTTCAACAATTGCCATAGTACTATAATAGTTGTTGCTCTTAATCATCATTGGGGGAAATGTTGTAATGGCCAAAAAACACTATAATATGACATAGATAAATAGTGTGCAAGGTTGAACCACCACATAGAACAAATAGTCGCAGAAAAGGATGATCATGATTCATACAAGGAGCACAATTGTTCTGAGTTATTTTGTCATAACCAACCACAAATAGACAAGACTAGTCATAAAACGTCGTTGCTTCTCTAAATCATGATGTCAAGACATCCTCAAGAAACTAGCCACATGACAGCTAATAAAAGACAAGATGACCATCGTACTACATCATTGCTCCTCTAAATCCTAAAGTCAAGACATCCTTGAGAAACTAGTAGTAGGATGATCAAAAAGATAAGGATGATCATCATGATATGTCGTGGCTCCTTTGACATAAGGAACTAATATCATAATAACCATCAAAAAGACAAATAATGTTTTCCAAGTGTTTGCCAAGTGAACAGAATGTCAAGTGTTTTGATATTGAAATTCCAAGGTTGATGAAGTCTAGGTTGCCAAATGTTGAGTGATGCTAGATTCAGGAAGGACACATCCTAAATGATGTTGATGTCAAGCGGATCGATTCTCAGATTTAGGAGAATCCATCAAAATGGTAGATGATGATAAAAATGCTTAGGAAGGACACATCCAAAAGCATGAATAAATGAAAAAAGTTGTTCCTCAAAAGGACACATTTGAAGAAGAACCCAAATTTTGATAGGTTGATTTGCCTTGATAGAATTTGACTAGATGACAGATTTGATCCCACACCAGCATTGGCATGCCAAGCTTGATTGAAATGTTGATTAAAAATATTGCTTAAAGTTTGTTGATAGATTGTCTATTTAGAATTGAGGGACAATTTGATTGACTTGAAGATATTTGACGTGTGTGAATGTGCAGTGCCATGAACCCTAATGGACTGACCTAATGTAGCCTCAGGGGCTCATCGATTGATGGCCTTGCATATGTCATGCACTCAGAGACCTTGTAGTTTGACATGACCAATGAATTTGTCTAAAGGATAGAAGATTGAGTCATGATTTTATTTTGACAAACCTAGAAGGACAGACCTAATGTCTCAAGGATTCAAAGATGAATCTTGCCTACGTAGAAAATGTGCAGAGACAATGTAGTTCAGACAATGACAAAGACAAAATGACATAACTAACTTGAATGAATGGATAGACATTGGCATTGTTTTTGATATTTTTGAGATTTTTGAATGTTTTTGTGTTTTTTTCAAAATATTTTCTGATTTTTATTTTTTTTAGGGCTTTTTCAAATTTTTATGACTTTTTCCAATTTTTATGACTTTTTTCAGGACTTTTTACAAATGTCAAGACCATGTGTGATACGCACTACAGTCGAATGATAAAGGTCTTGCCTTAGGTAGGTCATGGATTACCTAAGTATAATGATATGGAAAAGGGCGTGCGTAGGATAAAAGGAAAGGATATGCAAGGCGTGATGTCAACCACTACTAGCCATGAATATAAATGATAGGACTGATGGAAAATATCATGAATGTCAGGATGTCATGGTTACTCAAAGTGGATAAAGGCTGATTGGAATGATAGTAGATGGCGAAGCAATGATCGACTACGCATGGTGCCTGTTTACCAAGTTTTCACCATGGTACTTATCCAAAGCGCTTGTTTGCCAGGTTTTCACTATTGGACAAATTTATTTATTTTTACTATTTTTGCCTTTTCTTATTTTCTTTGGTGTCACCAAGATGCCTATTTGCGAGGTTTTCATGAAGGTGATTATTTTTCTTGAATTTTCAATTTTTTTATATTTTTAAGGTTTTAGCCAAGCTCTCTGGTGTTATGTGTAGAACTTTCATAGATACAAGTTGTTGATAGGTTTTTTCAATGGTTCTCCATCAGGTGTGGCTAAATAATAAGCACCATAATCAAATGCTCCAGTAATGATATAAGGATTGAGCCAATTATGCTCAAACTTTCCAGGATTCTCACGATCAACTTGATTTCTTGGATTCTGCATGAGGACCAAGTCACCAATTTAAAATTTTTTGACCATCATTCTTTTGTTATAGCTCTTGCAGAGATGATTTTGATATCCCTATAAGTGGTTCAAGGCATTTTTTCTTCTTTCTTGCAACATTTCTAGTTCATGCAGGCGAGACTGTTTGTATTCTTTTTCATCGATCATTCCCTTCAAGGAGACTCAGAGAGAAGGAATTTTGACCTCGATGGGAAATATAGCTTCAGATCTGTAGACCAAGGAAAATGGAGTGGCTCCAATGGGTGTGTGGATGCTGGTACAGTAGGTCCACAAGGCAGGATTGAGTTGTAGATTCCAATCTCAACCAGCATCATTGACAGTCTTCTTAAGAATGCGAAGAATTTTTTTATTTGACGCCTCAGCTTGACCGTTGCCTTGCGGATAATATGGTGTGGAGAAATGGTGTTGGATGTGGAATCACTCACAGAGCTCACATACATCTTGATTTTTAAATGGACAACTGTTATTTGTGATGATGGACTATGGAACGCCATACCGATACATGATGTAATTAAGGATAAACTTTGAAATTTTCTTATTGGTGATGTAAGTGAGGGGGATGACTTCAATCAACTTAGTTAAGTACTCAGTGGTGATGATGATGAACTTGTGGAAATTAGAGGAAGATGGATGGATTTTTTCCACGAGGTCGAGTCCCCATTGTGTGAAGGGCCATGGAGAATTGATTGGTCCTAGCTCCTATGTAGGTGTGTCGATTAGATCACTGTGCACCTGGCATTTCCAACATGTTATGACAAACTGGAGAGCATCTTTTTCTAGTGTCGGCCAATAATACCCTAGTCTGGTGACTTTCATAGCTAAATTTGGGCCACTTGAATGAGATCCACATATACCCTCATGTACCTCATGTAAAGTTGTGTGAGCTACATCAATGTTGAGACAACGAAGAAGGGTTTTGTCAAAGCTACAATGGTAAAGGTTGTCACTAACGATGGTGTATCGGGTAGCTTTTCAGATGAAGGATTTGTGATGATTATTGGAAAAGTTGGGTGGAAGGGTCTGGGACTTAAGATAATCATAGATGTCTTGATACCAAGGCGAGTTGAGACCAACAAGTTCACAAACCATTTCTGACTCTAGAACATTGTATGCAGTAACCAACAATTTCTCCACTAAAAGGTCAAATTGTGACACATTTTTGGGGATGCCCAAGAGAGATCCAATAGTTGCCATTGTGTTTTCTACCTTGTTTTGTGCCCTAGGGATTTTCTCAAAGGTGATCAAGCTAAAATAGGTCAGTAATCTATCCACCATTTTCTTGTAGGGCAACAACTTTTCATCCTTTGTTTCATAATCATCATTCACTTGGTTGATAACTAACTTAGAATCCCCAAATACTAGCAATGTATGAATTTTCCATTTTATTGCCATTTTGAGTCTTGTGACCAATGCCTCGTTTTCTGCAATATTATTAGTACAAGGGAAGGCAATCTAGAATTCCTTAGGAATGGAATCCCCTTGCTGTGTGATGAACAAGATACCAAATCATGAACCGTGGACAGTATGAGACCCATCAAAATACAGTTTCCAAGGTGATGTAAGTTCTGTATGAAAGATAGATGCATCAGGAAAATCAACTATCAATGGATGAGTGCCTTGGATAGGTGCATCTGCAAGTTGATCAGCTATTAACTATCCTTTTATTGTCTTAAGCTCAACATATTTTATGTTGTATTCACTCAAAATCATGACCCATTTTGCCAACCGACCTATCAATGCTTCTCGGCTTAGAAGATACTTCAGTGGATAAATATTTGCTACCAACTATGTTTGGCGATTCAACATGTAATGTCTTAATTTCTAGGTTGCTAAGACAACTATGAGACAGGCACGTTCCACATATGTTTAATTGAGTTCATATCCGATCAATGTGCAACTGATGTAGTATATGGCTCTTTCTTTCTCCTCATTGTCATTTTGTGCCAATAATGCCCCCAATGCATTAGTGGTTGTAGAGACATACAGGATCAAAGGTTTTCCTTCAATGGGAGGCATTAGGATAGATGGTGTCAGTATATATTCTTTGATTTGTTGGAATTCTGTTTGGCATTTATCTGTCCACACAAATGGAATACTTTTGTGCAACAAGTACTAAAATGGATGAAATTTGTCTTCTAGTTGAGCAAAGAAGCATCAGATGGACTGTAATCTGCCATGTAGTGTCCTTAGCTCACTAGTTCCTTTTGGTGGAGGCATGTTTAATATTTTTTTTAATTTTGTAGGGTCAAATTATATGCTTCTTCATGAAACTATGTAGCCCAATAGTTTTCCTAAAGAAACCCCAAAAACACATTTCTTTGGGTTCAAACAAAGGTTGTATTCTTCTAGCCACCTAAAACATTTGTCGAGGACCTTGAGATGATCTTTTTGTGTCAAAGATTTGGCCAAGAATTCATCCACATAATCTTCCATTAAAGTATGCATGAGGTCATGGAATATTGTTGTCATTGCTCTATGGTATGTGGCACCTACACTCTTTAGGCCGAAAGGCATGACGTTCCAACAATATGTTCCCCATGGGCATGTGAATGTCATTTTGTGTTGATCCTCGAGGGTGATGCACATTTGATTATAGCCTGAGAAACCATGCATGAGGGACAACATCTCATATCCCACGGTAAGATCAACAATAATGTCTATGTTCGGTAATGGGAAATCATCTTTTGGATAGGCCTTGTTTAAATCTCTAAAGTCTGTACAAATTCAGATCTACCCATTTGGCTTGGTGACAGGGACAAGGTTGGAAATCTAGTCAACATAGTCTATTGATCTTATGAAACCAACATCCAGTAACATTTTTAGTTCAGCCTTCACAAGTAGCGCAACCTATGGATGCATTTTCCGTAATTTTTTATTGACTGGTTTGATACTTGAAATCAAACGAAGATGGTGCAATACTAACTCAGGGTCCAACCTTGGAATTTCAACATATTACCATGCAAAGTTAACTATTATTTCTGAGAAGAATTGTTTGAATTCAGGTTTTTCTTCTTCTGTCAATGATGCGGCAAAGAGAACCATTTTGGGATTCTCTGGTGTAGCTATGTTAACTTCCATAGTGTCTTCAATAAGAATTGCTGATTTTTCCTATGTTATGGGAAGAAATTCCAATTTTCCATCCTTAGGTGCCTCAGAGAGGTTTTCACCTTCAAATACGTCCTTTATTTTTACTATTGAATTTTCAAAAGTTGCCTTGTGGTTTTCACCTAAAGACATATCTTTTTTTGTTTTATTTTTTACATATTTGCAACTGGAGGATTGCACAGTCTCCCCAAAGTATGTTGCACAATATAGATCAATAGATAATCCTTCCTTGTGATCACCACTTGGTATGCCCTCGCGGAGTCGCATGAATTCTGCAATGGCCTTGTCATTCTAAAAATATCCATAGCGGACAGGTCTTGTTGGTCCCAGTCAATGAGCTATGGGTAGACAAGTGAAATCCCATCATCAATGTTGGTAAAGGAGGGGGAAGATGCGGAAAGCATTCAAATGGAAGCCTCAAGTGTGAAGGAAGAATTTTCATCTTCACTTTCCCAATCAGATTTGATCCAAGGACCATCTTTAGAGTTAGATGAGTTATACTCTTGGTCATAATATGGGACAAATGGATCAATATCACGATCAATGGATGGTAATTTAGAGGCATGTACAGTATGTTCAGGTATGTCCAACTTTTGGGTGGGCTTGGGAATGGGGCAGGATGATGCAGATGTTACCATCAATAATTTATGCTCATTTGGGTCCCAAGGGATGCTTACCCATTCTTTGTGTTTAGAATGGTGATCTATAGGGTCAATGTTGTAAATTTGGTTGAATCTTTCCTCAAAAGGGAGTTGGTCGGGTTCTAGGAATAGTTCACCAATATAATAGTCACTCAGGGTTCTAGCAGATCCCCATTCCCATTCATGAGATTCAATTTTTGTAGGGGAGTCTTCACATGTCTTGACACTTTCAGGAGTCGCTACATCCTTACTTGAAAGCACATAGGTATGTCGATCGTTAGTTTCAAATTTCTCAAACCCTAGCCCTAGATACTTTGGTCTAGAAGAAGGAATGATAGGCTCTCTCTTGCTGCTACTACTTGGTCCTAGTCTACTAGTCCCATCAAAACCATGAGATTCGTAGTCTCGTATTCTTTGCCATAAATATTTAATGGTAATGGGGGTAATTCCATGGGGTCCTTGTAGATCCAAGTAGATAATTCTGAAATATCCTCCTCATTCATGTCTCCCCATAATGTGAATACCATCTTCGGAGGAACCTTGAAAGTCTTCTTAGGCTCTACTATGCAACAAGGTCGACCATAGACTTTAGGTGGCTTAGGTATTGTGGTGATACAGTAAGCCGCATTCAATTTGAATTCTCCACAACCAACGTCCTAGATCTAAAGGTCAGTACTTGGTATGGAAGCTGAGGATGGTGTGGCGAAAGTTGACAGAGTGGATATAGATGACTTGGTAAGTGTGGATGGGTTGATGTATTTAGAGGAAGTGGATGTTGAAGCCTCTCGATTGATAGGCACTTGATGCTAAATAATAGCTCTCAAGTTGGTGCAATATTGAAAAGGATCGGGATCTCCTAGTATAGTAATTTCGGTGCCATCAAAAGGGAACTTCAGACATTGGTGGTAGGTGGAAGGAATATCTTTTAGTGCATGAATCCATGGGTGACCAAGTAAGATATTGTGATGTATATCATGATCTGGGACTTGGTATGTTTTCTGTATGAAAATTGGTCCCACACGAATTGGAAGCATGATGACACCTTTAGAAGCACATTCTTCAGCATCATATGCTTTTATCACAATACTCTTGGTATCATCCACACAAGCATTAGAGAATCCAAGAGCTTTAACCAATTTTAAAGAGTAGATGTTCAACCCTGCTTTGCCATCTACTAGGAATCATTTAACCTCATGCTTATGGATAAAAACATCGATATGCAGGGCATCATTATGAGATGGTTTAGGTGAGGAATAGTCCAGGTCTGAAAAAGTAATGTGATGAGGCGAAGTCAAATATTCGACCATAGTTTCGAAATGGTTGACATCAATATTTATTTGGGATGAAATAATCTTGAAAAACTTTATCCAAGGCCTTATGCATGGGCGAAATGTGGAGCAATTCAAGGATGGAGATTTGAGTTGGTGTTTTATTCAATTGCTCGATAAGGTTAAACTCTAGATTGGGTTTTGAATGTTTAGCAAATGGACCTTGTATGGTAATCTTGGGTTGATGAGTAGAGGGGTCTAGGATGGTGACCTTTCCTTTACATGTAGTGACATTACATTCTAGGGATTTTTTAATAGTAATGGTATTGACACATATGTCTTCATCAGTAGCATGAAGATTATTAATGATGGGACCACTGAAATAATTGAAGGCAAAACAAGCATAAATGGATTGATTGTTACTATTCTTTGTGTTAGATGATGAGGGGTTACATGAACCATGGTCCTGCAGTGGGTTCTTATGGATTGTATGGTCTGCATTAGACGCAAATGGTTGACCTCCCAACTCAATGGTGTGATTTTCAATAAAATCTTGGACAATATTTTTGAGTTAGCGACAAGAGGAATTTTTATGTCCTTTGACACGATGATAATCACAAAATACATTATCATCCCACCATGATGGATTGAATTGACCAAGGTCCTATAGTTTAGGTTCTTCCAAATTTATGACACCATTTTGAATAAGTTTCTTTGAGATAACTTCGATGGGCTCACCCAAGGGGGTGTATGTGCATTTTTGAAATTGTTGTGTTTGACGTGGTTGCCTTTGATTTGATTGAGCAGGATTGTTTTGAATGGCATTAGCAGCTGGTGTCGGTGTAATCATAGGTACGTTTTGATTTTGGACTCCTTTGATTGTGAGGACGCGACCTGTTGCATTGACTATTTTCACATTGACCACACCATCACTAGTAATGTGTTTATTTTTAACCCAGTATTTTTTTTTGTCATTGGAAGCACTTGGATTGGTGTTTAGGTCAGTGTTGATTATTTTTACACCATACTTCAGTTCGCCTTTGGAAAGTAAGGACTTCAAGTTGAACACCCTTTTCGATAAGGTCAATAAAGGTGGTGCAACAATGGACTTGTAAGCCATATCTAAGTGGTCCAAGGAGATTCTGTACAAACATGGTGACTTTCTCCTTTTCGGGCATTTCTACAGGACATTGGCTTGCCAGGGTTCTCCATCTTTGGAAGAATGGGATAAAAGTCTCACCTATGACCTCCTGAGTGAGTCTGCATAATGATGCGATGTCAATATCTATATCAATGTTATAGGCATAATTTTTAACAAACTTACTAGCCAATTCATCCCATGATTGAATTCCTTTAGGCAATTGTGCAAACCATTCCAGTGCATGACCTACGAGACTCCTAGAGAAGAGTCTCATTAAATAAGTGTGTTCATAGGAAATGTCCATGTAACTGGTAGTGAATTCTCGGATATGTTCAATGGGATTTGTCTTGCCTTTTTATTTAAGGAAATGTGGGACCACATATCCTGGAGGAAATGGTGGCATTTACAAAGTTGTGTCAAATGGATATAGACATAGGTCGTATGACATGTAAGGCTTTTTGTTTGATTGCTACAAGGTTTCCACCTATGTTTGAAGAGAAAAATTTTTAAGTGTGAGTTCCTCCACAATTGGGTTGTTGGTGGCATCACACATGTTGGTGATAGGTATGGATTGAGTGCCCACTTGTTGTGATGAGATGTGTTGATTTGGAATTTGTTGTTGGTGAGAAAATTGAGTGTTCTGATTTTGTGGTTGTTGGAAATGAATGTTTTGATTAGGGATGTGCTATTGTGTATGGACTTGAGAAGCATAAGTTGGGATGTGGGTTCCATCCATGTTGGATTGAATTTGAGGACCTTGCTAGCCTTGAGAATGTTGATGCCCAAATGGAGTTGTATATTGGGTGTTGTGATTGCCTTGCCCAAATAGATAAGTATGGCCTTGTGGAATATTGGTATTTTATCTCAAGGGAATGTTGGTGTTGACCTATGATGAATTTGGGACATTCAGTTGAGTTCCTTGAATGAAAACTCTTCGTTTATTCCTCCCAAAGGGGTTTGATGAGTTTGTTGGCATTATATTAGAGGAACTAAGTAAGAGGTTTGTTGATGTCCCCATGGAGTTAGATGAATCTCCAAAGAGGTTTGGTGTGCTGGTTCCCATTGTGCCAGATGAAATCCCCAATGTTGATCCAATAGTTTGTGAGGAAACTATGGATGTTTGTTGAGGGATGGAAAATGATGTGGTGTTTATTTGGGTTGATGATCCCCCAATAGACATTGTGTTGACCACATTAGATTTATTAGTTGTAGTATGGGCGGTAGTCACACCAAGGTAGGTAGCATTAATGGTGTTGATGATATTTTGTGTGGTGGCTCTCATGGAAGCATTGTTTGCATCATGTGATTAGCTTGTTTGATTGGTAGGATTAGGAGATGTTTCTCTTATAGTGTTTAGGTCGAATCCTTTTGGTAACCTAGCCCCTTGGTCAAGGAGCGTAGCTAGATATCTAGCTGAATCATTTAAGACCAAGTCTTCCACAAAGGAGGCCACTTCTGGATCTTGGGCGGAAATTTTTATGCCTTTCTCAAAGACTTTACCATTTGCATATCTATGGATGAATTTTTCAAAAGGATTGTGTGAAGAGGATGGAATGGAGATATCACTGAATGGGGTTATGAAAGAATTCCCTAAGTTGGTATTTCCATTCATGTCGTTAGGGAAAGTATTTATATTCATGTCATTGGAAAAATTTATTAGGTTGGTGTCTTGACCAAAATAATCCATGAGTCTTCTTTTTCTTTGTAGTCTTGTTTCAACCATAAAAAAATTTCTCAACTTGGGGATGGTGGAGGATGACAGTAAGTATGCAAATGTTATGACACTATGTTTTTGGGTTTTTTGAATAAGGAATGCTCATTGAATGATGAATGCAAAGGAGACTAAAATAAGTAGACTACAATGTATGCATATGTAAAGGAGATTATTTACTTAACCATACAATGTTTTGGCAATGTCTCAATTTTGGAATGTCAATGGACTTGTAAAAAGGATTGAGGACAAAGTGAAACTCCCACAGTAGATTAATGAGTGGGAAATGATTCACAAAAGGTAATAACTAAAGACAATGGTTTGATCAAGTCCAATGATAACCTAATCTTGACGATAAAGTTTTGACAAAGAATGGTAAGGAATCTTCTCCTAAAATATTCAAAATGAGTAACTAGAATGATGGTAAAGCCTAACGTTTGCAATTAAGGAAATGCAATGGAATCCTATGGTAACCTAAGAATGCAACCTACAATGCAAGGATGATGGAAGTTGAGAAATTCTTGGTCTAGTTGTGGACAAAAACAAGAGAGAAAGATGTTTGGAATCTTGTGTTGAAAAAGTTGGGCCTCAGATTTTTGACAATGAATGAAATTTCAGGTTACTGGTGATTGTGTCATTGCAAATGCATTTTAGGAAAGAAAATACGTCACAAGATTGGAAAATGCGGCATTTGATAAAGCATATGTGATGCAACAAAGCAATTGTGGCACTTAGCAAAGTAAATGCGGTGTGAAACAAGAAAATGCAGTGTTTCAAATTGCAAATGTGATTCAACAAATCGATTGTGGTTCTGGAAGAAGCAAATGCGGTTCGAGATAGAAAATGTGTCGCAGTGTCTAGTTTGTATCAAATTTTTGGTAGATTGCAAAAATCTGTTTCAGTTTTGAAGTGTTATTCCAGATTGGAAGAGGATGTTGATTTGTTTATTTTGTTTGAAAATACTTGGCAAACAAATTGTCTTGGAAAAAATGTGAAAACAAACACATAGAAAACATGCACAACCCTATGGCTTGAAAGATTGTATTCTTTTGGATTCCACATGGATTTTAATCCAACCGCACTTGCTCTTACCAAATGAATTCGGAAGATTGGCCCCACGGGCTCCCCCTTATAGTGCACTCACTTCTCAGGGAAACCAAGCTTCCAACCCCTATGAATCTCCCATGGTAGGGTGGTTAGCTCTACTAAAAACTACAAGAATGTGGATGCCTTAATAATGACCATTGTTGCACCAAAGAATAGAAAAGGGATTTTGGCTTCTATATAAAAGTTTTTAGTTAGGGAACCCATTTGAGTGGCCACACATGAGGCAAAGATTAAGCTCCATTAAAGGAGGAATTCCAACTTGTAGAGGTTATTCTCAACAAGGTTTTGGGGAATTCTACTTTGTTCGTGTGACATATCCACACTCGTAATCCTAAGCTTTCTAGTAGGATTCACATTTGTATATCGGTCGGGAGTAGCTCAGACAAATAATTTCATTGCTGGTTTGAGACACCTTGGGGTGAGTACTTTTTCCCACCAAGGCATGCCCAATTTCTAAGGTAAACAATAGTGAGTAAGTACACCTGTAGTTCAATCAATCTTTGTTTTCCTAAAGAAAGAGAGAACACACGTAGTGTACTAGGATCACACTAGCAATATTGTTCATTTTAATCCCAAATTGAAATATGAAGGGGTGATAAAGTAACCAACTCGTTAGTGTTTTTGTTTCTCCAGATCGCACAAGGGGAAAAATAATTGCATACACACTTGGGAAATCATCACTGAATCACAAAACACATCAAGCACTTGTTCATTTTGATCGTTTGTAGTGTGAGGCATGCAAGTGTTCATTTTAACCCAATGCTATGAAGAGATGCAGATTTATTTTAATCCAATGAGTGAACATGCATGGCTGTGTTCTTTTTAACCCAATGAGTATGTATGAATGTTCATTTTAACTCATGAATTTAATGCAACTTTGTTTCTTTGATTGATTTAAAATTGTAGAAATAAACAAGAATCAAACAACTAATGGGTTAGACTCTAGCTTGGCACATGTTGTCACAAAATAGATTAGTAATCCCATAAAGCTTTAATCTATTTAAATAGAAAAAAGTAAGAAATCTGGAAAATTTGAAAGCAACTATTTACCAGGTGATTGTGTCGTGATAGAGTGAATGCAGCTCAGAAAATTAGATGTGTCATTTGGAATGGCGAATGCGGCTTGGGAAATAAATGTGGATTTGTTTCTATCAAATGTGGCTCATGAACTATGATGCATCATTCTACTAGTCAGATGCATCACGAAGAAGTACTTGCATCGTTTCCAAAAGTAGATGCGGAACGATAGAGTGATTGCATTATAGAAGGTGGCATTTGCGGCATTTTGTACCTGTACCTACAAAAAAGATAAAAGACCATATGGAAATCTGCAAAAAACATGTTTTCAAAACTGTCGAGTTCACCAATGTAACTGAGGGTATTTTTCCTAGGGTTAGTAGATTAAATGCAACATAAAATCCCATAGTAATAACAGAGTGCAAAGGAATAAACAAAAACTAATGGAATAATCTCACCCAAAGCGTCTTCATTCTCCATGGCTGACCTCCATTACACCTTCTAAACTCACTGAAATATGAGGTTGCCCTCAGATTTATGACGAGCAATCTAATGATTATGACTAGTCCTGAGCAAGTGTTGAAGGATTCTCAAATGATTATGCAAGAGAAACTAAATCCTACATGCAAACTAATTAGAAAAACGACAAAGATGAAGACAAGCAATATACAATATTCAAGATTTTCCAGATTGTCAAAATGAGAACAAAATTACCATTTTATAGAAAATGCAATATTTGATGAATGGACAAGATTGAAGATTAAGAAGTGCCCTAGAATAAATGGTCAAGATTCAAAATAGCAACCCACATTTAGGGTTAGGGCAACTTTAGGGTGAAATTCAAAATGAGTGGACAAGATTTAATTTAAGAAATTAAATCAAGGCATGAGAATATGTATGACAGGGAGATAAGATTTAGCTCTAAAAAAGCATGAGTTAGAAAATCAAGTCATTTTAGAAATTACATAATTTGTGGAGGGAATGTTATTTTGAATTTAATATTTAATTTAATTCAAAATGGTGAAGTAATGTGACGGTAAATAATAATTAAATTATTTACTTGAAAAGAGGGAAATTTAAATAAATGATTTGTATTTAAATTTGGAAATGAATTAAATGAGTTTTAAATTATTTAATTGTGGAAGAAGTGGGTTAATAATTAAATAAAATGTGGGGGATTTATTTAATTACGAGAAGACTTTAATATTAGAGATGCATTTAAATAAAATTTATTTATTTAAATAATCAAGAGGGAAATAATGGATTAATTAAATAAATTCAATAATTTATTTAATTTAAAGAGGAATTTAGGCATTAGTGGCATATTTAAATAAATGTGATTTATTTAAATAGTCAAGAAGAATAAGAGAGGTGAATTAATTAAATAATTGGTCATTATTTTAATTAATAGTTGAATTTGGACAGAGGGACATAATCAAATTATGTTTAGAGGAATTAATGAGAAAATTGAGTTTGCAGGCCTAGATCAATTTTATGTGTCTACAAAGACAATGAAAAATATTGTAATTCACACCCTTACGTCCTTAAAAATTGATAATATATGTCATTAATTGAAATGAGATGTCTTGTGCAAGTGAAGGAATAATCTGTCAATTAGTCATTCTCATTTAAATTCTAACTATCGATCTAATAGTTTTAAAACAATATCTATGGTTATCGAGCATCCTCAGCACATCACTTTTTTCGTTAAACATTTAAAACATAAAATGCAATGTGAAGGATGTGTGCGATGAGATGAGATGTTGCCACATGTACCCTTTATCTTTTGAACCTTTTCACCAACTTAACTTAGTAGACATCACAAATTGCATTGAAAATGCAATGCATTGGAGTGTTGTGGTGAGCCGATGTGTTGACATCCTTCAAAGAATATTCCTTTTGCATATGAATTTTCCAATGGTGTTCAATGCACATCACACTTCTTCAAGTCTCCTCATCATTAAAATTTGTGATGCATTAGAACCTTGTGATGAACTAGGATTATAACACGTGTAACAATCTGGAGCCTTCAACACATATCATGCTTTCCTTCATTCTTCAGGGGAAGAAAACTACTATGAAAAGATATCATGCAATGCAATAGGAAAATGACACCTGCATGGAATATTCCATAGTATATTCTTCATTCCTATCTTCCTTTCTTCACTCCCAATGCATATCATTTTGATCATGAGCTATTGAGTTCCCATGTTAGATTTTGCAGAAAATATGAGTCCTCTCCATGATAATTGTTGATTATATAAGGACCCAACCATAAGGCATCAAACTTGTTATTCTTTCCCTTATCTTTAGCCCTAACATTCCACATTAGGACCATGCTCCCTATTTCAAAGTTCCTTGGATAATACTTCTTGTCATACATTTTTTTCACCTACAACTGCATCTTCAAATTTATTTTTTGTGCATCCCTCTTGACTTCATCTAATTCAATTAGAACATTGATTCTATGTTGTTTATCATCAGTGAATCATCATCATATTACTCAATAAACCTATATATCTGTTAAAAAATATTAGTTGGCATTCTAGCCTTGATTCCATAGACTAAGTTAAATAGAGGTTTCCCTATTGTTTTCTTGGTAGTCATTCTATTATCCCAAAGGGCTTGTTTCATTTTTTCATCCTAGACCTTCTTATTTTTCTCTATCACCTTCTAGATGATTTATAACAAGTTCTTGTTGCTACATTTAGCTTATCCATTTCCTTGAGGGTGATAAGGGGAAGAGTAAGATATTGATATTCCATACTTATTATAAAAACTTTTAAATTATTTTGATCTGAAGCACATTGCATTGTTTGAGACTATCTTCTTACACACTCAAAATCTCATCAGAATATTGTTCATCAAGAAATCCATCACTACTTTGCTAGTAGACTTCTTGGTAAGAATGAATTCTACCTATTTTGTAAAGTAATCAGTGGCCACCAAGATCCAAGAATGACCACCGTTGGATTTCTCTGTAATCTCCCCTATGAAATCAATTCCCTATTGCTAGAAGGGTGCTTGCAATGTGACTGGTCTAAGAGGCAGGTTACCTAAAAATTTTAATTTCCCTAAAAGCCTTTGGCATGCATCATATTTCTTCACCAACCTATGTGCATCCTTGAACAATGTGGGCCACCAAAATCCTACTCTCAAAACCCTATGTTTCATTTACTTGGCCATATAATGACCTCCACATACACCACTGTGCATCTTAATCAAAATTTCTAAACCTTTTTCCCCATTGATTCATTTTAACACTCCATCCATGTTCCTTGACCATAGCTCAATCATAATGATAACATACTTTATTTCTTGTTATTTATATATTATTTTTTGATTACTAGTCATCCCCTCAAGTCATGACATATTCTGCAAATAATATACAATATCTCTATATCATCCTATAGTCTACATATCACAAATTGGAGACACATCTACATAGTCAACATTGTTCACTTGGTTGGCCTCTAGGTTTATTTCAACCATAAATTTAGCCAATCCTTTTCCTTTGACTAGTTTAGTGATTTGAACATCAATGTTAAACTCCAAGATTCTATTAATCCACCTGCATCTACTTCCAATGACCTCTTGTTGTGAAAAGACATCCTTAACTACAACACTTGGAACATAAGCCACAATAGTTGCACCAACTAAGTATGACCTGGATTTTTTCACTACCTTTACCAAGGCATAAACATTTTTCTTAATCATGTCATACTTTATCTCAACTGCTTGCAATAACTTAATAAAAAATGCAATAGGTTGTTCATAGCCTTCATCAATTTTTTGCAATAATATCGCAAGAATTGTATGAAAAGAAGCAAAGGAGAAAAGATGGAAAGTTTTTATAAAATTAGATTTTAGAACATGGGATTCTTTGATATCTTGTTTGATATCCTTGAAATCTCTACTTGGCTCCTCACTCCAAGTTACCTTCTCACCCTTTTTCAATATTCTTAAAATTGGTCTTGTGATCTTAGCAAAGTTTGTCACAAACCTTCTTAAGAAATTGATTTATTCAAAGAATGATTGAATAACCTTTACATTTTTGGGTTGTGGTATTTTACCAATGGAAGCAAATCTTTCAGGGTCAATGCTAACACCTTCTTTGGAAACTATATGTCCCAATATCTTCACTTTTGTGACCCCAAAAGCACATTTCTTTGGATTTAGAGAAATCTCGTACTCTAATGCCCTAATGATTTTTTTTTCCAAGTGCATACAATGATCCTATTTTTTATTAGAGTATGCAGTAAGGTCATCTTGATACACAACCATAAATATGTCAATAAAGTTAGAGAAATATACATCCATAGATCTCTAAAAAGTAGCACCAACATTTATTAAGCCAAAAGGCATCCTAATATAGACATAAGTACCCCAAGGATTTGTGGATGTTGTTTTGTATTGCTTAGAATCCTTGACTTTCACTTGGTTGTATCCTAAAAAATCATCCATCATGGACATTATCTCACAACCAGCGAAATTTTGTAGCATTGCCTCCATGTTTTGCAATGGGTAATTATCTTTTAATGATGAGATGTTTAGGTTTCTAAAATCTACACACAGTATTATGTCACTATTCTTCTTTCTAACAGGTACAAGATTGGACACCCAGGTAGAATGTCTAATAGGCCTTATAATTCCACCATCTCTTAACTTGATTAGTTCTTCCTACATTTGAGGTGCTAATGTTGGGTTTATCAGTCTTTATTTTTTCCTCAAAGGCTTGGCATCTAGATTAAGAGGTATCTCATGTTGAAATAACTCTTCTTTGTATGCCTTCAGGTCATCATAGGACTACAAAAATACATGCCCGTATTTTCTCAATAAAGCAATTAGCATTGTTTTAATCTAGGATTTCATTTTTTCCCCACATAAACTTTCTTTGGAGAATTTTTAGTCCTCAAATTGACTTCTTATAGGTCATCCTAATGTGTTGAATTATTCCTAACAACACTTCTATTAGGGTCATTAAAAATCATTTCCAAAGAAACAAGACCCTTAGGTATTTTTTTAGTCTTGAGTTGGATCACATAATTTCTAAATACTATTTCTTTTACATCAATGACCTCCAAAACAGCTCCAAAGTCAATCTCCTAACTTTCATACTGATCTATACAATGTAGGAACTTCAATATATCTTCATCATCATTAAACACCTACCAATTTTGAATGTTGTCAAGAACAAAAGGTCTTGTTTGTACCTCAACCTTTGAGATACCAGAAAAAGATGTATCATCTAGCCTTAGTACTATATTTTCCAACAAATCTACCATAACATTTTTACTCCTCTCCACCTAGTCAATTCCAAAGGTGTCAAACATTTCTATTGAATCCCAAATAGTATTTCTATACTATTTTAACATTTTCTTTCTTAAAAGTAATATGGGCCTAACATGTGATACAATCAATTCTAAGACACCTAGGAATTTTATCTTTTTGATTCCATATTTGTCTACTAATCTTAATCCTAGTAGTAAAGCTTCATACTTAGCTACATTATTTGTGAAAACAAACAACAATGAAAATAAAAATTTAAAAATTTTCCCAGTGGGTGAAATAAAAATGACACCTACATAGGAAACTTCCTTGGAACAAGCCTCATAAAAATACATTGTCCATAATTCTTCATTATCAACTTGTTTTACCACTTCATTTTCCATAGGTGCAGGTTTTTGTTCTTCTTCTTCGTCAAGCTCCTCAATTATGAAGTTATCCATGTCTACATCAAAAAAGTAGATATGTTCTTTAGGTTCCATCTCCTCAATCATGTGTGCAACCCTTGTCTCTCTAGATATTTTGACATCCTTTCCATCAATAGGGATGGTGGAAAATGACATATCCAACTACATATTTCCCCCTACAACAATAGACCATTTTATTGATAACAACATCCTGTAATTGGGATGAATATCTACAACAGTAATTCTCATCATGAATTCCTTGTTAGGATATGTTGTAAATTTATAAGGCACTTCTTTTATGATCCCTATGATAGGAACCTCTCTAGAATCCATTGCATAACACTTTCCATAAGCCTTGGTGATTTTCAACCCCAATGCTTGCATTATTTTAACTGTCATGATATTGGAAGATGCACCAAAATCAATCGTACAATTTTTTAACACTTTATCAGCAATAATCAAAGTAATATAGAAATGGTCAACCTAATTTAGATATGTTGTAAGTGTGGCACCAAAATTTTTTTGAGGTTCATCACTATTGTTTCCATTAGTTTCTTCTATTTTTTTTCTTTACTCACTTCAGGCTGAGTATCCACCCATTTTTCATTACAAGTTGTATCAACATGGTTAATAAAAGCTACTACCTTATTTTTATGCTCTTCAATCCTCATCATCTCAAGAATATGGATTGATACCTTTACTTGTGATAATAATTGGAACATAACAATTGGGGTATATTTAGGTACATCATATACCACCATAGGATTCTTTTTAATTTGACCTTTATTTGGATCAAATATTCCTTTCTCTTTAATCTCAGTCCTTTTCTTTTCTTAATCTATCTTCTAATTTTGAGGCTTGGGATGAGCTGACTAGGAGGCTACTAGTTCATTAATATGTATTCTAGTAGATTTATTTCCCCATATCCTGGTGTTTTTAGATTTAGGTTCTTCCTTTTTCTTACTTGTCTAACCCTCCTTTTTTTATTTTGTTCCTTAATAAAAAAATTGTCAGCTTTACCTTGATCATCATTCATAATCCTATTTCTTAGATGGTAGTTACTTTTGAATTATGCAATAGTAGCAGCAGTTAATTCTTTGATTTTCTCATCTAATGGTCTCCTTAAAGTCACATCAGTCTCTTCTATCTCAAGAGCATTCACAACATAATTATCTTCATCATCTCCTTAAAAAAAAAAAACTTATTGTTGAGATGAATTTCCTATGTGTCTTTGATTATCAACATCAATTTCATGTGTATCGTTATCACAAGAACATTCCCCATCAACAAAGAGCATATTAATTTCCCCATCTTGCTCATGAGGAAAATCACAATCACCACATACATTATGATATTCTTCTAAATATTGTGCTACTACACATTGGCATGGTGAATGGGGTAGTTGGCATGATACACACCATGGAGTATCATCCACAAAAAATTTAGAATTCATCTTTAAAGGATCTAGAGTTTCTTTATTCTACAAAATTTTCTTATTGTTAAAAATAGGCTTACCATTATGCCAATTGGTATTGTATGGTTGATCATTCAATCTTGGTAGCCTTTCATCTCTTTGGAAATTTGGCTTCTCATTTTCCAAACCCTTTTCCTATATAGACATCTTATAACTCAAGTCTTTTAGGGTACTCATCATCTTGTATATCTTATCTTCTTTTGTTGTTTCCTTTTTAATTTTGATAGCTTTTGGGGGTTTTCAAAGGATTTACATCTTCTCTTCTCCCTACTTTCCCTGAGGATCTTCTATTACTTTCAATATCTAGGAAAACTTTATGTGCATCCCTCAAATTTTGAGGATTCTTATATTTGATGTGGTATCCCATCTTGGAATCAAAAGCATTATAGTATGATACCAAACATACTTGTTCATTTGGTCCAAATAAGAGAAGATCCTGAACATAGCCTTTTGGAACCTTGTGTTAAATTCTGAAACCATCTCATTTTGTCCCTTAGAAATATTATGAAATTCATTTAACATGAATCTGGGGTCTGTCCTGTCACCATATTGTTTTGTAAAAAAGTATTTTAAAATCTTTCCAAGATCCAATACTAGCCTCAAGTAAACCTTTGTACAAATCCCTATCACCCTCAACCAATGATTGCATTAATAATTTCATAACAACATCCTCCTCTTCCACCTCATAATCATCCAATAAATTCAGAAAATCTCTTAGGTGATCTTCACCAAAAATTGCATTATCTCAAGTGAACTTGTTCAATATTATTTTGATGTCATTTGGGATAGGGTTAGGACAACCAAGGATCCCATTGAAACATAATTTCCTAACCTATCTAGTTGCATATGTCTTCTGTTAAACTAATTTCCTTGGGTGTTATGTTGTCCATCATTACCACTTCCTCCTACAAGTTGACTTCCTTGTTGATTTTTATTATTACCCCCAATTTGAGAATTTATGCTCCCTTGAGATTGCTCAACTTTATTCATATTTTGGGGTCGAGAGTAAGGGATAGACTGACTTATGCTGGATGAAGTATTGATGTCAATTGTTGGTGTGGGTTGAGGTGAAAAAGGTGGTGGATTCTAGGAACCAAAGGCTACAAGAAGAATAAAAGGTTTTAATAATTCAATCTTCCTTTTTAACTTAGTATTTATAGCCAATATTTCTATTCTTTCTAGCTCCTTTTGATATTTATCATTCTCTCTCTTTAGCTTGAGCTCTAATGAGTCATATCTATCAAATGTAGGAATTTTTTGAGATGAAATACCTTCATTAATAGTTATTCCCTATAATGGTTTCTTTCCATTATCAATAGGATGAGAAAGGGCACTAGGGTAGCAATGGTTGCAATAAAGGTAGTGATAGTTAATCTAGTCCAAGTACTGGTATGCGTATTATTTAGTGGGGCACTTACAGTATTACTGTTGAGTATTTGGGTGATCACAGGGCCAATGGATGCAGTGGGGAAAGGTTCAGGATCCTCTTGATTCAACACTTTCATTCACCCGAGCCATCTCTTCAACATATCTTTCTCATACATAGCATTTTTTTAATCTTTTCTTGGCCCTTTTTATTCCCAAATCCTTTTCTCTTTGGGTTTCTCTTTGTAACTCATTAATTTCATTCATTAACTCCTCTTCATTGGGCAATGTAATATCTGAGTTAGAATTTTCTAGAGCACTATCCATAAGATTTAAAGCATCCATATGGAAAGCAAAAGTAGATGATATACTAATAGGATTACCGAGAAAATCATGATCAAAGGGATTAGGTGTGCTAGATGATCTAGGATTTAACCTCCTAGATGCCAACTTATCATCAAAATTAGACTCCTAGAATTTTTCTTTCTACAATTTCATATTCGCCAAATAATCCAAATGGGCTTGCTCTCCTTCAGCAAGCTCTCTCAGGATTGAATTATCTTGATTTGTAGCAGGCATACCAAAATCATATGATTCTTACAGATTATCATCACTATTAGCAAGAGAATTTCTAGTTCCTAATGGAGGAGGAGAGATATACCTACTAGTGTCTCTAGTCTTCTGCTTCCAAGACTTCTTAGTATTTCAAGGAAATTCTCCTTCTAGCTTCTCTTCAGGTTACTTCTTCATATGTCCTTTGATTCCTCTTTTTTTTTGCAACTTCTCACTTCTTATTTTTCTTATTTCTTCAAATTAACCTTACATCGGTATAGGAGACTCTGAGTCACAACCTAAATTATGGGAAAGTAAAAATATGTGTAAATATTTTCTCAATTCCTAAGAATTTACAAATTCAGAGACACCTAGCAAGACATGAATTTTTTTTTAGTAATTCACATCAATATGGATATAATATATACAACTTTGAACCAGAGGCTTTAATATTGATAAGTGATGAAATAGTTTTAGAGATTTACACTCGACTGAACATAAGACTTTACCATTTCATGACTCTTACTATAACATGATCCCAAATTAGATAATTATACAAGATTGTGCCCAACAGAGTCACCAATTTGTCAATGGTTTTTAAATCCCAACCAGATCTCACAAACAACCTATGAGTTTTCCATTTTCAATTATCAGTTGCTAGGAGAAAAAAAAAAAAAAATAGGTGAAAGTAAAACAATTTTTCCTCTACACTTTGACCTTTGTAAAACCTAAGAGGGTGATCCCAAATAATATTCACTAATATCCTATACTAATTATCATAAATATTATAACTAGAAGATGTGTTTTATGTATAGATGAAACTCAAACAAACTCTTCCTACACTAATCTCTTAAGGAAAGTATGGTGCAAATTCGTTTTAAACCCTTACAATTTCAGATTCGTTAATCTACTTAACAAAGATATTGCAGCAATATACCATACATACAGAAAATGAAGAATGACACAATGATTTACCCTGGGGAAAACCTTTCGGTAAAAAACCCCAGCACTCCAAAACCTGCACAATGTATTATCTTCAACACAACGGTTACAACACACTTGCAATGCAAGTTCTTTCAGGAGATTTCCAACTCTTGAAGACAAAATGCGGCAGCATGAAAAAACGCTCCAACAATACACTCACATCACAAATCTTCGCAACCCTAAAAAACGCTTATATCATGCGCTTCCCTTTTAGGGCAACTTCCGAAGATAACTGTATTAGGGTTTTACCATTCTCCTCGGGGCGATGCCCCGAACCCCACTATCGTGGAAGAGTGTACAGTACTCAACTTTATCAATTGCCACATGTCTTCACCTGTCATTGAATCTTCCAGACATAGCTCTTACGTGTCATAGGAATCCGTCATAACCGTTTCAGCCATGATCTCCTTACACACAATTCAAGATGCCGACACATTAAGTGAGTGACACATCAACATGCAAACTAGACATGTACACTCACACTTAATTACATTATTTGCAAGAAATACATTTTACAAAACAAATAATAAGAATAGGAATTATCCAAGGTTGAGACACCTTATTCCTAACATTTTCTTCATGATTATAAAAAATGAAGAGAATATGGAATTATTCTTCAAGAATTCAACATTTTAAAGCAATGGAACAAGGTAAGACTTGAATTCAACAAACATATTCAAAAAAATATAAATATTGAAAGTATGTTTTAGTGTGGTTGATCCTAGAGTTGTAACTTAGACACAAAGGAAAAGCATTGATGCCTTATCATAAGGAGAAGGAGTCAAAATTAATGTAGTTATAGTTGTAGAACAACATTTTACCCAAACATTACAGAGCCTTTTAACAATGTATTACATCATTAAACTCAAAATCCTTAACCAATTCTTCTTCACAAATCCCTACATACATTCACCTAAATATATACTTCTATTAAATAATTTAACTCATTCTTTTAATGAAAGCATAAACATAAATAAACATCCACAAGAAAGAAATGAAAAAAAATCGAATGATATTTGATTCATTTCATTCATAACTTGCGTAAATTTGAGATAATTGGCTTCAAAATTATGTCATTTGTATTTATCAAATGATAGTATTGTTATACAACATAAAAAATTTACAAAAGAATCAAACTCAAAACCTAGAATGAGACACAAATTCTATTCTCTACATTTCCATTACAAAATTCACCAAAAGATCTATGTAAATGCCCCCAAATTCCCTTTTATAAGATAAGGGAGAAACAATCCTTAAGCCAGGTACACATGTCACCTTTCCATTTAACATATAGTTACAAAATAAAAGACCTAACCATCAATGAGGGAATATCTCATATGAGACAAAAATACCTTTCAAGCTGTTGCAAAATACTCCTAGGTTCCTCATAATATGCATGTTGAGGGAGATGTGTGTACAAAAAACCAAATATTGATTTTGTTCCATCTTCCCATACTTCCAAAATTTTTGGTGTATACAATTTTTTTGGATAAATAAGAAAGGATACAACAATAATATGCATTACCTAATCCAAGTCTTTAATACCTCAAATAGATGCAAATGATGGATGAATGAATCGATTGATTTGGTATGTTGGTTGCTCAAATCAACAACATAACAATATGATGAGGGTGACAGATGAAGGGTGATAGATAGAGATAGAGAAAGATTCAAGAATGATTTTGATAGCATAAGGATGCTTGAAGAATCAAACCCCCAAATGGCTTATGAGAGGGTTGATTTATAGGTAAGGTCTGATTTGGATTGATGGTTGAGATTGGATGTCAATAAGATGTCTTAATCAATGGCCAAGATTGAAAGTTGTAGTATGAAATAGGGTTGGAGAAAACTTAGGTTAAAATTCGAAATGAATGGCTTAGATTTGATTTTGTGAAAATCAAATCAAAGGTCAAGAATGCAGGTGACAAGGAGATATTGGGCACAAAAAAAGAGGTAGGAGGAGAATCAAATAAGAATTAAAAATTATTTGATTCAAGAGGTGATGTTGACCTTTTGAATTAAAAATAAATTTAATTCAAAAGTGGTGGGGTCATGTGACAGTAAATACTTATTTCAAATTATTTACTTGGTGAGAAAATAGAAATGGGAAATTTAAATAAATGACTATATTTAAATTTAGAGAAAAAGTCAATAAGATAATTAAATAATTAATAAGTATTATTTAATTGTGGATAAAATGGACAAGTTGGACAATAATTAAATAAATCATAGGAATTTATTTAATTATAGAGAGACATAAGAAATTAGCAACATATTTAAACGAAATAAATGTAATTTATTCATTTAAATAGACTAGAGGAATAAAAGATATGAATTAATTAAATAATTAAGAATTATTTAATTAATAGTTGAATTTGTACTATAGGACATAATTAAATATTTTAATTATGCTGAGAAGAAATATGGAAAGATAAAGTTTGCAAGCCTAGGTCAATTTTATGTGTCTACATTAAGACATAAAGCATAAAAGAGAAAAGGACAAACTAATTCTTCCACATCAACATACACAAAGCAATCACTTTCCAACTGAGGAGGAGATAACCTTAGACACGGACATATCAAAGGCTTAATCTATTAATTTTTTGATCCATGTGTTGTACTCCTCTTCTGGCCACTGAATATGCAACAAATTATGCACCTTTGATTTATGCAAGTTGTACTTGGCATCTATTATAGTCCTAGCCTCCTTCATAAATACATCTAGATCCATTTCTATTTAAAAAAAATCATTAAGAGAATTATTTGGTTGTGCATACTCTACCTTTCCATCCTTGTAAATAAAAGCAAACAAATTTGGGACAATATTTCCAAATTCATCTTTCCATCTTGCAAACTCCTTTAGTTATCCTACCTCATTGAGTATTTGAGGTACTCTATTAGCTTTCATATCCCTAAACATATTTAGTTTTATTTTAAACTATAATCCCAACTTATTTTATAAAGCAAAAATTTCTCCCAGTAGTCTAATGGCCTTCACTAGCTATGGAAGATTTGTATGTACTTTAGGATCACCTTACATTTTTGTCATCATTTCCTTCTATTTTTGTTTTTTCTTACAACCCCTAATCCTAAGAAAAAACATAATGGCTAAATCAATGGATCAAGAGGTTAAGACAAAGGTCTTGCACTATCAACACATCAGGGACAAGAAAGGCCAACAAACAAGGCTATAATCAACCTTCTGCACTTTGAGCTCCATAAAACTCGGGAGGGTGTTCCTATTCAAAGATTTGCGCATTTAATGAAACTTGCACTAAACAACACATTGTAGACTTCAACACATGGATGGTTATCAGATGAATGTATAAAGAGTTTTATAAATTTGATCACATTCAGGCATGATCCCTTTGCACCTTGAACCCAAACTAAGAACAAACAAATTAAAAGAAATCTTCATCTCAAACACAAAAATAAGTTATATCAAAATCATTCCTAAGCATAACCTCTATGTTCTTTAATCTCCATGAAGACATAAAGCCTAATAAATTGAACTTGAAAATGGGAAATATTCATTAAATTTTTCAATGGTGATTCCTTCCAAGGTTTGCACAAAAGAACATACTAGACTAATGTATTGTCCATAACAAAGTCAAGATGAAATAACCTATCCAGTAATAGCCTAAACATAAAATGAGTGACCATTAAACCATTACTACATTACAATAATGAAGTTTCTTTAGGACACATCTACAACATTATTATAGATATTGAGTGCAATACAATATATTCAACATTTGACTAAAAGAACACTTTAACTTGTTCTTTGAACAAAATCCATCAATCCAAACACTTATTGCAAAAAATATGCAACAAAAACCATTGTAATTTTTGATTATTTTGATTAAAAACATAATGCATACATTCTGGAGACATTACAGTATGATATATTTCATCATAATCTTCAAACTAATTTGATTTCCATCAACCAAATGGATTACAACATTGCACTCTCAAGTTTGAAGAACACTTAACCTAGAGATAACCCTATACAAAATTACACTATCTTCTCCACCTGAAAATTTTTGGAACCTCTTACAATGAAAACAACTTCTCATTTAAGAGAGATGAGAAGAAAGAAGAAAATCCCTAAGATTAATCCATTGATGACACATGACATCTCTCAGCTCCCTTGATTTGCAACCTGATTTGCACTTAGAAGATGCTTCTCCTTTATTTTCCCACTCTTTTTATCTGCCTTCATTTGCAATTCCCATGCAAATCTTTTACTTTCTTGTAAAAATACATTTATTGGCTCCATTTTCACTTTGTAAGTGAAAAATACTAACTCTAGGTAAAAACTCACTTACTGGCAGTTAAAATTTTCATTTACCAAACATTTTAACCTTCTAAACTCTTCAATTTTATGTGCAATAGACTTGAAATTTTAACAAACATTTGTCTGGCAACCATACTCGAAAGATTTTCTCTACAATAATTTGGTCCTCACAAATTTTTACCTCTTTGTAGCTTAATCATGTCGGTATTGAGAAAATATTCATAACATTGAACAAATCAATGCTTGACAAAAGAAATCTCTTCCACATATTTTGCAACAGGGAGAAGGAACTCTTATTGTAGCCACCATAGAAGAACTATGTGCAAGTCGGATTTTGTAAGTCTTGGGTATTTTCAACATCACCAGACACTTAGAAACATTTGAAACCATGTTAAAAATGCTTCCAAGGTATTAGGAATGGTTCAGGCATCTTTCTGGAGGCTGTATTAACATTTTTCAACTTGCAAATGTCTTTAAAAATTAACCCAAAGACAAAAAACGTGATTATATTTTATTTTCGTCCCCTCCACAATGAAAAAATCTCCCTCATATTAATTAAACACATTTAAATCATATGGAAACAACAAAAAAGACATGACCAAACTTCACTTCCCCATTTCCCTGCTTCAAACTTCACTTCCTCGCTTCCCCGCTTCCATTCCTTTCTGACAACATTTGTTGTCGCGAGCTAGGGCAAAAGCATTTAAAAATCCACATCAAACATTTTAAAATGATTACACATCATTTACGAGGTTTAACAAAGTATTAATAAAGTTTCTTTAAACTTTAACCACCTCCCATGAGCTCCTTGCTACCTCATGTGAGCTTTCACTATCGCGAGCAAGCGAGGAAAGAAAAAATTATAAAATCTAACATTATAAAGTTTGGAAAATAATTGAAATTTTCCCTAAAATTCCCATAATTCATGTGCACTTTTCCATTTAAAAATATTTGAAATGTTGAAAATATTTCAAACATTTGCAATTCAAACATTAGGAAATGAGTGAAATTTTAATTTTCCCTTCTGTCCAAATGAGGAAAATTCACTACATGAAAATCGAGACACCTGGAGCCATGATTTTTTGTGAGTGGTCATAATCAATTATTTAAAACAAGGGTTTTTGTAGACACCTAAAATTGTCCTAGCCTACGAACTAGCATATACCATTGCATTTCACATCAAAATCCTCAAAAACCCTAATTTCCCCTATTTATTGAATAATACAACATTATTTAATTAATTCACTTTTTCATCATTTTTTGACTAATTAAATAAATTTTATTTATTTAATAAAGTCCTAAAACCCTATTTCTGCTATTAATTAAATAAAACAACATTATTTAATTAATTCATGTTTCATCAATTTCGACCAATTAAATAAATTTCATTTATTTAATAAAATCTCGTAGACACTGAAAAATGTCTTAAATGATATCATACACTCAAATTAGGTATACTAACATAATTTCTTCCTAAAATCCATCCTCTTTTTGCTTAAGTGGTTAAATTAGCCTAGCTATTTAATTAATTGTATCATTTGCATTTATTAACCTAATTCATTTAATCAAGTTAATTCACCCCCTTTCATGCTAACATTTCATCTCATTAAATTAAATAACTTAATTTATTTAATTTAATGTCATTTCACCTTTTCCCATTCATTAAATCATTTAATTTAATGAATATCACTTTATTCTTCTAATTCTCCTAATTGTGTGATTAAACCCTTGCTAATTTGCAATTATCTAATTAATATAATTCCCCCCCTTGCAAGGGAATATTCCCTCCCCTTTTGCACAATTAAACTTTATTTTAATTAGAAAAATATATTTTTTCCTCACCCATGAGAATATTCTCTCTCCTCTAATCATTTGAAAAAGGCAATATTCTCACAAAGCTTCATGTGCAAATTACTTTGTAACTTCTTGTGCAAGTTAAATTTTGACCTCTTATACAGGTCAAAAGTGTGCTTGTTTGGAAGGAATGAGAACCCTTGATTAAATCTCATCTTGCATTCTCACCTGTTGATGATAATCCATGATCCATACCTCCAACTTCCTCTATCCTTGACTATTGATTAGCTTTTTTTTATCTCAACCCTCCATTTCTCATTTGGTCTCCCATAAATAGGTCACTATTTGGAGACAAATGGATCCATCTATCAACATCAAACTTATGTTGTTGAAATCATTGACACTCACACTCATACTTTGCATAAATTTAACATATTTTAGTTTAAATTAATTTCATAATAGCTTAACTTCCATTAATGTCTTCCATTAACTAGGGTTTGAATATTTTTAGTTTAAATATCATTTAGATTAGCTTAGAAATTGCATATCTGAATCATTCAACCTAAAATCATGTTTAATTAGCTTGCATCATATTCATCTTATCATAAATCATGTTTCCATTCACATCTCATGACCATTTCATCGATTCTCTTTAATATAATCGATTGAAACAAGCTCACTAATCCACGAGATTGGGAAAGGGTTGTCATTTCACATCAACACGACATGAATCTTAGAACGGGATAAGTTTTAGGTGGATTAGAGTATACATTTTAATGCTTTATTTTTTTGAATGTCTAGTTTAACTTCAATTTGATTGATCCTATTTAGATTGAGTATTAGTGGCTTCTTTATGATTTGATTATTATGGATCGAGCGTAATCAGCTTGTACTAATATCCTCAGTCACATTCTAGTGCTAGGAGGGAAAAAAAGATCAAATTTAATCAATTTTTAGCTCGAATTCCGTTTGTTTTGACTTTTACAGGAAAGAGCGATGCCCTAGACAATTTCAGTGCCTTTTCAGGGCGTCTCCATAGAGTGAAACTATCATAATTTCAAACAAAGACACATATTAAATGCATCGACTCTGATTAAAAAAATAGCAATGCTAATACTTTATGGAGGTATCAAAGATTTGCAAATGACGATGCTTGACCAAATAGCAACGCTATCATGCTCACTGGTTTATTTGTAGAGCGACACCCAAATTCACCAGAGCGACACCCTAATTCACTAGAGCGATGCTATTGTGAATAGTGACACCCAACACTGGTAAGAGATTTAACAATCATTTTTTAGCATGTGTTTTAATTTTTGTGATTCATCAGATTACTAACATGCCTCTAACATTGTTCTAGTTTTTAGACTAACGAGGTTTTGCAGGGTTGGATAAGACAAAGCTAAAGTGAAGAAGCATTTTTATCTTAAGATTTTATGATTGTAACAAGCATTTGATGCTTGGGGGAAATTATAACCCACTTTTTTATGTTTTTTCCTTTATGCTCTAGGACCTTACTAAATTTTATTTGTGTTTAAAACAAATGCTCAAACGAGACTGAAATTGAACTCTCATCTCATCATTGTCTTTTGGGTTTTAAAATTGAACAAGGCAACTTAAAATTTCATTTGGTACATAAAATGAATTCATCTTAGCTTTAGTCAGTAAAATGAATGAGTGTTTGCTTTGTTGTGACACACTTGTAGTGTGTATCCAATCCCCTTGTGCTTTGTGCAATCTTGGGTGAAGAGAAACAATCCAAGTCTACTTCACTGTTTGTGTACACTTTAAGTACATATCCGATCCCCTTGCGGTTCGTATGATCTTGGGTGAAGAGAAATATTTAAGTACACTTTTATGCTTTGTGTCACCCTTAAGAGATAACTTACTATGAGATACACCATGCAACGAGAAACTCATAAGAAATTTATCGCAAGCACATTTATCGATGGGCTATATTAAAGGTTTGGAAATCATGAGAAAGTACCTTCTTTCTTAGACTGTGTGACATACTGCACCTAGTACCATGCCTTAAGTGGAATGGGAATAGTAGTAAGAGCCCTAAGTGGAAAAGCGGGTGTGTATATGGTTGGTGTTCTAGGTTTGTTACTAAGAACTATTGTTTAGTTGCCAAAAATCCTTAATGCTTGTTGGTGCAACAAGAGTCATTCTGAAGCTGCCCCACATTTGTACTATTTATTTTTGAAACAAAAACATCCTTAGGATCTTAGAATCTTCAAGATTTTGAGATTTGGTGGTATCGAGAAGTGTGTGTCATGGAGGGGAGTCACTGTTGCCAAATCTCTAACTATTCATGATGTCTTAGTGTTTGGAGAAATTTGAGTGGGGACTCAAAAAGTATGGTCATTTCAACCTAGGATTGTAAATGATTGTGAGTCAGTTTAATACCTTGCTTGGATCCAAAACATTGAAAACATTCATGATCTTTCTCAAAATTTCAAACACTTTGGCCTAAATATGGATACCTTTTGAAATAGCCTTGATATTACTACTTGTCTTAAGAATTTATTCTTAGAGATTTCTAAATATCTTTACTTATATCTCAATCCATATTTTCCAAAGACAACATAGGAAATTATGGATTCAACCTCATGATTCTCATAAAATGGACATTGTGAAAGTTATGATGTTTTTGACATAAACATTTAGTTTGAAAACTTAATCAAGATAAGTGCTTATGGTAAAATAAACTCACTTACGCAAGATAAATTGAAAATTTGAACCCCACATGATCAGTTGAAGACCAATTTATCCCATTTAACAACCTGATCTTAAAGGTGCTATCATTCAACCAAAATTTGAACTCATTAACGAAGAACAAACTGATATCATTAGTAGTTTGAGAAGTTTCACCTTTAAAACAAAACAAACCCCAACTCAGTGGAGAAACATGGCAACAATCTTAGATGAAGAAGAGGAACAAAGTGATATTGAGGTTGGAAGGCCCATATTTCCAACACCTGCATGGAAATAAATATCTTATTTTCTTCCATAGACTTAGACTTCTCTAAATGATCTCATGCAACATCAAAATTCCCAAAAGAAGGTCTACAGGTCATTACCTCAAACTTAGGCATTGTAGTTCAAAAGAAATAAAAAATTGCATTTCAGCACTCTACCAAAACCAAGACAAGTTGTTAGTAAACTTTTATGAATGCGCACTAAGGAAACATCCAAACATGTATGTGTTTTTTATGGGTCAAAATCTAGGTCTTTTTCATGATAATCAGCCTATCAAAAAAATTGGGTCTTTGGGAATTTTTTAGAGGTCTAGCATGTTTCTCACTACCTTGGTCTTATCAAATAAAGGTTCACTTTAATTCAACATTGGGTCAAACAGTTCATTCACCCCTTCATCAAATTTCATCCTTCACTTCACCAAAAAATTTAAAACTTTTGAATACACCAACACTTTTTGACTTAAACATCTATCAAACAAACCCCTAACTTGGCTACTTTGTATGTGAAATGTATTCCTTTTCCATGCACCTAGTTAAGTTAGTTATCATCTTTGGACTAGTTTATCTTGAAGGTCACGAGTCTACCCTAAATATTCTCAAGTTCATAAACATCCTTTATCCTAACATAAAAACATCAAACTCAAGTCAAAAGCGTTGTCCCAAAACATTTACAAAGATCACTCTCCACATCATCCACATTTTAATCCCCCATTATCATCATTTCTACAAAAAGACTTAGAGCATCCCTTTTACCTAGATTTGAGTCAACTAGAGAGTTCAAACATTACAAATATCAACACAAATCTTCCAAAGGTGACCCAAAATTTATGGTAAAGACAAGATCACAATACAAGAGAATCATGGAGAAAACCAAAATCACATTTACCTCAAGTAATCCAAATCCCTTAGAATTTGATCTAAGAATTCAAGTTACCCCATCAAAAAAACCATCATCTCTATTGGGACCATATGAGATAGAAGACATCACAAACAATTCCTTTGAACTTACTAGGGAGGAACTCATGGAACATCAAGACTTTGAAAACATAGCTCCAATTTAACCATCATTTGTGGCACAAAATTTGACACAAGGCTTCACAACTCCATCATCACGGATAAATCAAACATATACTCCTAGTCTTGCAACTAGCCTTGCCAAGGACTTTGGTCTAACTCTTCTATTTGAAAGAAACACACTTGTGGGTACCCTCGATACCAATCCCCCACCTCCAACAACCATTTGGACACCTACCTTTGGTGCTCCTCCCATTCTCAAAGATCCTAAACAACCATATAAACCCCTCAAACTTCATTATTCTATAACCTCCACATATCGAGGACACCCCTCTTCATCCATACCCATGAGTACCACAAGTGTGTCCACCATCATGCAAGGTAGTATGGACCAAGTATTTCAAAACAACACACAAGGACATGTCAATACCATACCACGAAGTCAACCCTTAATCCAGATAGGGACATCTTTACCCAATCTTCCCATTAGTTCATCCATACCACTAGTTTCACAAAACATATCCACCCCATCCATTACCAACCCATCTCAAACCAATCCTTTGGTAACGAATCCCATCAACATAGGTAATACTTTGTACACATCTTTTGCATAAGTAAATCCTCAAGATATTGGGAAAGGGAACCTTTTCAATCAATGGAATCAATGTCTTAGTATGTCATTACCATTGCAAAATCTAATGACATCATCCTCATATTTCCCCTGCGGTCCCCTTCAGTATGCAAAATCAAATGGGACCTCAAACTTACATTCCTCCACCTCAATCAACCATCTTACAAGGAATGTTAAACCAAGGTAACTCCCAACCTCTCATCACCAGATCACCACCCATCCAAAACATCAACACCCATCATCCATCACAAGTGTCCCAAAAATCAACTGATCCTACATTATAAGCACATGCCTTAGCTTTACAACAAGCACAACAAGCTTATTAGCAGGACATCCAATAACAACAACAACAACAAAAAATCCTTAGCAGCACAACAAGCAACACTCCAACAACAACAAGAAGAAGAAGCACCCTTAGCAACAAAACAGGCAACACAACAACAATGGCAACAACAACAAACAACATAACAACAAAAAAAACAAGTAGAATTAATGAAACAACAGAGAACCTTAGCACAACAACAACAAGTCTATCAAGCTTCATTAGCAGAACAACAACAACATCAAGCCCAACAACAAGCCCTCATGACATAACAACAACATCAAGCCCAATATCAAGCCCTAACGACACAACAACAACAAGACCTTGCAACACAACAACAAAATTAAGCCTTACTAGCTCATTCGTGGTCGTTCCCACAAAAGGATATAAAAAGTGATGGAAAATCCTAACCTGGGAATTGGACATTCCAGCAGGTGACTAACATCTTCTCATGGTCATTCATTTACTTGTCAAACCAGGGAACATATACTTGAAATGGAGCAGCACTGTATGTGCACTAAGAACCGGTTTTAGCCATAACTTTCTAGAAGTAAATGCTTGAAATGAATTCTAACTCTGATGCAAGAATGTAAATAAAAGTTTGATTAACTTAAGCATAACTTAACTAAAGCAGGAATCATAATAACAATTACTAGGAAACAAACCATGAATTGGCCTTATGCTACAGGAATAGACACAGGGATGGATTCCTTATGCTGCAGGAATAGTTTAAGATTGAGTTTGCATCAAAACTTATTGGAATGGAATTCTAACAGATAAATAACAGAAAGAAAATAGCTAACTACAGATACTTACTAAGTGGGCCCCCTTAGCAAGCATCAACCAATTATGCAAGAATAGAACTCAAAACTTCATCAGTTTCTTATTCATAACTTCAGAATCACGTACATGGTTGTTTGCTTGTAAGAAAGCTTAATACAAAGCTTTGTCTTTCATTATAATAGTAACACAGTACAATCTATTCTATTTCTAATTTCTAGTCTAATCTCTCTTAACCAAACCGTTCACTCACGCAGGAGGAACCTTTATTTAAAGAGAAACAGTTAACTAACTAACCAACTAACAAAGAAAGATGTGGGTATAAATGTCACCTGAGATGGAGGAACAGACTTCATAAATGAAAGTCTATCTGCTCAACAGTCTTAGAGGAAATCTAGAACCCCACTCCTCGTAGATTGATGATTCATTTGGTTTCTTTCCAAAGACTCAGACAAAGAATCCTCGCTTCAAATGACTCCTTCCATGGTGCGCTAGAAACAACTTTTTTTGTGAGGCTGTGTTCTGCTGTGCATTGACTCGTTCATACTAGTCTTCAACAACCTGTAGAACACATGGCAATAGAGGCAAAAAAAGGCATGCACTCATAATAGCACGACATTCCTCATTAATCACACACATTCAATTCATCTTACTTATCCAAAACTACATACATCGTATCAGTCAATTGGGAAGTCAAAACAGGGTAATAATCATAGATAGACTAAGATATTTATGTTGCAAGTTTAGGAGTGCTTATCATTGAATACTACCCATTAACTTTAAAATTTCATAACCACAGAGTTTAAAACATTCATAAAAAGAGAGCAAGAGTTTTTAAAACTTAAGACATGATATCCAATTTATAGCCATATTCTGGGTTCATCATTTGCCCCCTACTTTATCTAATGCTGGTCCTCCAGCATTAATCTTTCTGGTTGTATCCCTGAAGTCTGTAGGAGTCACATGGCCCTGTAATGTAGTTGAGGCAGGAGATTCATTGGTAGCTTTTCTCTTTCCAGATTGCTTAGGGTTTTGAGAATCAGAAGGAGAGGATGATGAGTCTGTGGTGGCATCGGGTGTTGCTGTAGGAGAAAGCCGGGTAGCTCATTTTTGCTTCTTTGTTTGAGGGTTTTTTCCTAGGGTATGCCTAGCGCTAGATGGTTCGGCTATCTTGGTTTTCCCTTTTTCACTCCTTGTGTAGACCTGGTTTTGACTCGGGTAGAGGGCTCAGTTATAGCGGCTGTAGGACTAGGTGCTGTAGGAGAAGTAGGGGAATCTTGTTCAGGTTCTCTACTTGAAGACTCTACTCATTTTCTCTTTTTCTTGGGTCATGTAGGCAATGTTCTTGGAGGTTCAGGAGGCTGCAGCCCTTTCTGGGAAACAAATTCTTGCAAGGAAATAGGTGATACGTCCCTCAGGGAATGCTCAGTCAGTAGTTTTATAAGGGCATGATGGGAAATTGAATTGTCTTTTACTTTCTGAGTTTCACTGGCACTGCGCTCTAAAAGATTTAACAAAAAGTTAAGGACATTGATAGCTAACCCGTGCCTTATATGACTTAGCAGCTTAAAATGGTAGGAGTGCAAATAAGAAAAGCATCCTTCACAAGTTAAATACCTGATTATAAAGGAGGCATATTCTGAGTAGGGATATGGTAGTGAGACTCTTTTACACCCTTGCTTTGAGACTTCCAAGGGTCCGTCAATTGGTAATGTGAACTTTGCCCTGGCAGAGATGGCATCCCTTCCTATAGGAAAATTTTCTCTAGCTGCAGGAAGCCCTGTTATCTCAGTAATTCGTTCCTCAGTGACTACTACTGCTAAGCCCCATACTGTAGCCTCCCCCTCATAAAGAGTTCTTAAGAATTCACCAGCAATTTTGTCATCAAAGGAATTGATGCTCAAAAAGTAGTTCAACCATCCACACATGCTAAATGCTTGAACTATCTGAGGGTCCTGCTTTAAGGCTTCATGAGCCGCTAGTTCATGTCGTACAAGCTGACCACCCATATTCTGAAATGTTTCTGCTAAAAACCCTGAATCTCAACTTTTTCTGAATATTTGAAAAACTCTTTTATTTGCTCTGCTTCTCCCTATTCGGCTTCTTTCTCTTTTTTCTTTACTTAAAATAATGTAAAAACAATTGCATGCAATGATTTCGAGGAACTACTTCTCTAGTAGTTAACTTGCTGATCTAGGAAAAGCATGCATTCATTTGGTGGCATGTACGATAAAAATTGTCTTTACTAAATGTGGCAATAGCAAAAGGAAAGAATTGGTTTTCAAATTATCCCCGCCCCCTACTTAAGATTTGACATGTGTCCACACATGTGGGAAAGGATAGGCGAGGCATGGAGAGTAATGACAGGAATGACTAATAAACATAATGCAATAAGTGAATAAATAAAATTAATGAATGATATGACGAATAGAAGGAATATCGCGTACCTTTTAATAAATGCCTGCGGATGTTGGCAGATCTCATAGCATAACTGAAAATGATGGCTCGAAAAAAACCATAAATGAATGTGGTATGGTAGATGGATGATGTGGATGGGTGACATACAAAAGAAGAATTGAATGAGTGATTGATGGGGATGGATGATAATGGAGAAGGTGGCTTTCGTAAAGAAAACCTTTATTATGAACGTTTTAACATAATACAAAGAGATGTTGCAGGAAGAAGACCGAAGCCCTTTGTTGCATGTAGATCACTGGCTGCAGGTGAAATAAACTGCTGCATGAACTCTTCTTTTGAAGTTGGTTTATGGTACAACCGCAGAAGGTGTCCATTAACCAATAGTTTGAAGCGGACAGGATCGATTGTCACCAACTGTACTGAACTGTTATCAAATACATTCTCAATTTCATATGGACCCAGCCACCTTGTTGTAAGCTTACCCTGATTTTCTTTATATCTGGAGTCGTAGAGTAGGGCCCAATCACCAGCAAAAAATTGTTGTCTTGATATGGTGATCATGCCACTTCTTCCTTTCTTGTTGCACTACTTCAGTATGCTGCAGGGTAGCTTTCAACATCTCATCCAATGCATTCAACTGGAGGAGGCGTTCTTTTTGCACTTCAAAAAGATCAATCTGTAGTTGCAGAGCAGTCCTTAAGGTTTTATGTTCAAATTCAATTAGCAACATAGCAGTCTTACCATAAAGTAGCTCAAAAGGTGTGAATTCTGTAGTAGTTTTCTAGGTTGTCCTGTAGGCCTAGATTGCTTCTGGAAGACGGCTGCTCTAGTCCTTCTTATGTAGCTTCACTGTTTTGGTGAGGATTGCTTCCAACTCTCTGTTAGTAACCTCCACCTGGCCATTTGCTTGAGGGTGATATGGGCTTGATTTCTTGTGTTTGATTTATAATCATTCATCAATGCTATGATCAGTGTTGATGTGAATTGAACTCCCTGATCAGTGACGAGTTTCCTGGGAACTCCAAATCTAGTGAAGATTTGTTCATACAGGAATTCAACAACTTTGTTGTCTCTGGCATGTGTCATTTCCTTTACCTCCACCCATTTGGTTACATAGTCAGTACACACCAAAATATAGGACTTTCCATTGGATGGTGGGTCTATAGGACCAACAAAATCCATACCCCACTTGTCAAAGGGGGTTACTACCACTTGTGGATGCAGAGGCATTTCATTAGTCTTTTTTGGTCGCCCCATTCATTAACATCTGTCACATTTCCTGGTATATGCTACAGCATCTTTGTGTAAGGTGGGCCAATAATACCCTGTGTTACATACTTTCATTGTTGTTCTTTTAGAGGAAAAATGCCCACCACATGGATCATCATGACAAGCATGTAGTATGTCATATGTCTCATCTTCCCTCACACACCTATGCATGACTTGATCTAGTCTAGTATAGAATAAACAATTAGCTATCTACGAAAAGTTGAAACTCTTCTCAATCAACAACTTTCTCTCTTTTGAGGAGAAGTGGGCTGGAATCCTGTTAGCTACCAAGTAGTTTGCAATATCTGCATACCATGGAGTGCAAGCAGCAATATAAAATAGATGCTCATCGGGAAAAGTATCATCAATCACCTCGGATGTGGCAGGTGTAGGTGTTTGAAGTCTTGATAGAAAATCAGCCACCACATTTGCCTTGCCTGGCTTGTCAATGACTGCAATATCAAACTCTTGCAACAACAGTAGGCACCTTGCTAACCTTCCAGAAATGGCAGTTTTATTCATAAGGTACTGTATTGCTACATGGTTAGTGTGAACAAATACTTGGTAGCCAATTATATAATTCCTAAACTTATTCAGAGCATACACTACTACTAGCAACTCCTTCTTTGTGACAGTTTAATTTAATTCTGGACCTTGTAGATTCTTGTTGATGAAATAGATAGCATGTTCAATGGAATTCTCCTTCTATCCTAACACAGCCCCTATGGCATAATCAGATGCATCTGTATGTATGTGAAAGGGAAGACTCCACTTTGGTCCTTGAAGAACAGGTACTTTAGTAAGTAGGTCCTTTAGCTGTAGGAAAGACTTGTCACAGGCCTCAGTCTAGTGAAATTCAGAGTCCTTAGTTAATAAGGCATACAATGGACTAGCTATTTTGCTGAAATCCTTTATAAATCTCCTATAATATCCAGCATGTCCTAAGAAGCTTCTAACATCTTTTTGTTTCATAGGTGCTGGTAAGGTTTGAATAACTTCAATTTTTGTAGGATCTACTTGGATTCCAGTCTGAGAAATGTGATGGCCTAAAACTATGCCTTCTTGCATCATTATAAAACACTTTTCACTATTCAAGGATAAATTATGCTCCTTACACCATTTCAACACCTTTTCTAAATTTGCTCATGCTTCTTCATAGGTTATTCCATAAGTGGTGAAGTCATCCATATAAATCTCCATGGAGTCATTGGAAATGTCAGCAAAGATACTAATGACTGCTCTTTGAAATGTGGCGGGAGCATTACATAGACCAAAAGGTAGGATAGAGTAAGAAAAAGTCCCCCATGGACAAATAAACGTTGTTTTGTCCTGGTCAGCAGGGGCAATTTTAATTTGGTTGTACCCACTATATCCATCCAAAAAGGAGAAATACTTTTTACCAGACAATGAATCTAGCACTTGATCAACAAATGGTAGGGGAAAGTGATCCTTTTTAGTTGCAGTATTCAACTCCCGGTAGTCTACACAAACTCTCCATTTTCCATCTTTTTTAGGAACAATTATCAGTGGAGATACCCACTGACTATCTGAAATAGGGTAGATGAAACCAGCATTACGCAATTTTTGGAGCTCATTTTTAACTATTTCCCTGAGTGTTGGGTTTATCCTTCTTTGAGGCTGCCTAACAGGTGAACAACCTTCCTTAATGTAGATCCTATGAGTATAGAGTTGAGGATCTATTCCCTTTATATCCCCATAGTCCCATGCAAAAGCTTTGTGTTGATCTTGAAGTATTGTGACTAGGGTAGTTTGTTGAGGTTGAGGCAGCTTACTATTGATATTTAGACAGTGGCCTGGGGACAACTCAAATTGCTTGGGAAGATCATTCATGAAATTTACTGATAAAGGTGGTGTCTATATTTCTTGAGGAAGCAAATGTTGAAAAACTGCAGGGACTTTAAATGGTAGGCTCTTAGGGCTCAACTGCTGTAGGAAAGATTGCTCATTAATAGATTGGCTACTCATATCAGATTTGGATTGCAAGATTTGGAAAAACAGGTCATCCTCACTCAGAAGTTGTGAAAATGGATTAGTTTGCAGCATCATTAGCTGGGCCAATGAGTTAACATCTTCTGCTTCTTCTCTTAAGTCTGGCCAAACAACTTCTCCAGACTCAAGCTGGGGCTGGGCTGGAGAATAGAGGGTGAGCTTCTTTGTGTTATACCCATCAGATATTGTCATGTTAGCCTATCTACAACCAATGTAACCATCAACAGTAGCCAACCAAGGCCTTCCTAATATGACAGGATATCCCCCCAATGATGCCTTTGGAGATAAGACCATAAAGTCAGCAGGGTACTCCCAGGAATCCAAGGTGACTACAAGGTCTTCAACTACCCCATCAGGTTTGACACTTGAGCTATCAGCAAGCTACAATATTGTAGGTGTAGCCCTTAGGTCTGAAATACTAAGTTTTACAACCAGGTCCTTTTTCATGACATTTATAGCTACCACAAGATCTACTAAAGCATTCTTAATTTGCAACCCATTAATATTGATCTCCACAACAGGGCTTCCTAGATCAAAATATTTTGGGATGGTAAGCTTCCCTAGCATTAAGTCAAATAGTTGGCCTATGACATGGATAGTTTGAGGGTCTTTCTTTTTCCTCCCCGGTTTCTTCAAGCATTCCTCCTTAATGGCTTTGCTATAGATAGGTACCTCTTTGATTGCTTGGAACAAGGGAATTTTTACACATATATGCTTTAGCTGGTCAAGGATGTCAAAAATAGGTTCTTCTTATTTTTTCACATTTTCACTTTCCAACCTTTGTGGGAAAGGAGGGGACACTTTATTAGATGCCTTAGGTAATGATGGAATCTAAACTGGCTCATTTGGTTGGGCAAGGTCATTTGTATCCTCATCTTGATCAGCTCCCTCAGATGGCAATTTTGAGATTATGAGAGGAGATGGTGTGGGTAACATAGTTCCTAAATGTAAATTGATATTATTTAGGTTAAGAGCATAGGTAGGCTGATGATTAGGATCAACAAAATAGACTTATTGTTGGGTTGTTGCGGCTGTTGGTTATTTGGATTGGGTACTGCTTGAGTAGGTAATTGGGTTGGCTTTGGATTTAGACCTTGATTACCTGTAGGAGGTGGCATAATGGACTGCTATTGGGGTTGCTGCAGGAAACCAATGGGTAGATTTGACCATTGTTGGCCTCCTCTCCATTGGTTAGACTGTTGCCAGTTTCCTTGCAGAGGCTACCACTAATTTTGTTGTGGTGGTTTCCAATTCCCTTGTGGGGATTGCCAATGGTTTTGCTGGGCATTTGGCCAAGGATTATTCCATTGAGGTTGAGAATATGGGCCATAACTTGGAGGATATTGGTTCTGCCATTGATTATTATATGAACCAAAATTTTGCAAGGGGTCCTGAGGCATACCTTGTCTTGGGGCCCATGGCCTGTGTTGAGCAACAAAGAACACTTCCTCCTTTCCTTCAATGGTTTTTAACTCGGTAGGGAGATGTTGCACCTCCAAATTGGCCACTGCTTTACATTTGTAGTCTTTCTTTCTTTGTCGGCAGTGGGGACAATATTCAGCTAACATTGCCTCAGCTTCCTCCTTTTTTCTCTGAGCTTGCATAGTATCCAATTGAGTAGCTACATCATTGATGATGTCCTGCTTGAAGTCGGACAAGAGATTGGTAATCTCCCCTTTAGATACTCTAGAGCCACTCCCTTTTATAGAAGAGGGTCTAAACCCCCTTCCCTTCTTCACAGCTACTCTGGAATAATTGAGACAAATTTTCTTGATGTCATCCCAATTGCTTTGGGTGACATCACCTCCTGCCATGAGGTCAAGGGCCTCCATGCATGTATCATTAACTCCTCTTAAGAAGAGAAGTTTTTGAGATCCCTCATTCAGCTCATGATGAGTATTCTTCTGCACACTAAACAAGAATCTTGACACATAATCCTCCAAGGTTTCATCCTCCTTTTGTGACATTTTGAAAATGTCATCTCCTCTCATATCATTTCCTTTACAATACTCTTTATATTTACTCAAGAACAGAGTCTTCATTTCATCCCAAGTGTTAGCTACATTGCCTCCCAATCCCATGAACCATCTCAAGGTTGCCTCTTTTAGAGTAGAGGGAAACAATTTCAACTTGTGTGCTAAGGTTGTATAATCATAGCTTCTGCAAAGGATGTCAAATTCAAACAAGAAGGTATGAGGGTCCTCAGTAATAAGTCCATAGAACTTGGGTAGTAGTGAGGCGGGGATGTTTTTGAGGTTATTATTGTCATGTAGGTCAGGGATTGGGAATGGAAAAATAGGATTTTCCATTCTTGGTTGTATCCTTGGATTAGCTCCTGGTTGATGAACTACAAGAGCAAGTGGATTAATTGATTTTGTCTCTTCGGATAAGTTAAGGCCTTGTTCAAAGGAAGAAGATGAGGTAACTAAGTCTTGGCCAGCATCCAGATATGGGTTGTCTTGGAATAGGTTCGGTTCAATCTCTTCAATATCTATGCTCCCAGAAAGGAATCTTCCAAATTGGTCTCTTCTTCTATGCATATAGCAAAAGTAAACTAACTATGGGGATGTTGGAATGCAAAATTCTAAACTAAAAATACTAAGAATGACATCTTAATTGTTTACTAGCATGATTGTAACAGGTCCTTAGTTTGACACCATCCTCGGCAACGACGCCAAAAGTGGTCACGCCCACAAAAGGATATAAAAAGTCACGGAAAATCCTAACCTAGGAATTGGACATTCCAGTAGGTGACTAACATCTTCTCATGGTTGTTCATTTACTTATCAAACCAGGGAACATATACTTGAAATGGAGTGGCAATATATGTGCACTAAGAACCGGTTTTAGCCATAACTTTCTAGAAGTAAATGCTTGAAAGGAATTCTAACTCTGATGCAGGAATGTAAAGAAAAGTCTGATTAACTTAAGCATAACTTAACTAAAGCAGGAATCATAATAACAATTATTGGGAAACAAACCATAAACTAGCCTTATGCTGCAGGAACAGTTTAAGATTGAGTTTCCATCAAAACTTACTGGAATGGAATTCTAACGGATAAATAAAAAAAAGCAAATAGCTAACTACAGATACTTACTAAGTGGGCCCCCTTAGCAAGCATCAACCAATTATGCAAGAATAGAACTCAAAACTTCATCAATTTCTTATTCATAACTTCAGAATCATGTACATGGTTGTTTGCTTGTAAGAAAGCTTAATACAAAGCTTTGTCTTTCATTATAACAGTAAACACAGTACAATCTATTCTATTTCTACTTTCTATTCTAATCTCTCTTAACCAACCCATTCACTCACTCAAGAGGAACCTTTATTTAAAGAGAAATAGCTAACTAACTAACCAACTAACAGAGAAAGAAGCGGGTATAAATGTCGCCTGAGATGGAGGAACATACTTTATAAATACAAGTCTATCTGCTCAACAATCTCAGAGGAAATCTAGAACTCCACTCCTCCTAGATTGATGATTCATTTGGTTTCTTCCCAAAGACTCGGACAAAGAATCCTCGCTTGAAACGACTCCTTCGATGGTACACTAGAAATGGCTTTTTCTACGAGGCCGTGTTCTGTTGTGCATTGACTTGTTCATACCAGTCTTCAAAAACTTGTAGAATACATGGCAACAGAGGCAAAAGAAGGCATGCACTCATAATAGCATGACATTCCTCATTAATTACATGCATTCAATTCATCTTACTTATTCAAAACTACATACATTGTATTAGTCAATTGGGAAGTCAAAATAGGGTAATAATCATAGATAGACTAAGATATTTATGCTACAAGTTTAGGAGTGCTTATCATTGAATACTATCCATTAACTTTAAAAGTTCATAACCACAGAGTTTAAAACATTCATAAAAAGAGAGCAAGAGTTTTCAAAACTTAAGACATGATACCCAATTTATAGCCATATTCTAGGCTCATCAATCCATATGCCCAACATCAACATTAACAACAAAGTTCCTACTATAATCCTCAACAAAATATCGTCAATAAAAATGCATTGGAAAAATATGCATCAACACCTCAAACACCTTCACATAATCCTATACCACCCTATACCCCATACAACACACCATCATATCAGTATCCCATTTACAACTCATCCATCATCCCACCCTATGTTCCTCCACCAAACTCGCAAGATGATTTAGCATCACATTTTAAGGTGCTATCCCAAGAAATACAAGATCTTTGAATGGGAAATACAAAGAAGTCCTATACACATAACCTATGTCCTTATCCATTTTATTGAAACATCACAATGGTAATATTCCCTCCCAACGTTGAAATCCCAAAATTCAACAAATACAAAGGGAGAGAAAGTCTTGTGGACCATTTCAAAAAATTCAACATCATGTGTATGGAGGTGGCCTATAATGATTCTTATTTAATGTGCCTCTTCCCTCAATGTTTAATAGGTCCTGCCATGGATTGGTTTTCTCATCTACCTCCTGATATCAATTTTTTTTAAGAAATCACTAATAAATTCATTGATCACTTCTTCATTAATCTTGACATGGATGTTAGTCTATAAGATTTGTACACTCTCAAACAAACCAAAGGATAATCATTTTCCAATTTCTTGCAATGATGGAGACAAAAAGCTAGTAAGAGAAAGTGGACCCTTCCCAATGAACAACAATTGGGTATTATCATAGAAAATATAGATCTAGATTTATCCTTCCACTTGAAAATGCAGTGCATCACATCTTATAATGAGCTTGTCCCTAGATCCATTAACATCAAAAGATCTCTAATCTTATAGGGAAATACTTAAGCTTACAACTACCCATCAACTAGTTCAAACAACAAGTCTCATGTGTGGGCTAAGAAAAAAAATGTGACAAATGATGGTGTGATAGATGCTAAGGTAGTCCTAAGTGCTCCTAGGCCAAACAAAAATCAATTTTCTAACATTCAACCAATTGTGCAACAAACAAAACCTCTTCAGAACAATCAGATAAACAACACCGAAATGCAACAAAGATGAACCGCTAACAAGAACAACTATCCTAAACACAAGTACACACAATTATCAAAACCTATTGAAACCATCATGAAGAAGTCGGTAGAGTCAAACCTAATAATGCTTCCAAACTTTTAGAACTACCAAGAGCAACAAGAGAAACCATCTTGGTACAATGAGAACGATCTTTTTGACTTTCACAAAATCAAAAGACACAAAATGGAAAACTGCATGAGGTTCAAAAACATTATCCAAGACCTCAAAAAATGGTACCATATCTATTGAGGTAATAGCCATGAATTGGGATCTTAAGATATCTAGATCATGGCAAAGTAGACAACAAAAAAAAATCTAAGGATTACACAAACATACAACATACCTATTCCAATGTGGTCACTTCCTATGATAGTATCATCACTATCATCACCATCAAAGGACCTAGTGCAAAGTGTGGAGTCACCACATAACATGGAAAAGTCACCATCCAAGGAGTCCCATCTAAATATAGGGCACAACCTAATTTTTCAACATTGAATCCCAACAAGTACAATGTCCTAGATAAGCTTAAGAAGACCCTGACATAGATATCAATCTTAGAATTGTTGAGGCTATCCCCTGCACATAGGGAAATCTTAGAGAAAGCTTTATTAGAGTCATATGTCCTTAAGGATATCAATATAGATCAGTTTCAAGCTATGGTGGGGAATATTACCAATCGCCTTCTCACTTTCTCAAAATAAGACCTATCATCACAACCATCTCATAATCATGCTTTACACCTTAAGGTCTTTATTCATAAGAACAAGGTTAAAAGAGTCTTAGTGGACAGAGGTGTTGGTTTGAATATTTGTACCCTTAAGCTGATCAAAAACTTGAGCTATTTAGAAAATACTATTGAGAAAGCAAAGAGTACCACCATCAGAGCATATGATGACCAAGAGCGAGTATCATAGGGAATCATTGCACTACCCATCCAAGTGGGACCTTTCATTGTAAAAACTACATGCCAAGTGTTAGACCTTGATCTTCCCTACAAAATCCTACTTGGCTGACCATGAATCCATGCCCGAAAAGGTGTAGCCTTGACCTATCATAAATATGTAAAGTTTCCCTTTCAAGGCCGAGAAATTACCATCCATGGAGATCCTAAGCCCTTTTACTACTAAAAGAATCTTGAGGCCAAGTTTTACAAGATACCCCAGGTTCCTAAGAATGATGAAGGGCCTACACCCACACCTACCTCATTTTTTGATCTGTCATCCCTTGTGTCTACCTCAGAGATGACAACACCCATTGTGCAGAACATTCCTGACATCAAAGCAGTGATCCAAGGTGATGGTTGTGGAAACTATTAACTAATGAAAGATACCTTTGTTTTGGGAGAGTTACCTCTTTCTCCCAAATCTCATGGGAAACCCACATCTAGCAAAAAAGAGCCTAAAACAAACAAGATGTCATCTACTACCTTAACCAAGTGGGGGGATTTGAACCAAGAAGCTATCAATGAGGGGGATTTCTCTAAACTGCTCTATTAGGATGAATGACTGGTCCCTATTCTTCCCATGGAAGATGACAAAAAATTCTTGTACCTAATGAAGGGATGGGGATATAACAAGAATAAAAAACTGGGACAAAATGATAATGGTTTGATAGAACCCATCATTCCTAAGAAAGGACTAAAGAATCTTGGCTTATCTTATGCTACTAGCAAGGTCACCCTTATTGGAAAAGGTACTTTCGCTAAACGGGTGGAGGTTTCCTCTTGGTTACCTACATCACGTGATACTACCTTAGATGATTTCCCACTTGATGTTGCTGAACTATTTGAGAATAACTCCCTCTTCATGATATCCATAACATAATTTTCTTTGAGAAATCAACCAACTAAACTATGCCTAGTACACCCATAAGTCATTGACATGGACCAACAAGGACCATCGATTCTTGATTTATTCAAAAATGATGAAGTGATCTCATGATTAATATGACTCCTTGACAAATAACGATGGTATGATAACAAAGCAGGTTTTGACATAGAGCTAGAAATAGGGGCATACTATGGGGAGACGATTGAGTCCTTCAGTCAAAAATTAATGAAATGCAAATAACATGCAAATCTTTGAGTGAAAACCATACTGTGGCACTTTCTGATCCTAAAATAGTAAAAAGAAAGGACGTATCCGAGGGTGAAAACCTCTCTGAGGCACCCAAGGATGAGGGATTCAATCTCTCCCTTAGTGAGATGCATCCAGAGGAAGCCAATAGTTCTAGCAGAAATGGCTACTCCCGTCAATGTGGGAACAAAAGAAGCACCCAAGATCACTTTCTATGTTGAATCCTTATTGGATGAGGAACAAAAAAACCTAGAAGCATTCTTGAAAGATCAAAGAGCTAACTTTGCATGGTCCTACACTGATATGTCGAGGCTTGATCTAGAAGTAGTTGTACCACTAGTAGAATTTGGTAAATAAATGACTAGGTGACTAAACATTTTAGTCACAACAACTAAAAATGACTAAATTCTACTAATTTTTTGCAACTCAACTATAAATGAGTAAATAAATGACTAATTTGGTTGTTGACTAAAAAATTATTTAGTCACACAAATAAAAATGACTAAATAGTTAGTCATTTATTTAGCAAATCATTTAAGGAATCAAAAATCAATAGCTCACCAAAATACTCTAACAAACATACTCTAGAACTTTCATCAAAATCTTATTTTCAGGTGTAGCCCACCAAAATGGAGTTTTCATTTTAATAAACATACTCTAAAACCTTCATCGAAACCTTATTTTCAGGTGTAGGCTGCAAAAATGGAGAAGTATTTCAGTAAACAATGATAGATAATGGTAAGGAGATATGTGTGATAGGAGGCATAGGATTCATTGTTTCTTGTCTCATTCCTACTCAACTCAACAAGGGTTACATTGTTTGCACTGCTATTTGTAATCCAGGTATTTAATTGACATATATTTGCATAATCTCAAATTCCTTCAGATGTTTTGAAGTATCAATGTATCCTATATAGGGTTTAGAATGAAGTATCACTGTCCTCTTTGGCACTATATTCATTACTCTAGTTTCTAGGGTTTTTCTAGGGTTTTAGTATGCATATAAATCAAGTCCTTCATACCTACCATTGTTCCAAACCACCACTCATTGCCTTGCATAAAATTCTACCTCCATAAGCACAATAACATGTTTTAAAATCATGCTTACCAATGATTGACCATTAAGGTCACTACTTCTATCAATATAAAATGAGATTTTTGTTTTCAAACTCAAGGCATTATGCAAGATAACATTGTGAATTATTTATTGTGTAGGGTTTTATTTTCTTGCATATTTACTACTTTGCTAACTACCTTTAAGACTAGATATTGCACCCTTAGTTGTAATCTCAAATAGCTCGCTCATTGTCACTAGAAGATTCCTTTCATGAGAATCATTTTATAAAATCAAACTATTCCCTATAGACTTCCTACTTACTTACTACAAGGGACTCATTGTTTCATGGTATTGTGGGTCTTAAGATCCTTCAACCTTATTGTCATTACTTCACATTCCACAAGGTATTATTCACTATTCTCTCATCTTTGATGAGTCTCAAAACACTGCTCAAACATGAAATCCACTACCTCCATTATACAATGGCTAAGAAGAAAAATTGAACTTGTGCTTATCACTGTTACTTCATTTGGATAGTCATTCCTTGATTGCATTTTCCTTGTATAACATTGTCAATAACATTTGAAAAAACCTTAAGGTTAGTAGGGGTAAGGAAACTCACTGTTAAAATCTCCACTTTACTATGCAAGGTTTGAGCTTTATTATCTTGTCTCTGCTCAACCTCTTTTTGACTCTCACACCTCAAGTGACTTTCATTCTTCTTACCATAGATTGCATTTACAAATTTCACTAAGCTACATAGTGTGATTATTATTGGCTACAATCTTTCTATTACAAGATTTTTTTATTGGATATAATGTCCCAATCTTTCTAGTATTTCAACCTTACTAATCCGCAAGATTTATGGTTTATGTTTCTACGGAGGCCTAGGGTTTGTACCCTATTCATTATCTTACCAATGCTTTTGTTGGTATTAAAAAACAACCTTAAATCTTGGGTCAGAAAATTAGTTGTCTTGATAGGGTGTGGTATGATCTTGGATTGTATCCTAAGTGTGTGGGAAGCTTGTGTTTGATCATTAAGGTATGTAAACCTGATGAAGGAAATGTATCCTATATAGCATGGGTCTTTCTTTAATACTTCCCATAATGGTTATTAGCATATCATATTATTATAGTTTGTGGTAACCCAAGATTGCATTCAAGTATGTAACAAACTTGGTTTGTAGTTTAAGCTATACAATTTTAAGTAACATTCATAAGGTTTAGAAAATCTTGATCACTCTCTAAAATATCCCATTAAACATGGGTTGTGCTTGAATTCACTACATAATTGATATAACACAACCACTGTGCATATCAACCAGAGTTATAGTCTCTTTATTGCAGCAAGAGGTAATTGCTCTTGAATCATGCTATAATTACATTGTAACCTATTAAACTTGAGTCAACTTGAATGTGTAAGTGTGAATAAGTAAACAATAATAAAACACTTCTTAATGAAACATTGTATCAAAGATTAAGCAAATAATCTACTGAAAGAATCTCATTATCTCCTATCTTTTAAGATTTATTAAGCTATTGTGCTCTCATATTTAAATAACACTATAACTGTTAAAATGACAATCTAAAGAATGGAATGATGTTGATGCAATGATGTGAAGCTATATGATAATACTAAATGATAAAAGAAACTACTGTAACATGAATTGACATGAAAATTGATGGATGAAACTATAGGAGTCAAGCATGATATGAAATCTAAAATGTTAGCTGCTTGAATTGCCTGATGCTTGCTGGTTGATGCTTGAATTCCTGCAGAGTAAGATTGCATAAACTTGATAATCTGGATCCTTTCTTGGTTGAATGAAGTTGTATTTATAGATTTCCTAGGAGAAGAAATGCACAGGGATAGCAAAGAGAGGCTTGAATTCAATCTAGAGGATTGAATGGTGAGAGATGGAGGAGATGGAGAATATTTTGGGGATTGTCTCTACCCATGAAAACACCAAGCAAGAGAAGAGGAAGGATTGATGGAAGAGGATTGAGAGATGAATTTTTCAATGTCTCCAATTTGTCTCCAAATCTTCCCGTGAAGTTTGAAAGCATTAATTTTGACATATTTTGACATAAATTAGACATAGGATATCTAATTTGATTTTGAGGAAATATAGAGGAATATTCTTTATGCCTTCATTTAAATATTTTTGATTTATTTAAATTAGCCAAAGAGGGATAAATAATTTAATAGAACAAACTATAGAATTTGTTTATTAAATTAAAATAGAAGAATATGGCAATTAATCAATAAAGTGTTTGATCTTTATTTAATTAATTTAATATTTGATGTGATAGAATAAAATAGGGAAACGATAATTAAATCAAACAAAATATTTAATTTTGTTTATTTAATTAAGATGAGATAATAGAAGAATTAGAAGAATTTAAATGTGAATGTGAACATGAACTATATAAATAAATATTCTTATTTATTCAATAGTAGAGGAATTTAGGATAATTAATCAAATAATTCATATTTAATTAATCAAATTCTCCAGAACAATTTTAGGTGTATACATTTTTCCCCTCTTTGAAGTGATGTGTTTACGCATTGCTTCAAAGAAAATTTTGCTACTACTGCCAGTATTGATGAAAAAAAATTCAGTACGCCCTAGACATGCCCCGGATATTGATTTTCAGATGATTTATGATAATATGCCCCCTCAAGAGATAAATTAATGACTTTTTGATTTTTTTGGATTTTTTTGAATTTTTCATGATGATTTCACGAAGATTTGATGATGACTTGATGAAGAAACGATTTATCTCCTAACATTGATGAAGAAAATTTAGCCCGTGGATAAATTTCAATTAATTTCATAAATTAAATTAATTAAAATAAAAGAAATCCCTCAAAAATCCCTTTTGAAAAACCTATATAAGGTCAAATATGTCTTTTTCAACCTCATTTGTACTTTTTGACTTTCAACACCTAGTGAGAGAGACATTTGAACCAGTTGGAGCAAGATGTCGATCCCCTACCACACTCACCGGTTCAAGCGTTGTCGACATCACCAACGACCGGCCATCTACGGACCTCCGGTATGTACCCATAATCCACCTCAAAAATTGTGCTTTCTTGATTTTTGTGCCTTTTTTTAGTATTTGCATGTTTTTCGTAGTTTAACACATCAATGTCGCGTTGTAGCGCTTTGCACTTTGGTGTAGTGCTTCTGTTAACTATTTTAGCACTTTGAGGAATTAGCGCTTTTGTTAATTTCTCTAGCGCTTTTGTAGAATAGTTTAGCACTTTCATAAATGAGCGCTTTGATAGATTTATTTAGCACTTTGATGCCCGATTGTAGCACCTAGAAAGTTCTAGTGCTTTGATGCAATAAATTGGTGCATTGAAGGTCTATTATAGCACCTTGATTAAAGTAGCACTTTGATGGACTGTTATAGCGCATCGAATTGCCGAAATAGCACTTCTAGTTATTTAGCGCTTTGGATGCTTGTTTTATTGCATCCATGTCAGATTTGCAGATTTTGACACCGTTAACCTTGATTTTGTCAATTTCAATCATGTCCATTCTTCATTTTGGTATGATTTGATTATCCAATTTCCATAATGACTGAATTTGATGATGAATAAGACTTACTCTCATGATAGGCAAGAAATAATCCCATTATTGATGATCCTCATGATAGGTGAGGAATGATTTCATATCTGATAAACCTCATGATAGGTGAGATTAGATGATGGCTGTGATGAACCTCATTATAGGTGAGTTTAGTTGATGTTTGTTCATGAATTTTGATCAAAAATTCATACCAAAGTTTGATTGGATCTGATTGTAAAATGACTTGTAATTTTTGACATAGTGCACTAGTTTTAAAATTTTTATGATGATAGGAGCGTGTGGGTAATCTCTAGATGCAAGAGAAATTTCCATGGACTACTAATTTGATTCCACATTTGACTCTAGATGAGATTCAGATCATAGCTCAATGTGGTTTGTCTAGTCTTTTTGATTATCAGGGTCTCCTTACTGCCTTGGCTAAGCGGTGGTACAGTGACCATAACACCTTCCATCTACCCACCAACAAGATGACAGTCACACCAGAGGATGTGTGGTGGATTTTTTGGATACATTTTATTAGAGAGGTCATAGTTTATGATTCACATGAGGCTGGTGGGAGAGATGCACTCCACAAAGTATCCCAGGATCAGCATATTGTAGGACCGAGTGTTCGATGGCAGACAATGGCTGATGCCTATGCTAGTCTACTAGTAGTGCTAGCTGGATTCATTGGAGGCTTCCTTTGTCTTGATCATAGGTCAAAGGGATTCTCTATGGGTTAGGGCCATATTCTTGAGAACATGGTCGTGCACGGGACCAGATATGCATGGGGGATGTGTATGCTAGCCCACCTCTATCATGATTTACATTCAGTGGTGTACTTGGGAGGACATATCCTATTAGCAGGGATGACTCTATTATAGGTTTGGGCATGGGAGAATTTTTCCATTACGCGACCATTTTTGGTACTTGAAAAACCTGTAGGTAGACCATATGTTTTCCACTACATAGGTCGACTTACCCAGTCTTAGATGGGTAAGTTAGAGCATCGGAGACGTGTCTTGGATGACTTGGAGAGTGTCGTTTGGTGGCCTTATCTGGATTGCGAGCAGTGGGAGGAGGATGATCGAGTGCTCAATTTTTTGTGTGATTCCATGTTGTTAGAATCAAACATGATTTAATACCATGTTATAATTGGATATGGATGCCAAGATCTATGGACCAAATGGAAAGCACAAAGAAGAGAGAATAATGTGACAAGAATAAACTATATTCAATGTCAGTATGATTATGATATGATATCAATGTGCAAATGTAGTAGAGACCCCTTGGTTATATAGCCAAGGTGAGCACATAGGAGTGCATAATATTATGACAAGTTTCATAATCTTATGACATAAGACGAATATTAAAAGCTATCACTCCACCTAAAGTGGAAAGGTGATAATGTGATAACCACCACAAATAGTGGATCACCCACAAAAGGTGGAAACCTAATCACATGATATGTCCATGAAAAGTGGAGGTGATAAAGTAATAAGAAGATAAGTCCACCAAAGGTGAAAAATCTCCAAAAAATCCTATGTGATCCCTAAGTAAACTTAACTAAGTGTAAAAATGACCTAGGACAAGGTACAACATATTTAATTATACCAACACCCCCCTTAAGTGCAACTTAGGGAGAATGTACACAAAAGAAAACAATGCAATATGGGTCCTGACAACTGGGCCATGTTAGGTACCCATGTACAAATGCAATGCAATCTCTCACAAATGGAGAAAAGGAGAAAATTTAGTGGGACAAAAATCCTCCCCAAAAGAGAGATGGAATACAAAATAGAAATGCTCTCAATGCATGAAAAGGTAAAAACCCCATGTGAGGAAAAAGACCCCCCGATAAGAGAGAAGTAGAAGAGAGACAAGGCAGCCCCCCCTCAATGTTGAGCCACCTGCAATGATGGTAGAAGCTCAACATTGAATGTTGAAGATGATCCAATCTCGCTGAACAACGTTCCTCCCCTTAGGAAGAAACAAAACCAAGAATGTATGTAGGATGTATGATATCTCTGAAGCATGCTCAAGTGTCTCCATGTCAATGCCGAAAGTTGACACACTCCAAACAAGCATTCTAGGCCACACTGTTGAAGAGTACAATCAAACATCTAGTAGAGAAGAATGTAGAACATGATCCAAAGAGAAATATATCCCTTCTAAAGACAAAGAAGCCTCCTCCAAATTCTGTTCAAAAGTATCCACACTCATGTCAAATTGCAAAGAATGATCATGTAGAGAATGAACAAGAGGGTCAAAGTGTTCCCTCAAAACAACTGAAGAAGGGGCATCTTCATCAAAGAGAAGATGAATGTCATCAATTATCTCCCCAAAATCTGCAAGATGAGACTCCACAAACAAGTCTGAAATACTTGTCAAGAAGCCATCCAATGTAGCCATATCTGGAAGACAATGTATGTCCTGCTACATTGAATCACAAGGAACCCAAACTGTGGAATCACAAGTATCATCAACTACAACAGTAGATGGAGGAGATGAAATGCATGGCTCAAGAACTGGATGTGATGTGAGAACTCCCAAGTTCAAGTAGCCAAATGTCTCCTTTGAATCATGGTTCACACTAGAAGTGTGATCAACAGCTGAAGGGACAATGTCACCATTAGAAGAAAAATATGTATAGGTATACAACTGAGATGAATGATCAACCACCCCAGTAGCAATGATCTCCCTACTCTCCAAGTCTCAAATGATGACTGAATCAGGTGTGAACTCCATAGTTCTCCCATCTCCACCATGTGTAATCTTATATATGGAAAGAAGATTGTTCGTCAAATGAGGAACACACAAAACATCCTAGAAAGTGTTATCCCCAAAAATAATAGATCCCTTCCCAATGACACTCATGTCTGTATTATTTCCCATCAAGATAGGAGACACAAAACAAGTTTGAAATGAAGAGAATATAGACTACGAAGATGCCATATGATGTGATGCTCCTAAATCTAGAAGCCATCTACCTGATCTTGAACCTGAAAAAGCACAAAGAGCTTGTCCTTTATATCCTGATGTAGATGAAAAATCAGCATGACCTTTTCCCTTAGACTGTTTTGAATAAGAAGGAGAAGAAGATTCAAACATTCTAGAAGGAAAATCAATTTGATTCTTTTTGAGAATATTTTTCAGCTCATCAATATCCTTCTTATAACAATAGTGTTCTTCATGTCCATCCTTTTTGCAATATGCACAAAAGGACCTCTTCTTCTTAGATGATTCTTCTTTTGAATGAGTGGATTCTGATTCTTTATGTGGCTTGTTCTTTTTCATCTTTTGCTTCTTATCAAGATTCCCTGATTCTTTTTGTACCTTTGACTCACTAGAAACCAATGCATGTGGCTTGGAAGACTTGATTAGACCCATGTTCATTAACTTAGCTTCCTCTTGGATTAGGAGATTTGAAAAGTCGTCAAACTTAGGATCAACATATGATGCTCCCATATAAAGTCGATGGGTATGAAAGCTAGAAACAAATACTAAATACTCAGGACCAAGCTTGGATAACACATTTAGAATCAATTGTAAATCCTCTTTTTCAATGCTGCGTTATTTCAACTGTGTTTTTAATTGCTTGATTTTGGAGATGTAGTCTTGGATGTGGTCAAAACTTTTAGGATCAAGATTCATCAAATCATTATCAATCTGATATCCCCTAATTTTATCTGTTTTACCACACAATTTTTCAAAAGTCTCCCATGCTTCTTTAGGTGTTGTACATGAATCAATATGGAATTGTAAATCAAATGAGACTAATGAACATATGCATCCAAGTGTTTTCTCTTGATCAATCTCCCATTTTGCCAATTCTTTAGCATCAGTAGGTTTATGAGTAGTGTCCTTTAGATGAGCTATTAGAACTTTCATCATGAGATAGTTCCATACTGATTTTCTCCATGTATCATAATTATGTGGAGTTAGAAGTTCAATTTGACATTTCCCCATTGCAAGAACACAAACCAAGCAAAAGAATGCAACCAATCACTGCAAGATTACCCCCCCAAATCACTTAGCCAAGAAATCCCCCAAGCAATATCTAATTTGGAACTTTATACTTAGTGCATTTACAATTTCCATTGCCAAAAAACAACAAAGTGGACTTTGATCTTGGTACATGCAGATGCCAAAATAGGCCACAGATTCAAGTACAATTTTTGGTACAAAATGAGATCAATCTGATAATACCACTAAGAAGTACACAAAAAATTATGCACTTTAAAAAAAAACTACACCAAAAAATGTTACCATAGGAGCAAGATATGAGCTCCCAAAGTTCCCAAAATAAAGACGAAGCAGCAACACCTATGAGAATTTGCAATTTCTGGAAAAACCAAAAGCCAAAACCAAAAATTGATTGCCCCACTATGAAAAGCACGAAAAATTAGCCTAAATAATAAAAAATTGCTCAAAAAAACGAGCCAAAATGAGTGAGTTATGAGTTTTGAAGTCGGATTGCAAAATCTAAAGGCCCATCCGTGAGGGGTCAAGAAATTTTGAATGGATGTTGATGTCAGCACTGACATGGGATGATGTCAGCAAATCAAATGATTAAATTTGATGGCCTACCGAGTGTTAAAAAAGAATATGCTCCTGCTCCCGAAATATTCCATTCCCCGGTATATGCTTTCAGAATATTCTTTTGCCAAAATCTCTACCAGAATATTCCTTGGTTGACTTTGACCGTCGGATATATTCTTTGTTGCTGGAATTTTCGTTCGCTGGTTGTTTTGAGTAAGCCGGCCATAGTTGATTGTTCATCGGTTGAGGGAGCCATGGCCGTAAGGCCACACAGTAGGCTGCGGTACTTGCTAGGTACAGGGTACCCTACGAAGCAGGGTACAATGGATTAAATCCGTAGAAAAACAAATTTTCTTTTGTTTTTTTCAATTTTTCAAAAAGAATTTTTTTACAAAAAATTTAATCGCTTGCAATCTAAACAAAAATTCAAAATATTTTGGTGAATAAAATATTTATTTTTGTAAAAATCGTACCGACTGTAATAATTACGACTTGGGGCCGTATGGCTCTTTGAGATTTTTTTTTTTTTGCTTCACTAGATGACTTGCTCCAAAATGGATGAATGAATAGTCAATCTTAGGGTTTTTGGCCCTTCTGGACGCAATGGTAGGGTCAGATTTGACCCAAAATGCTCCAAAAATGCAGCTACCTTCTAGATCTGACAACCATAATGCAGTTTCAAACCCTCATAGATTTGGCCTCGTATGTCCGATTTGGATGAAACAAAAGGAAAAATCAACTTTCTCTAACCTTCTAGATGCAATGGTGAGCTTAGATTTGCACCAGAAAACTCCAATATAAACCTGCAATAAAGAGCCAAAAATGGAACCTCCCCAAATCTAGTATCTCTCCTCAGAAAAAGACTCTCCAATGGCACCCAACCCGCTCTGATATCATGTTAGAATCAAACATGCTTTGATACCATGTTAGAATTGGCTATGGATGCCAAGATCTATGGACCAAATGGAAAGCACAAAGAAGAGAGAATAATGTGACAAGAATACATTGTATTCAATGTCAATATGATTATGATATGATATCAATGTACAAATGTTGTAGAGACCCCTTGGTTATATAGCCAAGGTGAGAACATAGGAGTGTGTAAGATTATAACAAGTGTCATAATCTTATGACATAATATAAATATGAAAATCTATCACTCCACCTAAAGTGGAAAGGTGATAATGTGATAACCACCACAAATAGTGGATCACCCACAAAAGGTGGAAACCTAATCACATGATATGTCCATGAAAGGTGGAGGTGATAAAGTAATAAGAAGATAAGTCCACCAAAGGTGAAAAATCTCCAACAATTCCTATGTGGTCCCTAAGTAAACTTAACTAAGGTGTAATTATGACCTAGAACAAGGTACAACATATTTAATTACACCAACACATGTATCTGATCAGAAGGACTCCTTTTTTTTTAGAGAGATTTTTACTACGGTGGGTTTATAGGCAGTACGATATTGTGCAGTGTATGCCTCAGGGGGTTGCTCATATGCTCGACGACGAAGTGATACAATAGATTGGGGGTCATGTTTGTCTTATGAGACATTAGTGGAGGGATATTGGACTCTGCAACCATTAGCTTGGGATATGCGTAGGGATATTGTAGAGGCACCCATGACAGAGGAGTATGCCACATATTTGGGTTTGCATCCATGTCCTCAGATCACCATCCCAAATGAGCCAACACCATTACCTGTGGAGGAGGACACTGCCGAGGATCCCACCATAGTCGTTGAGGGCAAGGAGGATAGTGGAGATGATACTGAGTTGAGCAACAGTGTTGAGAGTAGCAGCAGGGATAGCAACAGTGATGACAAGGATGGTGGTGGTGGAGGTGGCAGAGGGATTGGGCCAGGCAGTGTGGGTCCATCTTTGAGTAGGCCTCGTAAGAGGCAAGCAGTTGAGATACCCTTCATGGATCATCAGAGATAGATTGCCAGTTTACAGGTGTAGGTACAGACTCTGTAGGGACAATTAGTGTAGGCACAGGGTTTGCTCATGCAGATATAGACACAGATGTAGACTCAGGGACAAGCATTGGCACAAGTCCAGGGACAGTTGGCAGCTGTTTAGACATAGGTTGGTACTTTGACAGCCGAGAGGGATAGTGCCAGATAGATTGCCGAGAGGGCAAAGGAGACTGTTAAGACATTACAGAGGGTAGTCGATGGTACTTCTATTTTTGACTATATGAGAGAGGTTCTGCGGGTTGGTTGAGAGGCAGAGTTCTATAGGAGTTGATATCATGATGTAGTTCCTGCCAATCATAGATTCAGTTATGCCCCTTTGAGATCTGGCACAACATGTACCTGAATAGTTAGCGAGGGTGTGATGCAGCCTTTAGGAAGAGATCCTAGAGATCCTAGTCCATCCGAAGGTGGTGGTGGTATTGGTCCAGTTATGTCTGCACCTTCTGGCAGCAATAGATCTTAGACACTGTCTATGATTTTGAGATATTCTTTTTGAAATATGATGTACACTTTGAGTCAGCTCATTTTTTACGATGTATCTTTTCCTATTTCAAACTTCATTGTATACTTGACATTGATGATATATATGATTATGCAGTTGATTTCTATTGATCTATGATGGTTATCTATGCTTCTATGATGGATGTTTTTATTTTATGTGATGATTCTATGATGGATGTTTTTATTTTATGTGATGATTCTATGATGAATGCTTTTATTTTATGTGATGATTCTATGATGAATGTTTTTATTTTATGTGATGGTTCTAATTTAAATACCTATGTATGAATATATGATGTATGGATGTATGATGTTCTAAATGATGATATTTGCGATGAATGATATATGGATAATAATGACATGATTTGCATTTATTTTAATGTGATGAAATAAAAATGATGATTTTGTGATAAATGATATATGGATGGATGGTGTAAATTTTGTGATATAATTCATGGATGATACATGATGTATGGGTTGAAATTGATCAAATACATATGATATTAATGTAATGAATGATATGGTGTAATGAACATGATGTATTGATAAAATGATAGTTTGTGACAGATGATAATGTAATAAATGATATGGTGCAATGAACATGATGTATTTAAAAATGATGTGATGTGGAATATATGGTACAATAAATGCACAACTATATGATGTTAAATGTATGAATGATGATATGATAAAAGCTTTGCCATGATGAGATGATGCTCCTATATGTTTTTGATAATTTTTGGTGTATGTCAAGTATACTTAATCAGATTTGTAGAAAAGATAATCATTAATTGGAATCCTTTATGCAACAAACTCTCTGCAGATGTAGAATTTATTATGAATGCAGTCTAATTTTATTATGCAACTATATGCAAACCATTGTCATTTTAATAGTACTTTGTGCTTGGTATCATCATAGAGATTTTTAGGATGTTGAAAGTATGTACTAGCGTTAATGATATATGTTAGACGGATGATGACTTGAGTACTACTTTCATGATTTTTGATATTGCAAGAAAACACAAGCATCTAGGTATAATTGAATCGAGATGACCTGAGCATTTCTTGCGTAAATAGGTAGAGATTAATAATTTTATTTTGTGAATTTTGAATGTCATCGATGATACATTTGCATAGCACATCCCCCGAAAATTCACACATTTATATGATTAATGTATAGATAGTAGACAATAAAAATATCATTCTTCCTTATTTATCTAGTTCAATAAATCATCAAGTTATTCCAAAGAAATGTTAATAATTAATCAAAAAAATACAATTTATCCATCTTTTACTTAGAGTGTTTCAATCATTATTCAGATTAGATCATCCATCCTAATTTTTGTGATGTTTTTGTGGTTTTCCGAGATTTTTGACCAAAGACCTGACCTACTAACCTATCCTAGGGGTCTTGGGGTCTGATCAAAGATTAGCCTTGCCTACGTTACCCACGCAGAGACCACATAGTTCGACTGACACAGACTTATGTTTTTTTTGGATTTTTCTTTTCTAGACTGGATTTTTGACTTGTTGGATTTTCTCGATAGGATATGGATGTTTGATGCCTTTTTGATGGTGATTGATGTTGCACTTTGATCATTGTGTTTTTTGTACTTGTCATACTATTGTTTTCCCATTTGGTGAAGCCAATGTTTTTCTACCCTCATTGATATCTAGATGTTGCCCCCAAGCTAGAGTGAAACATGACTATGTGAAATGACCTGATAATGAATGCAATGATGGAAAGACTAATGATATGATATGAAATGGTAATTACTGCTAGAATAATGATCCTGATATGTATCAAAATAGATGGGAAAGCTGGTTTAGAATCACATACAACGCCTATTTCCAAGTTTTCACCATATGTTTTGATTACACTTTTTTTTTTGTATTTTTGTTTTTCTCATTTTTGTTTTTGTATTTTTTGTATTTTTTTTGTAATTTCTGTTACCAAGATGCCTATTTGCTAGGTTTTCATCAAGGAAACCATTTTCCAGAAGTTTGACCCGTGCACTAGGAAATTCAGGTATATAACTTTCTGAGATGGATATTGTTGATAGGTTAATCAAACAAATCCCTCTCTGAGGTTGATAGTTGATAGGCTCCTGATCTGTACATTGATATGATGACAAAAGGGCCTAGCCAGTTAGGCTCAAACTTCCCTTTCTTTTCCTTGTCCTGTTGATTTCTAGGATTCTCTTTTAGAACCAAATCGCCAACCTGAAAGACTCTAGGTTTTACTCTATAATTATAGCTCCTTGATATCCTTTGTTGGTAAGTTGTCAGATGGTTGACAACTTGTTGACGATGCTCATCCAACAATTCGAGTTCTTGAAGTCTGGATACCCTATAGTCCTCATCTGAGATGATTCCTCTTAGTGATACACAGAGTGATGGAATCTCTACTTCAATGGGTAGTATGGCCTCTGATCCATATACCAAGGCATATGGTGTAGGCCCATAGTGCAGGATTAAGCTAAACATTCCAATCACGTCCAGCATCGTTAACCATTTTCTTGAGTATTTTCAGAATTGTTTTGTTAGAGGCCTCTACTTGGCCATTTCCCTAAGGATAGTACGGTGTTGAGAAACGATGTTGGATATGAAACTTCTCACATAATTCTTGGACATCTTGGTTTTTGAATGGCCATCCATTATCAATGATAATAGATTGAGGTATGCCATACCGACAAATTATTTAATTCAATATGAATGACGAGATCTGATTTCCAGTGATAGTTGTAAGAGGAACTGCTTCTATCCATTTTGTAAAGTATTCTATTGCTGTGATTATGAACTTGTGTCCATTGGATGAAGATGGATTTATCTTTCCTATAAAATCTAGTCTCCATTGATAAAAGGGCCATGTTGATGTGAAGGGATGCAATTCTTGAGCTGGTGCATCAATCAGATTACTGTGAATCTGACATTTTTGGAATTTCTTTACAAACTGATAATACTCTTTCTCCATAAATGGCCAATAATATCCCAAACAAAGGAGTTTCTTGGCTAGAGTTATACCATTCGAATGAGTGCCAGAAATAACCTCATGAACCTCACGTAAGGCCATCTCAGATTCGTCATGTTCTAAACATCGGAGTAAGGTACCATCAAGACCTCAACGATAAAGGATGTCGGTGATTAAAATATGTTAGGCAGATTGGCAGATCAAACTACGTTTTTGGTTCCTAGAAAGATCGGGAGGGAGGATATTGTCTTTTAGGTAAGCATAGGTTTTCTCATAGATGAAGGTTTCAATGGTATCTAAATGGCATATGGTATTGGATTCCAAACTATTGTAAGAAGGACATGATACTTGTTCTACCATAAACTCATAATGACCGTGTTTCTCTAGAAATTGTAAGAGTGAAGCAATTATTGCCATAGCATCTATCAATTTGTTCTCTACTCTTGGAATTTGATCGAATTTGATATTGACAAAAGATTTTTTTAGATCATCTATTTTCTATTTATAGGGCATCAAATTTTCATCTTTCATCTGATACTCATCATTTACTTGATAAATGACTAGTTGAGAATCCCCATATACTTGCAATTCTGTGATATTCCATTCAATTGTGATTTTGACCCCAATGATTAATGCTTCATATTCCGCCACATTATTGGTACATTGAAACATCAGTCTATAAGATTTTGGGATGGTGTGTCCTTGGGGAGTGATGAAAAAAATACCTGCTCCAAATCCTCGCTATGTATATGATCCATCAAAATACAATATCCATTGTTGTGGTGTCACTGTCAGAATTTTTGCATCTGGAAACTCCATTGTCATAGGTCGATCATCTGGTAAAGGAGCCTCAACCAATTGTTCTAAAATTGCTTGACCCTTGATGGATTTTATTTCCACATACTGAATATCAAACTCACTTAAGAGCATGATCCATTTAGCCAGTCTACTTGTTAAGGTAGCCTTACTGAGTAGATATTTTAAGGGGTCAATTTTCGCTATAAGCCTGATTGTGTGAGTCAGCATATAATGTCACAGCTATTGAGTAGCAAACACCACCACCAAGCATTATTTTTCAATGAAAGTGTAGTTTATTTCATAGCCATTTAAAGTTTTGCTGATGTAGTAAATGGCATGTTCCCTTCCTTCATAATCTTCTTGTGCTAATAATGCTCCTAAAGAGATATATGTTGCTGCAATGTACAATATTAGGGGTCTTCCCTCTATAGGCGGCATGAGAATAGGTGGTGACATCAGATATTGCTTTATTTGGTTGAATGTTGTTTCACACCCATTATCCCATTTGAAAACAACATTTTTATGCAATAGATGATTGAATGGATGACTATTTTTCGCCAACTGGGAGATAAATCTCCTGATTGATTGGAGCCTTCCCTAGAGTGATCTAAGTTGATTGATATTTATGGGAGGTGGAATTTCCATTATTTCCTCGACTTTCACTGGATCTACGTCAATGCCCTTTTTTGAGACTATATATCCCAAGAGTTTTGTTGATGTGATCCCAAAGACACACCTCTTGGGGTTTAGCCTTACATTGAATTTCTCTAGCCTTGTGAAAATTTTGCTAATAATATGTAGATGTGCTTCCCTAGTACAATATCTAGCCAGTATATCATCCACGTAATCCTCCATAAAGGTGTGAATCATATCGTGAAAGATTGTGGTCATTGCTCTTTGATAGGTTGCTCCTGCATTTTTCAAACCAAATGGCATGACATTCTAGTAGAAGGTTCTCCATGGACATGTAAATGTAGTCTTCTCCTGATCTTTTGGAGCTATCTTAATTTGGTTGTATCTAGAGAATCTGTCCATTATTGACAACATGGCATGCCCTATCATTAAGTCCACAATGATGTCTATATTAGGTAATGGGAAATCATCCTTTGGGCATGCTTTATTCAAATCCCTAAAATCCATACATATCCTAACCCTATTGTACTGCTTTGAGATAGGTACAATGTTTTATATCCATTCGGCATAATCAATAGACCTTATGAATCCAACATCTAATAATTTATTTAGCTCAACCTTTACCATTAATGTGATATGGGGATGCATTTTTCTCAATTTTTGCTTTACAAGCTTGATTCTTGTAGGAAAAGACAAATGATGCATGAGAAGGTTTGGATCCAAGCCTGGCATATCAGAATATGACCAAGCAAAGTTAATGCTTCTTTCCTTAAAGAATTTGATAAATTTTGGTCTCTCTTGATCTGTCATAGATTCTGCCAGATGTAGAATTTTTGCCCTTTCTTCAGTGCCAATGTTTACTGACTATGTTGGCTCCACCAGAACTAATGTCCATTCATCATAATGCTATGGAAGAGTGTCAAATCTCCCATCCTTCAGTGCCTCAGAGAGGTTTTCACTATTATATGGTTTCTTTATTTTTTCTTTTTCAAGATCTAATGCTGCCATAGAATGGTTTTCACCATTAGATCTATTATTCCTATTTTTAATTTTGCAACTGGAAGATTTGACACCCTCCTGTCAAGTCATGTTGTTATGAGAATTATGGATAGAACTTGTACCCGGTTCGTCACAACATAGGAAATTTATGATGGCATCATCGTTTCCAAATATGGGTACATTTATTGGTTTAATAAGTTCTCAATCAATAAGTTCCTGATGGACTAAAGGCATGAAGTCATCGGATTGACTTAGGTTGATGGGGGTAAGTGGTAGTACAACTATGTCATCATAGTTGTTATTAGGGATGTCGAGATCAATGATGGTACCCTCTTCAAGATCATCTAGTTCACTTGATGTCTATTCATTCCCACTTGAATCATCGATATTTAGTGATCCTGATACGAATGGTCTAGACCCAGAGCTCTGTCCCTCCTCATGCATAGGTGAATATTGTTTTATTACATCAATTTGGATATCTGTGTAAGATATATCAGAACATAGATCCCATTCATATTCATTTGAATCCTTTTCAGATCTATCTCTAACCTGAAAGATCCTTTCAACAACCTTCTTTGTCATTTCTTATTCTTTTTCTTCTGAGTATCCCAGTCCTATCTTATCTTTTGAATGAAGAGTAAGAGGCTAAATAGGTTCTACAATGCCTTTTTTCCTTTTGCCAATAGGTCCTTGTCCCTCATAACCCATTTTTTCTAAGATAGCCTTCCCTTTGCCATATTTGTCTGTATTGATATTGATGTTCTTGATATTGATATTTGTTGATGTCGATGGTTCTTCATCTTTGTATAACCAATCGAGGATAGCCTTGTTGTTTGATTCATCCTCTATAGTACCATCTTTTACAAATATTTCTTCTAGAACTATGACAGGTAGTGATGTTTAATTTTTGACCATTGATGGTTGGCCATATGTCTTTGAAGATGGCATCAATTGTGGAAGATTGAGTGATTTCTCAATAGCATATTGTCCCATTCCCTTGTCTGTCAGCTGGACCTGTTCTTGAAATTTTTGTGATAAAGAAGTTTGGGGATCTAGATTTTCTATTAACTGAGTGTCAACAAGACTTGTATCTTTTGATTTATCTTTTTTCTATATCCACTTGGTGGTGATATTTTGATGTTTTTCCTCATTTGATGACTTTGAACTAGATCCTTCCCTATTGTGAGGCACAAAGGTATCTTGAGAGATTCTAAGTGTGTCACAATGCTGAGGATGATTATAATTGGCTGATATAGTCACCTCCTGCCCATTTACTAGGAATTTTAAGCATTGGTGATATGTGGAAGGTACTGCCTACATTTCATGGATCCATGAGCATCCTAAGAGTATGTTGTAAGTTAACTCCTTTTCCAGTACCTGGCATGCTATTTGTTTCATCATCAGTCCCACTTGAATGGGTAACACAATCAGTCCCTTTGAAGATCTCTCTTCCTCATCATATGCCTTTATTGTCATTTTCCTTCAGGCATCAATAACATCATCTGAATACCCTAGTGCACGAATTAACTTTAGAGTGCAAATGTTCAAACCAGCTCCCCCATCTATTAAGACTCTTTTGAAACGATGATTGTGGATCAAGACTTCAATATGGAGTGCAGTGTTATGGGGATGGTTAAGTGACACATCATCCTATTCAGAGAATGATAGATAGTGTGGTGTAGTCAAATGCCCCACCATAGCCTAGAATTGGCAAACATCTAAATTTTTCGGTACCGTAGTGGCAACTAGTGCTTGTTCTACAACCTCCTTATGTGATGGTGATAGTTTGAGGAGTTCTAGTATTGATATCTATGTTGGAATGTTTTGAAGCTGATCGACAATGTTGTAATGAGATGGAGGTGGAGTTGTGTTTTTAGGCACAACTCCCTTTAAGACTACCTTGGATTTCCCCCTTGTCATTACATTTACTGGTTGATAGTCTTGTCGTTCTCTAATTTTTAAAATGTTTATTTGATTTTCAGAGACTTTTATTCTTGGGAGAAAATCCAAAGGGGTAGTGTCATTGGTTTTGTGTTTGTCCATGTTATGACCAACGGTATTTTCATTTTCCACTTCAGTGAGACAAAGGATCATTTTATCGTAGAAATGATTGATATTTTTACCTTTGTTGTTCATAGAAGATAATGCTTCTTTGTCATATTTTGGTAAAGGGTCCTTGAAGGCTGTATGATCATTATTGTTTTGGTGTCCCTCTACATATATCTTATTATTGTCGATCAGATCTTGAACTGCGTGTTTTAACTCCATGCAATAATTAGTTTTGTGGCCTTTATTGTTGTGGAAGTTGCAATAATCTGTGTCATTCCACCATGGTGGTTTGACCTTTGGATCCCATAATCTTGCTTCCTGTGTAGTGATAAGACCACTTGTGACTAGTTCCTTCATCGCCGATTCCAATGTTTGGCCTAAAGGTGTGAACCTACGCCGGTTTGATGATTTTTGGTATGTTTGCGGTTTTGTGATTTCATTGTTTTGAATGACATTTGACTTGATGATTTGATCATTTTTTTGATTTGTTTTTGAAGTAGATGTTGTTAAGTTGAAAACTGGTTTGGCATTTTGTAAATCACTTGTCGTTTCGTTGGTCCCTGTATTTCTATTATTTTGCCAAAATTTTGGTTTTTCATTGTTGGGGTATTGATTTGAGGAGTTTGTGTTATTTGTGTAACAATAGATTAAGAGATCCTATGATGAATGAGATAATCTACAACTAGAACAAACAATGTTAATCATAATATAAATAATAATCTAAAATCAAACAACAAAGAACGAATAAGTAAACATAACAAACTAAACAGATTAATGGAAAGCTCTCACCAAATATGCGTTCACTCCTTTGAATTATCTTGATTGTTCTTCTCCATTTTCCCTTTTTAGTATTCTTGCCCTCAGATTTATGTGTTTGAATCCAAGCATAACTTCGTCGAATGTCTAATAAAAATATCGAAGATAAGTTTCTTCTCAAAAGTGTATGATTTCGGGAGGAGGAATAATGATAATGAAAGCCATTTTATAGATTTTGGGTTTTCGAACGATCAGCTCAGATTGAAAGAGAGATCGACGGATGAGATTGATGAATGCCATGCGATGTGAGTTCTATCTCAGATAGAACGTGAGTTAGAACACGAGTTCAGGATCCTAATCTTCAAAAATAGAAGAAATAGACTTTGTATGTCAAATTCAAAGTTAGAACTAGAAGAATAATGCATTCGAATGCAAAGAGGAGTTAGAACTAGTTAATCGACTAGTTGTGACGGAGAGTCTTCTCGTAGAGATAAATAGGTGTTGAATCCAGAGATAACTGGAGAACTAAAAATAGATCTCAAGTTAGAAGGTGAGTGAATGACTTAGATAACTTAATGATAGAAGCATGTGACATAAATAATTAAATATGAATTAAATGTTAATTTAATTCAACATTCGAAAATGAGAGACTTTAATTAAATAAATAAAGATAATTTATTTAATTTGACTGTTGAAAAGGATAAACTGAATAATTAAGTAATAAATATTTAATTATAGTTGAAAGGGTTAAATTTGAATAATTAAATAATAAATATTCAATTATAGATAAAGGGGATTTAAATGAATAATTAAATAATAAATTATTTAATTATAGCTGAAGTATTACAAAGGGGGTAATTAAATAATAAATTATTTAATTAAGAAAGAAGAATTAATTAGTTAGTGACATAATTAAACAAATATGATTTATTTAATTAATCAAGTTGAATAAAGGGTGATAATGAATTAATGAATTAATTAAAAAGGGGTATTTAATTAATAGAAGAAATATGTGTTAGAAAGGGTAATTAAATAATAAACATTATTTAATCAAGACGGTGAACTATAGAAAATTATGTCGAATGTGTACTCGCAGGCCTAGACCAATTTTCGATATCTACAATTTGATTTATCGTTAAAATGTCTAATAACCCCTCTTTTGACTAATGCTTCTTCAATCTTAAGGCCATTTTCTATCACCTTTTCAAACGCAGGAGGACATTGTAATTCGAGTCTATAACTCATCTCCTCCGTCAAATTTTCTATGAACAACTCCATTTTCTCTTCCTCAGGAATGGAGTGAGGATATCTAGCGAATAGTCATCGCCATCTTTGTAGAAAGGACAAGAATTTCTCCCCTTTGTTTTGTTTCATGTTATACAGATCCTTTCTTGTGAAATTGTGTTGGATGTTAAAAGAATACTAGGATATGAATCTATTGAAAAGTTCTTCAAAAGTCCTTATTCCTGGTTGTAATTTGGAAAACCATTTCATACACGAACCTCCCAAGCTTCTTGGGAATAATCTCATCAAGTAAGTTTCCTCTTGAGAAAACTCTAGGCTTATGGTTTTGAATTCATGGATATGATCGATCGTATCTATCTTTCCATTGTATTTTTCATACTTGGGGAATTCACAGTGTCGAGGAAAAGGTATCATGTTGACTGTTGAGTCAAAATGATAAGGAAAAATGTCCTGTACTGCATACCTTTTGGTGTTTCCTTTTGTCATGTCTTGTATTTGTTGTTGTAAGATTTGCATTTGGGATGTTAAGGCAATAACCGAATCTACAACTTGTGTGTGTTGTGGTATTTTGGTTTTGTTTGTTCTAGGTGCTTCTCTTAGGTGATTTACATCAAAGTCCTTGGGAAGCTTAGCACCTGATTCAACCAACATTAAGAGGTATTTCTCCATGTCCTGCTCTAAGATCTTTTCCATGAATTTATGGAATTTTGGATCTTGTTGAGTTGTTTGTACGTCTTGTGGAGTTATTTCATTTTTTTCACTTTGATGTAGACTATTCCAGGGATTTTCTTCTGCCATTGTGTTTGATGTTTCAAGTTAATTTTCTAAGAGCCTCTGTTTTTGTAACCTAGTGAAGATTGGCATACAAGTGTTTTGTTCTTTCTTCCAAACCTTGATATTCTATGCTATAAAATGTCAAGTGAATTTTTAACAAAGTCAAATAAGATGATATATCCTATTGATAAGACTAGGTTAAAAATTTGATTACTATTTCTTGTTTCGCGATGATAGGATGATAATATCCTGATGATGAAACTATAACGTAATAATTGAGATTTTTTATTTGATTTGACACTTTATGATTTGCAAGATCTGCATTTTAGTTGAAAAGGCTGAAAACTTGTAGGAACCTATCTGATTTTGGTTTCTAGATAATGACTATGTTAAAAGGATACCTCTGTTTTGATAAAAATCCGTGTTTAGATGACAGACAAACTGACTGATATGTTTTTGGAACTCTCTATTTTGAAAGCACTAAAACAGAGTTCAAAAGCAGTAAAACAGGTCTTGGAAGCGCTATTTTGCAAAAGCAAAAAAACAGAGTTCAAAAGTGCTGAAACAGATGATGGAAGTGCTATCTTTGTAGATGCGTTAAAATAGTACTTGAAACAATGATCGGAAGCGCTGAAACAATTCTTGGAAGCGCTATAATAGTGCTCAAAAGCATTGAAACAGTGACCGAAAGCACTATTTTATGGAAGTGCTAAAATAGAGTCCTAAAGCACTAAAACAGATTTCCAGAGCGCTAAAACAGAGGGTGGAAGTTTAAGACTCTTTACTACAAAATTTGACTTGGCCTTGTGGCATATTCTTTCATCGGTTGTGGGATGTAGGACTGACGTATGCGTTGACTATGATTGTGATATTGTGTGAGGGCTCTCCTTTGGAAGAAAGCTGATGAATAAATAGGTTCTACGGTGTAATCAACAGTATGACCTCTAGAAAAATTGTGATACCTATGAATGAAGGTTCTGTGTTGTAACAAATTTTTTTGACTCTGATATAAGAAACGCCTTTTTCTTAAAATATCCCGATAACCAAGTGGTCTCTTGGGTTTCTTGATTTTGATGGTTTTCTTGACAAATTTTGTTGATTTCCACTCTCGAATCATGAATTTTCTACCCTGATTTGATTTGTAGTTTTCTGGATGATCTTTTATCTGATTTTTAATGATTTTTGAAAACACAACAAGCAAATTGTAGAATAATTTGTTTTAATCTGAATAGATAATGTATATTCAAGAACCACAAATGGTCCTTATTGATTTTCACTGGTTTGTTTTAACAAAAATACAATTCAGACAGACTCACTCTTCAGGTCAAAAAGGTCAGCATTATACTCAACAACCCACATCTTAAAATTGCATTGACTCACACAGTTGTGTCACCCCCTAGAGGGCGCCCGTGTTTTTGTCATTTCCATGTGCATACTCAAAGTTGGATTTCTCGTCATCTAATCAAATGGTCCTTGGAAATTATATGGTGAGTGTCTTGGGGGAAGATTCTTCCCTCCCCTTGCACCGTGAGTATTACAATGTTTGGTTATTGACTCAGATGGATACTACGCTATGGTTCTTAGATAGGGTTTCCGTGTGGTGTGACAATTGATAAAATCCCTCAAGAGACCTCCCAATCTTTAGAACAAATATTTTGGGGATGGTTATCTTGCACACTACTGTCAAGTTGGACTTTCATCAATAACTTGCATTTTGATTAGAGTGGGTTGGAATCCTTGGCTTTAAGCATTCCCACTTAGGCCATTCCTGTAGGGTGAGTACTTTTTCCCACTACGGCAGGCCTTCTAAAGGTTTTAACAAAAGCATAAATTTGCATAAAAATAAAGGATGAGTCTGGCACTTTGATCACCCAGTTAAAGGGAGAGCATAAGCCTATTCACCACACAAGCATAACATATAAATGATTCATTTTAAGCCCAAAAGACAAATTTTGCGAATCTATGTGAAGATTTTGCTTCACAAAAATCATGGTGTCCATTTTAACTAATATAGAAAAAGTGTGATGGCTACCCTAGGATTGATAAATTTTAAACCAAATGATTATCCTAGGATTGGTTCATTCTAGTCCAAATGTATCAAAATGAAATTTTGGCAGCAGTCGCGTCGGATCCAGATAAATAAATACAAAAGCACTAAAACAATCGGTGAAAGCGCTATAGTTTTTACCTGATGCGCTAAAACTGAAAGCGTTGAAATAGAGTACCGAAGCGCCAAAGTTGTTCACAGAAGCGTTATTTCAGCTATACTAGAGATGGGTGATCGATGCACCGAAATAGTTCATGGAAGCACTATAGTAGAAGTGATAAAACATTTAACAGATGCGCTATAGTTTCATGAAAGCACCGAAACAGAGCACAGAAGCGCAATAGTTTTCCACGGATGCGCTATAGTTTTTTACGGAAGCGCAATAGTTTTTGATGGAAGCGCTGAAACAGAACACGCCAGAAACCTACGTGACACTTCTCAGAAAAATTTCAAAATATGGGGTTAATGCCCAAGTAGGTGCCAAATTGTAAGTGTGAATAAGTAAACAAGAATAAAACACTTCTTAATGAAACATTGTATCAAAGATTAAGCAAATAATCTACTGAAAGCATCTCATTGTCTCCTATCTTTAAAGATTTATTTAGCTATTGTGCTCTTAGATTTAAATAACACTATAACTATTAATGGCAATCTAAAGAATGGAATGATGTGAAGCTATATGGTAATACTAAATGATAAAAGAAACTACTGTAACATGAATTGACATGAAAATTGATGGATGAAACTATAGGAGGCAGCCATGATATGAAATCTAAAATGTTGGATGCTTGAATTGCTTGATGCTTGACGCTTGATGCTTGATGCTTGAATTCTTGCAGAGTAAGATTGCATAAACTTGATAATCTAGATCCTTTCTTGGTTGAATGAAGCTGTATTTATAGATTTCCTGGGAGAAGAAATGCATAGGGATAGCAAAGAGAGGCTTGGATTCAATCTAGAGGATTGAATGGTGAGAGATGGAGGAGATGGAGAAGATTTTGGGGATTGTCTCTACCCATGAAAACACTAGGCAAGAGAAGAGGAAGGATTGATGGAAGAGAATTGAGAGATGAATTTTCAATTTGTCTCCAATTTGACTCCAAATCTTCTCGTGAAGTTTGAAAGCATTAATTTTGACATATTTTGACATAAATTAGACATAGGATATCTAATTTGATTTTGAGGAAATATAGAGGACTATTCTTTATGCCTTTATTTAAATATTTTTGATTTATTTAAATTAGCCAAAGAGGGATAAACAATTTAATAGAACAAACTATAGAATTTGTTTATTAAATTAAAATAGAAGAATATGGTAATTAATCAATAAAGTGTTTGATCTGTATTTAATTAATTTAATATTTGATGTAATAGAATAAAATAGGGAAAGGATAATTAAATCAAACAAAATATTTAATTTTGTTTATTTAATTAAGATGAGATAATAGAATAATTAGAAGAATTTAAATGTGAATGTGAACGTGAACTATATAAATAAATATTCTTATTTATTCAATAGTAGAGGAATTTAGGATAATTAATCAAATAATTCGTATTTATTTAATCGGATTCTCCAGACCAATTTTAGGTGTATACAGAATGCACCCAATGATGATTGACACCTAATTGTGATGATAGTGATTAATTTGTACATGAATTGTTCTCATATGAGTGCATCCATTTCTATCACAACATAGCCACATTAAACTTGGGTCACACATGAATGCATCATGTATCTGTTATAGCACAATGGTGCCATATGACCAATAGAGTTGTGGATCACATAATTACAATCACAAGAATTTGTTCCTTAGTTGTGCTCTTATGGTGATTCCATTACCGTTATAGCATAACCCTTTGGACTTATATTTCTCAAATCCTTACATTACTTAATTTCTTTTTGGATGGATGGCAATTCAATGGCAGGGATTTGTATGTAGGTCATGCTCATATAAGTGCCTTCGTCACCAATACATAATAGTACATTGGAATTTCCTTTCTTGAATGTTTACTTCATTTTTTATTGTTAGGGTTTCTTAGTGATTATTCCATTTCCATGTGGCATATTGATAAAATAAACCAAGAAAAAAATTATTTTGTCTTTAGTTAACTCTTGCTAACATACTTTTGGAATAAATTTTGACTGCATTACTTCGAGTGTGAAGAATTTTATTTTCTGCTTATAATACATTTATTGAGAGATGTAGTAGAAATATTCTTATGTTGAAACCCATCCTATAAACTTTATCTAAGCTACATTTAGGAGGATTCACGGATTTTTCGTGATTTATACCAAAAAAATTGATAGTAAATGACATCGGATTCGTTCTGAAATTGAAATGATTTATTATTTATGGTTTTATGATGATTAAATGTTTTATTTAGAAGGGGTTAATATGTGGAATTATTATGTGCAAGAAGAATATATTGTGATGCAAAATTTGGGTATGGACAGTTCATGAAAACTTGAATTACTATTAGTGACATAACTAGGTTGGAGAGTAATTTTAGCTAGCCTAAAATACTTCTGGGTGTTTTTTCTTGGAAGCAGAACCTGAGTATAAGAATACAAATGTCAATGGACAGAGAAAATAATAAATCTTCTTATCCTATTTCTCATCCTATTTGAGGTCATGAATATTGAACATAGAAAGTTCCTGCATTCTAAAGATAAAATCATAAATCTGCTGGTCCAATTGGAGATCCAATTTGAGTTTGTGAAGCTCTGACAGAGAAAGTTCCTACATTCTAAAGATAAAATCATAAATCTGCTTGGTCCAGTTGTAAGGATTTTTCTTTTTAATTATACTTTTTGACATTTGGCTTGATACAAATATTCTATTCTTCCACACTTTCATGTGTCTAGCAGGGCACTTGTAACTACAATATATGAAAAAAAATCCCTACTGTTATGCTTTGATGGATGTCCCATGATCAAGATCTATATAAAAAGGTTGCTTTGTATACTGGGTGGTTAGGTATTCTATACTATTATACAAGTTTAAACTTTTCCTTTTGTTCATTTTTAAATAACAGTCTTATCTTTCGGCCAAGATTTCTGCTGCAATCTATCTTTTTGTTTCCTTTTTATTAGTGCTTGGTTTATAGATTGCAATTGTTGGAAGCTATGCCACATCTTGCTTATATATTTATGATTTATAATTTAATTGTAATGCTAAAGAGACATATATTTATCCCTTATTAATTTTGAATTGGTTTAGTGGAAAGTATCACATACCCTAATTGCCTAAGTGACTTGAGTATGATACATGTGTATTTGTTTTGGACAATTTATGGCATTTACCTGTTGGAGTTATGTGCCTCAAATTTATTGGTGGACCCCCAAATTGGTCATCATCAAGTTAGATTACACCAAGTGAGAGTTTAGGCCTTTACTACCATCCTACAACGTCTCATGGAGTGACTAGTGGTTGAGTGATACTTACCACTACCCCACAGAAGTGTTAGATTGAGCTTGCGGTAGTGTGGTGTTACTGCCACCCTATGGTGCTTCATGTTGACTGGTGCGGTATAGTGGTGGTTATCGCTACCCTGTGACAATGTTTGAAGATATCTTGTGGTGGTATGGTATAGTCACCACCACATTGTGATGGTGTATGAGGCTTGGTGCAGTAGAGCAGCATATACCATCATACCGTGATGGGCTATTTTGTGTATAGTAGTGTAGTAGTGGATGGTGGATGACTAGATTTCTTTGGTAGGACAATGAGTTATTGATAGTTAAGTGGTTAATGATGTAATGGAATCTATAGAGATGGTTGTTGTGTAGTAAGATTTTACTTATTTCTTTTAGTATTTTGATTGTATTCTTTTTCTTTAATCATTTATATATTGGTCTCCTTTTTGTTGGCTTTCATGACTTATAATGATTATTCTGTTGGATTTGAAATAACCTCCTCATCCAAAGCTCCAATTCACACATAGGAAAGAAGGATGCTTTCAAAGGTTGAGGAGTTGGGTTTTACACCCATTTGTTGCATTTTCTTACATATTTGATTTCTTGTTTCATGTGCCTCCAAATAGGTGCACTAGATCCTTGAATGGGATTAACACAGATTTATTTAGTAGGCAAAAGAGACTAATTCTATATGATTTTTCTTTATAATTCATCCCAATGTTGATAACAATCAATCTTAGCATTGGGATGAATTATAAAGAAAAATCATATAGAATTAGTCTCTTTTTCCTGGTAAATAAATATGTGTTAATCTAATTCAAGGATCTGGTGCACCTATTTGGAGGCACATGAAACAATAAATCAAATATCTAAGTATATTTCAAAAGACAAATATTAGCATATGGCTTTCTTTGGGCATATTAGTGGAAAAAGATCCATATCTCCCCGTTGATACAAGATCTTCAGTCATAAGGTATCAAATAGTCTATTCCATGATTCAATATCAATGACATACTAATAACATCCAAAGCATTATAGCTGGTTGTAGCTCTTGGACCTTTTTTCTTGCAGACATAAATGTTTAGGGAGATATGAAGCCCATTTGTGGGACAACATCTTCATCAGAGGAGGTCACAAATGAAAGGGAGGACAAGGTATGCTAAAAGGATTTATATTACCATAAAAAATATTGTCCATGTATCACTATTCTAAGTTTAACTTGAAGTGTTGATCATTAATTTATTTTGTAGTTTTATCAAAATTTATAAATATAATTATAATACACTGTAGAACCCTAATAATAATAGACTATGGAACCTGAACCCTAATTACAGTTATAATAGATTGTGGAACCCTAATGTTTGTATTTAGAGTATTTTTTAGCATTTTTCATCAATTTTTCCTAGAGTAGTCCATTTTCTTTGTTTTTTATAGATCTAAGATGTCTTTATCCAGATACTAATGCTAAACAATTTGTGTATGACCTTTTCATCCTTCAAAATTGGACATCCATTAAAATATTCAACAGTATATTTGGGTGAGAATTATCATTTTTTAGATGTATTTAAGTTGTTAAGAATTGTATTTAAATACTGATTTGATACTCTAGTCTCTGGGATTTTATATTTAGCTATCAACTGAACTAGATTGGATTGAATTTTTGACTTAGGGTTGATGTACTTGTAGGTGGCTATGACACTGAATTGAAATAAACAAGAGCTTATGATAATTTTGCTCTCAAGTATTGGGGTGACAAAATCACAACAAATTTTCTTGTAATAATTTTACATTGGGTGTTACATATAACACTATTTATTATTCTAGATTACGCACACATCTACCTTTGCATAATACTATTAAAATGAAATGTTTTATGTAGATAACTAAATACAAAGAAGAGCTTCAATTCATGAAATAGATGACCACTGTAGAATATATTAATTATCTCAAAATGTATCAGAATTCTTTCCATTGAAGTCTTTTAGATTAAAATTATAGCAGTGGAGCTTTTGATTTTGGAACTAATAGTACATATATGCATTTCTATTAGAATAAGAAAGGTACACTGGTATGGAAAGCTTAAAATTTTAAATACATGAAGAGTTTACCCAGCTTTAATTTATTCATATTCAAATGGCCCATCAAAAAATTCATACACAGAAGCGTCAGCATAAGGTCTATGACAACATTTTAGATTTAGTTTTGTTGGAAAAATAAGGATAGACAACTCAGAGGGGGGTGAATCAATTGTTAAAAAATTTAAACTTATTCAACCTTAATCAATCTTTAATATCAGATCTGATAATTAACAATGCAAGCATAAATCAACAACACATCAGAAATACATGAACACCAAGATTTTATATGTGGAAACCTTGTTAGGGGAAAAACCATGGTGGATGTTAGTCCACAAGATCATACCCTATTAGAAGTATAATGAAAAATGAATAAGGAATGCACATGCATTCTGGCACATTGCCTAGAGCTCACTGCTCAAAAGGGAAGGCTCACTGCCTTCCATAAAATAATCAGATTAAATCCATCTGATGAGGTTGAACTAAGAAATTAGCTTCTACAAAAGCCTGATGACAGTTTTGGTTAAGCACATAAACACTTTTTCACACTTCACTCAATATTCTTCACTCTGCTCTGAAATCAAATTATCTGATATTTATTCACATATTTCACATACATTCACTGAGCATACACTACACACACACTTCAAAATGAAGAAACAATCGCTCTTATATATCTGCTACATGATTTTACATCAACAACTTTGTCGACCACAAGTAAAAGAATAAATTACAACTGTTGGCCCAATTCATGAACAAATCTTAATGTGCACCAACCTAAGTTGGTCACATAATAATGAAGACCTAAATCAACATCCTTGAACATGCCAAACAATAAAATATTTCCATAAGGATCCGCAACATGCTACCACCATCATGTCAGCCAAGAACATGAAAACCTCGAGCACACAAAGGAAAATATTTGATGACGATCACACCGATCAATGTGGATGAACCACAATGATAGAGTACGATCTAGAAACATAACTGATCATCACAGTAGCATACACAACAACTCAATTTACCATAATTTCATTCTCTTCTTCTAGAAACACCTGCTATAGTAACAAAATAACTGTAGGAACTCAAAAAATTATAACTCGCTCCAATCTGGATGTGTACCACTAAAACTTCTAGACAACATACTAGACATACTCAGTAAGAAACCCTTTAATATGTAACCTCTGATTATCAACATACACAACTTTCCACCATTATGATCTTCACAGCTTCACAAACTGCCTGTAACATATTTATTCTAATTTTCTCAATATCCTTGACATATACAGCCTTGAAAATCATCAATGCTAATAGTGTTGACATCAATGACAACCACATATCAACAACACAACCATGACATCCAACAATATCCCCCTTTGGAATTGATGGAAACACATGATGTGAAAAATATCATCAACGCAAATAACTCTTCACATAGTACTCTTCTCCCCCATTATTCTACACTTCTCCCCCTTAGATTTTACAGGGTCTTTCACATTACACTTCTCCCCCTTTGAAATCAATGGCAAAGCTACACAAGCTCTGAACCACATATCATCTGAATCATCTGACTAACCCCCTGAGTAGCAGCCACAACAACATCAATCTTAATGCAAAGACTTGCATCTTAGTTCAGATTAAGAGGGGAAATCACCCCCAACTTTCCTTTGAGATACTCAAAAATATTTTTAGGCAACGGTTTAGTAAAGATATCTACAATTTGTTCCTTAGTGGGCACATATTTTAATTTGACTTCTTTATCACTCACTTTGTCTCTCAAAAAGTGATACTTGATAGATATATGTTTTGTCTTTGAGTGTAACACTGGATTCTTTGAAATTTTTATGGAACTTGAATTGTCACATAATATAGAAATAGGATCATTATACTCAATTCTGATATCTCTTAGCATCTATTTCATCCATAATACTTGAGTGAAATTTTTTTCAACAACAATATACTTTGCCTCAGTAGTAGGTAAGGAAATGGAATTCTACTTTTTACTTAGCCAAGACACCAGCTTCTTCCCCAAGAAGAATGCACCACCACTTGTACTTTTCTTTTCATCTACATCTCCTACCCAATCTGCATCTATAAAGGCATTCAGATTAAGATCATCATCCTTAGGATACCAAATACCAAAATCAACTATTCCTTTCAAGTATCTAAAAATTCTCTTTATTGTAGTCACATGTGATTCCTTTGGATCAGCTTGATATCTAGCAACCATACATACAAATTCATAATGTTCATTTTGGTCTTAGTCAAATATAGCAATCCACCAATCATTGACCTATACCTTGTTTTATTAGCCTTAGGACAATCATCATTCTGTGTTAACTTGCATTCAGTTACCATGGGTGTACCAACTAGTTTTGAGTCTTCCATGCCAAAAAATTTCAGTAACTCTTTTATATATTTGGACTGAGATATAAAAATTCCATCATCTAACTGAGTTATTTTCAATCCTAAAAATAATTTCAGCTCTCCTATCATTGACATCTCAAATTCACTTTTCATTTCATCAGAAAAATTCATGCATAAGTCATCATCACCTTCAAAAATAATGTCATCAACAAAAACTTCAATATTCAACTCTTTATCCTGATCCATCTTGAAATATATATTGTTGTCAACAATACCTTTATTGAATCCAAGCTTCAACAAGTATTTATCCAATCTAGCATACCAGGCTCTAGGGGCTTGTTTAAGTTCATATAGTGCTTTCTTCAATCAGAAAACCATGTCTTTTTCATCAATCAGTTGAAATCCATCTAGTTGCTCAACATAAATTTCTTCTTCTAATTCACCATTCAGGAATGCTGACTTTACATCAATTTGATAGACTTTGTAATTCTTGAAAGTAGCATAAGCAAGAAATAACTTTACAGCTTCAATTCTAGCAATAGGGGCAAAGGTTTCTTCAAAATCAATACCTTCCATCTATGAGTATCCTTTACATACCAGTCTTGCTTTGTTTTTGACTACTTCACCTTGCTCATTCAACTTATTCCGAAAGACCCATTTGGTTCCAATCACATTTTTATCCCAAGGTCTAGGAACAACAGTCCATGTATCATTTTTCTCTATCTGCATCATTTATTCCTTCATTTCTTCCATCCAATATTCATCTTTACATGCTTGATTGACATTACTAGGCTCAGTTTTGGAAATCAGGCAATATTCTTCTACGATTCTTCTTCTAGTCTGTACACTTTTGTTCTTGTCCCCTATAATCTAATTCTTAGAGTGATTTAGCTTTACATACATTGGAACTTTTGGATTCTCTCTAACTTCTGGTTCTTTTGTTATTTGTTCTTCACTTCCACTAGCTTCTTCTTCATGATTCTCTTGATTCACCAAAATAATTTGAACTTGATTCTATGTCTATGCATTCTTTCCATTATCAATACTATCTTTTTGGTCATCTGAATCATATCCACAGTATCTAGATGATCTAACAATGTCTTCATCAACTCTGACATTTGCACTTTCAACCATTTTCTTCAATCTTCTATTGTAGCACCAATATGTCTTTCTCTTAGTAGAGTAACCTTGAAATATTCCTTCATCACTTCTAGCATCAAACTTGCCAATATCTTCATCTCTCCTAATATAACATCTACTTCCAAAGATTTTGAAATATTTAACAATAGGCTTATAACCAAACCACAGTTCAAAAGGAGTCTTTCTGAAATTACCATTAACATTTACCTAGTTGATAGTGTATACAATAGTGCTTACAACTTCTCTCCAATAGATATGAGGAGCATTACCTTCCAACATCATAGTTCTAGCAACATCTAGAATTATTTTGTTCTTCCTTTCAACAACTCTATTTTTTTGAGGGGTCCGGGGAGTAGATAACTGTATTTTGATTCCATGCTCTTCAAAAAATGTATTGAACTCTTGGGAAGTGAATTCACCACCTCTTTTTGATCTTAAGCATTTGACCTTCAAACTGTGAACCCCTAAACCTGAAAATGCACAAGAGCAACAAAGCACATTAGTTTGTTAGATCAAATGCATGTAATCAAGTATGAGAGATTCCCTATGAAATCCATCTATTTAAACTAAAATTAGGAAAATGAAGAACACAAAACAAGAATTTAAGCTAAATCCTAATTAAGCCAATAGATAAGTGATCCCATGGGGGAATTGGCGCCAATGAAGTGTTGCAATTGGCCCTTTCCCAATTCCTAAGTTGCAATGTAGATTGATTGAGCAATGGTCAAATCTCCAAAGAGATTTGAGCATAACCTTGTTACAATTTATGAAAATAGTGAATGATTGAGTGAGATGGGAAAAATTAGCTCTCAATCTGAAGAGAGTAACTTTGCATGGAGATTGTGGATGAGGATGAAGTTGAGTATAGTAAGTCTACTCAAATTTTGGATGATTGAATGAGAGGAAGAGTCTCATTTATAGATTTCCAAAATGGAAGAGAGAGTCAAGATAGGCAATGTGGGATCAGTCAACATCTAATGGCCAAGTGCCACTTGTCAAGATGTGAATGGTTGAGGAATGAGCACATTTTGGTCAATGTGTATGATAAATGCCATTGGATTCAAATTTGAATTTTGAATGTGACATGTTGGGGAGAGAGAAGAATGGAGTTAATGTCACTTGGCTCAATGCACAAGGACATGTAAGAGGCATTGAATGCCTTGTTGGAAGGACCAAGCCCATTTGAATTATGAATTCAAATTGAGAGAATATTCCCTTTTGATGCCATGTTGAGAGAAAATAGGAAATTAAAAAAATCAAAGTAACTGATTTATTGTGCAAGTTGCATTCTCTAGAGGATTTTAGTGATTGAGATTAAATTAATCAAGATTAGGAGATGTGACAATTTAGACTTAAATTTATGAATTGATTTAAATCAAATTGGGAGGAAATTATTTTGATTTATTTAACTAAGGAGGAATATGTTAGATTAAATTAAATAATTTTTTAATTTCTCCAATTTAAATAACAGGACTTTAGAGATTTAATTTAAATAAAATGAATTATTTAAATGAACAAAGAAAGATGATTAATTAAATTAAATTGATTAACTTAATCACTAGAGGAGAAAGACCTAATTAAATAAATAATGATTTATTTGATTAAGGGATGAAAGGTGTTGATAAGCTGAGAGTATGATTCAAGACGAAACGATGTTAGTAGGATCAGAATCAGGTGCATGTATATTTTACATGTCTACATTTTGCCCCTCTTTGAAGCAATGTACTTGTTGCGTTGATTCAAAGAATAAACTGCTGTGATCAAAGTTCAAAATTTCTTGATTTTTCAGATGCCCCACTATTACCCCAGCGAGAAGGATTACGCTGGTATACTACCCCCTCGAGATATCGAGCGAAAAATGTACGATTTTCCAATCGAGATCGTGATAAAATGCGAGATGAGTGGTTCTATTGATCAGAGGATGAAAGATAATTCTTTGATGTAGACAATTCTAATAATGTATAGATAGTCATCAGCCATGGGTAGCCTCGTGTATATTTTGATACAAGACATTGATTTTAGATAGAAATGTTAGTAAAGATAGAAGAATAAGAAGAATAAGATGGATGGAAGGAGGATCCACACAAGTTCACATTATTATCAATGATGATGATGTATTGCTTACCAAGAGTTGGGATTTTCAAAGGGCTAATTACTTTATGTTTGATAACACACATAGGTATGATGCATCAAGGTATAAAGGACCAAGATGGCATTGTACCTACTGTGATGGACTTTGAATCGTCAATCAGATAGGATTATTCTTGTTTACACTTAGCATATGTACTTCGTTCAGGATATAGTTCAGAAATTCTAAACATCTCGGGCCAAAACACAAGAAAGCAAGCCTTCCTATGTGGTCAACAAGATACCGAAAACATCATCCCACATACTAAACAAAGCGCATATAGCTAAGTTATTTTACAAGTGTATCCCACAAGCATAGTAGATAAAAAAGATAATGATCTTTGCCCCATTCCTTTCTCTCTAAACCTGTTTTGTTTAGGCATCATCGAGAGGTCCTTGGAATGAGCGCAAAATAAGATAAGTCACAAAGACCAAATAAAGTAAACAAACAAGCTAATGTTATTCATATCACTAGCCAAGACTAACTACTATGGGGTACCTGATGCTTATGTCCATCGCAAGAAAGCTTCATCCTAGGACATGTTGTGATCAAGGTTTGGTGGGACTGATTTGGGTGATAAGCTATTGATACTCCAAGTTGACCAACTTGCTTGCTTACTGACTTAGACATCCACAACTTTTGACAATTAGGTGTTCACTTTGGAACCTGCTAGACTTGCTTCTGACTAACTCACTAAAGGCTGAAGGTGATGATTGATTTTATTATGAATGATGACAATCACGAGTGAGAGCGAGATGAAATGGATGCACCATTTTGGATTTTCAGATATTTTGAGGCTGTTTTTGGTATTTTTGAGATTTTACAATGAAAGGACTATCTTAAAGACCTATCCTAGGGGTCTCGGGAGCTAATCCATAGATTATCCTTGCCTACCTTATACATGCAGAGACCACATAGTTCGACTAACGACAGACTTGACACAATGATGAGATAAATGGGCAAACGGATTGCCATTGCGACAGATGCCTATGGACTGACCCTAACTATCTCGGGGATGATCAAAGATCAACATTTCCTATGTTCAAGCTCAGAGATGATGTAGTTCGACAAGGTGAAAGACTGACAAGACTCAATGATGATTATTTTTTTATTTTTTTGAAGATTTTCTGATATTTCGACATGTTTTTGGATTTTTGATGATTTGGATGTTTTGATTTTCAGATTGTTTTGAATTTTTGCATGATTTTGATGATTTGGATATAGATATGTGATGATATCAGTGCTTTGTTTTGAGATTTTGTTGAAAACCAAGCTTAAGGTTGATTGATCATATCAATGGATTGATAGTTTGACTAAGTGTGTTAAGTCAAACAAAAGTGATAATACACTTGTAAACTCTAGGAAGTTGCGTTATCCTAGAGTAAACTCATACAAGAGGGTAGTTTTACTAAGTGTGTTAAGTCAAACAAGTTGATGATGGATTGGATAGTTTGACTAAGTGTGTTAAGCCAAACAAGATGATAATGAACTTGTAAACCCCAAGAAGTTGTGTTACCCTAGAGTAAACTTGTGCACAAGATGATAGTTTGACTAAGTGTGTTAGGTCAAACAAGGTGAAAGTTGATTGGATTCGATTGATCAAGATTGATTAGGCTTGATTTGGAACAAAATTGCTTTGATGATTTTGATGTGACATTGAAGTACACATTAGATGCAACTGATACAAATTGTTCGATTGATGTTCGACGAAAGATAAAACTTGACAAGGAACATCTTCCTATCAAAATATGCCATGGGCTAGTGATTTGGATTTAGTGCTCACAAATGTTTGGCCAACTTGATTTGATGTTTTCCAATGTTTGGATCACCACATAAGTTTAGAGGACATATATCAAGCTTTATTTCCAAAGCAAGATGTAAATATCTACCCCCAGTGTTTAGCAATGTTTGAAAGGCCATGGGTGGATTCTTGGATAGGTTTGTGGAAAGATATGGTAAGCATGCAAAGGATGCCAAGGATTATCTTGTGACAAGATAAGGTTTTTGAATAGAGGAATGCTCATTCAAATAATGCTTTATTGATCAGATAGCATTGGATAGGATAGGATCAATGAAAATAACCCATGTCAAAATGTTTACCATAAACAAGTGTAAAGCGTTTACCAAACCTTTATCAAGATCTAGATAAGGTATATATATGGTAGTGGGTGAAGGGATGATATGGCTGGAATGTTGGCTTTATTATGGATGTGATAAGATGCTTTCTTTTGAACTGATACACATAGATGCTCAATTCTACACATGACACCTATTTGCCAAGTTTTCATCATGGTACTTGCCCAAAGCACTGCCCATGCGGTTTTCACTAGAGGACAATTTTTTTCTTTACTATTTTCAATCCTTTTTCTGATTAGTTTTTTGGATTTTTTATCTTTTGATTTTATTTTTTTTGTCACCAAGATGCCTGTTTGTCAGGTTTTCATCGAGGTGACCATTTTTTCAAGACATTTTTCTTATTTTTTTGTATTTTCTAAGAGATTTTAAGCTAATTTTGATTCTTCTATCATAATGTGCCATTGATATCCTGCTTGCAGAAGGTGTCTTGCCAATATGTGTGCACTTAAATGTAACTTTTGAGAAATTTGTTCTGCTTTGCTGATACTGGAGTTAACTCTATCTTTATGCGCACATCACAATAGAGTGCCTTTTGAATCCTTATGATGAAGGGTTATTGCCAACACATGGTTAATGTTAGAATTGGATATCATGTGTGGAGGCGTGGATGGAGTGTGTTTAGGAATAACGGATGGATTGGTCGATAGTTTGGAACCTTTGACTCTCCAAACTTGGGAAGATGAGCAATGATGGGTGGATATGGAAGTGTGCATGGAATTAGGACCAACTACTTGATACACTTTGTATGTCGCTTGCGAAGCTTTCTTTTTCCTTTGTGGACATCTTTGATGGATACTTGCCCCATTTTTATTTTGCCCCATAGTTTCTTTGACTAATGGAGTTTGATAGGGATAGTCATTCTTTGTATTCTTTGGTATCCACTTATATTTGATTTGTCCTTCATGCTTCTTAGCTTCTTTTTCTTTGATGATGTTCTTCATGCTTCGACTCAAGTCTTTCTTTTGACATTGGTCCCAATTTGTGGATGGGGTGATAGATGGATGGAGATTCGTGATGCAGCAGGTTGTAGTATTGACATTGGTTTCATCATAAGGATCCTTCGTGCCCCCTATGTTGACATTTGCTCGAGATGACGTTGCCCCCAATTTTGTGGAAGGATCATCGATATGTTTATATCCCCTAATTGTTGAATAACCAAGACCTTGATGCCTAGGATTGCCAATAATTTGCACTAGTTCTAGGATTCCTTGTTCATGCAGACCTAATCCATTTCCTTGATATTTCATCTGTAGAAACATTTTGTCTGCAATAGGATATGATCTACCTTGGAAATAATGTGCTAATCCTTCTCTGCTCCGTGGTGGATCTTCAAAAGTGCCAACTTCTTTATTGATGAGGTAGCTAGCCCTGAGAAAGGTGAGTGATCCAACTTTATAAGTGATAGGATCCTTCATATGTGGGATGAATTCTCGATTGATATCTTTAGCTTGATCTTGTGAGATATTAGATTGTAGTGCTTCTTCAAGAAGTGTTGATCCTTCATTGTCCACACAAAAGTCTTCCTCATGGCTCACTTCATAGGATGTTTCCGATTCACGACTTATGTAGAAGCCTTCTTCATGATTTGTTTCTGATATGTCTTTGGATTTCTCTATATCTTGATCATGTGTACAAATGTTGAGAGTAGGAGACTCTCATTTTGAATGACGATCATCTGCGTGTCTATCCAAAGAAAGCATCTTATGGGTAGATGGAGGGGTATGTGCTATATGGATATGATCATTATTTGTGACATCTTGTAGGAGAGTGGTCATCACCTCATTGTAGTATCTTGCATATAAAAATTCTTGATTTTGGTTAATGTTGAAATTGCTTTCAACATGATTTGGAGCAAGTTCTTGACATGGGTCAGTTTCAAAGGATGGATTGCTTTCAAAGGGTTCTTGGACATCGTCATAAGGCATTAGAAGTGGCTCAATATCCTCTTGATCTTTGAGTGGACTTGGATCAAATGGCGAGTTGAGAATTTCTTCAATATCTGTAACCATGAGGTCAAAGGATGTCGATATGTCTTGGAAAGGTCCATTGCTAGACTTTGGTGAAAGATGTTGATCATGCTTTGGAATAAATTCTTGAGATATGTCCTCTAACTCATTAGGTGATGTAAAGACATTTTCAATACGATCATTGGTGGATGGATCTTGTTTTATGTCAATAGGATCAAATAACATCAACACTCCTTGAAATAGATCTTTGTAGGAGGGGTCTTGATCATGACTTAAAAATGGCTCTTGATGTATGTTGATTTGATCATCAGATGAGGTGGATGTATCTTCAAGGCATTCCTCGATGGATAGATCTTGATTATTGTTTTCAACAATTATGGTAGGAGTTTGTTGCAAACTCTGTTGAGCGAGTAAGGTTTGCTGATATGCCTACATTTGTTGTGCCAAAAATTCTTGTTGTTGGTCTTTTTGTTTTTGTTCCAACAAAGCTTGTTGTTGGTCTTGCTGCTGTTGTGCCAACAAAGCTATTTTTTGGGCTCCTAGTTGTGCTACTTGCTGATGAAATTGTTCATGGATTGCTTGCAATAGTTCCTAGAATTGTGCTTGTGTATGCCGAGCTTGGGTTTGAGCTTGGTGTTGGGCTACTTGAGCCGCTTGTGCAACTTGTGTGGCTTGTTGGGCTTGGAGTGCCTTTTGGCGGGTAGATTGTTGAGAGGCTTGCAACATGATGGAAAATGAATTGGTCATGTTATGTTTTGGCGGTGGTGGTGGATTGGGAATGGTGTTGATTATTGGGGTGAGTGAATAGTCTCATTGATTGCCAAGGTTTGAGTGGTGAATGGTGTGATTGAGATTCTTGGTCTTTGAGACATTTGAGGAATGGTAGATGTGTTAACCGTTGGAGTTGCTTGGATGGTTGCCATTTTTTGTTGCGATATTGTTGGAAAAATGAGAGGATTTGGTATGATGTTTTGATTTTGCATGATAGCTTGAAATTGAACATTTTTGTGGTTGAGAATCATATTGCCTTGATTCAGGTAACTCTGATTTTGCATGGTGCTACCTTGACTTGAATCAACATATGGATTTGTCAACATATTGATTGGATTTTGAACAACATTGGTGGAATTTGCAAACATGTCTATCCCAAAGTTCACCAAGTGTGGATTTGAAATGGTCATGTTTGGTAAAGTTGTGCTTGGCATGTATGGATTTGGTGGGATAATATTGTTTGGAAAACTCATGCATTGAGCATTTGGTTAATAGATTTGCAAATTTGGACTTGGATTTAAATCTACCATTGGGAAAGGTGTTCCAAACTTTGGATTGGGCATACTCACACTCGTTGTACTTTTGAGGTTTGGAGGAGATAATGATGCCATGTCTAAATGTGAGTTTCGATAATCAATTGGCATTGTGAGATTTGGATAGTTTGGTTGACTTGGACTACTCATGATGTATGAGTCGAGTTTATATTCCATGTTTTTCTTATGTTTTGACCTTGTTGCGAGAGTGAACCTCTAAGGTGTTTAGGACCAATGATGAGATGGAGGATGAAAGTGTGAGTGATATGGATGTTTGAACATTTTGGAACTTTGTATCAATGCTAGACTTTAGGAATTGATTTGATTTTGATTGGTCGATAGTTTGACTAAGTGTGTTAAGTCAAACAAAGTGATAATGCACTTGTAAACCCTAGGAAGTTGTGTTATCCTAGGGAAAAAGTGTACACAAGATGATAATTTGGTGAGATGTATTAAGCCAAATAGGATGATGGTGAACTTGTAAACCCTAGGAAGTTGTGTTATCCTAGGGAAAATTTGTTCAAGAAGATTGATAATTTGACTAGGTGCATTAAGTCAAACAAGGTGATGTTGATTTTCCAAAAGTCTAACATGAAAGATGTTTTCAAAGCTCCAAAAGTTGTTGGTGAAATGATGTTTGATTGATGCTTGGATGGATGAAGTGTTTGAATTGATCCTAGATGACCCTATGAGGACTTATTTACAAGACCAAGGTGATGAAGAACATGCTTTTCCCTAAAGGTAAAAGACCAAAGTTCACATGGAAACCAAATGACTCAAAAGGGACCAAGCGCATATGTGGTTCAATTGTCTTTTATCTTACTTAGGTTCGATTCTTTTTACCACAAACACTCTTTTGATTATGCTTTTCAAACTGAATGTTGGATACCCTAATTTTCTTTCATCCCACAAAGTGCATTATGTGGAAATCAAGGAAATCAAGGAAAAGGTTTCCTAATGTTTAACCTTATCAAAAAAAAATGATGATAGAATCCAAGCACTTAGAAACCTCTAAGGATAGAATCCGTAGGGAAAGCAAGAGTGTTTTAATTTGTCAAAGGTATTTGTCTCCTCAAAGGGGTTTGAAATTTGAAGGTCTTTTGAATGTTCGTTTTCAAGTGTTTTCGAGAACCAAGCAATGTGTTATTTTCTTTCAAGCACTTTTACAATCCTAGGATGATGAGGCAATATCTTGTTGGATTCCCACTTGGATAAATCTAGCTATGCATATCTTGTGTGAATGGCTAAATGCTTGACCACACTAGCTCCCCTCCATAGCACACACTTCTTGGGTCAACCAAGCATTAGTACTTATGAATCTCCCATGGCATACTTTCCATCTCTACAACAAAACCACATGTATAACGTGGGGCGGCTTCAAAAGACATCACCTTTTGCACCAACAAGATAGACAAGGTTTTGGCCTTTTCTAAACAAAGGGTTCTAATGTGGGCATTCCGTTCATGGAAGATTATCCAACATCGGCGAGAGTCCATTGCTGTCCATCTCGTCGGAATAATCCACATGATTCTTGAACTTTCCTCAAGAATCCACACTTATATACCGGTTGGAAGTCGCTTGGCTTTACCGTGTTCCCGGTTGGGTCATTCCCTTGGGTGAGTACTTTTTCCCATAAGGCAGACCCTCTAAGATAAACAATAGCGAATAAACATATTCGTAGTTCGATCAACCTTTGTTTAAAAAAAAAAGGAGAACACTCGCAATAAGCTTATTCACACTCGCATGTTTTGTTCATTTGTTAAGTGCCCAAATTGAAATGTGGAGGCAATCTTTTTAACAACCTAATATCACCAAAATGTTTTGATTCTCAAGATCGCAATGAAGTGCGAGAGAAGCGCATACACATTTCAAATAATATTAACTTGTGAAAAGGATTGAAAAAAATTGAAAACACTTGTTCATTCTAGACCTCGAAGCAATGATGAATTCTTTTTAAGCACCAAATGAAATGTGAGATTGTCTTGTTCAATTTTTTAATCCTTTAAAAAAAATCTAGTGTGATTGTCTAAAGTTCTTTTTAGCCCCTTGACAACTTTTGAAAAGAAAAAAATGATTTTGTTTATTTTAGAACCCAATGGAAAATTAGTGTCCTAAGATCAATGAACTTATCAAACTCTTGTAAGAGTGTTGAAAAACACTTTAGTGTTTAAAAACACTTTGTACAACATAAAAAGGCATGGTGTCATAAAAAATAAAGTTGCTTGTTCTTTTTAACCCAAAGTGAATTTAGTATTCCTAAGGTCAAAGATGTTTAACAATTTTTTTGAAGAGTGTTAAAGAACACTTTAGTGTTTAAAAACACTTTGGGTTTAGTGAATATGGTGTCATGATAAACTTATTCCTTTTCTCCAACCTACAAAATGATAGAAAACCAGAGAGCAATAAAGACAGAAAACCATATTAAAGATTAAAAAAAATCCTAAATTTAAAAAGCACATGTTAATTTAAAACTTCACTATTTTCCCACAGTGGAGTTTGCAAAAGTGGTGGAGTTTGGCAAAAGCGGTGCTATATAGCGCCACGCGGTTGACTTTGGGCGGTGCTCTTCAGAGACAGAGAGCGCAAAAGTGGTGCGACAGAGGTAAGTGGCGTAGTTTTGAAGCGGCCTAGTTTGAAAATTTAAAAATTTTCAGGTGGGAAGGATAGAGCGAAAGAGTTTGGAGAAAGTGCGGTGCGATACTATGCCATGGTGATGAAAGAGGTGGAATATTGCGCCGCAGGGGTGGGTGCGGCAGAGTTAGAAATTTTGAAAAAAAGACAGGCAAGCGGGATACGTGGTGAAGTTAGGGAACTAGGCACGAGTGAATATGGCATTACGTCTCTGAAAGTGGCAAAGTATTGTGCCACGATGCTGAAAGCGGCTTGATATAGCACCGCGCAGTTGAGTTTGCTGTTTCTGCACAAAAAATGTTAGAAACTGCAATTTTTTTTGAAAAAACATGACTTAAAAGCTTGAATTACCCTCCTTCTAGTGCCAAAATGTGAACCCCTAAACCTGCAAATGCACAGGAGCAACAAACATGGTTATATGTTAGATCAAATTCATGTACACAAGTATGAGAGATTCCCCATGAAATCCATCTATTTAAACTAAAATTAGAAACATGAAGAACACAAAATAAGAAATTAAGCTAAATCCTAATTAAGCCAATAGATTAGTGATCCCATGGGGGAATTGGTGACAATGAAGTGTTGCAATTGGCCCTTTCCCAATTCCTAAGTTTCAATGTAGATTGATTAAGCAATGGTCAAATCTCAAAAGAGATTTGAGCGTAACCTTGTTAAAATTTATGAAAATAGTGAATGATTGAGTGAGATGGGAAAAATTAGCTCTCAATGTGAATAAAGTAACTTTGCATGGAGATTGTGGATGAGGATGAGGTTAAGTATAGTAAGTCTACTCAAATTGTGGATGATTGAATGAGAGAAAGAGTCTCTCATTTATAGATTTCCAAAATGGAAGAGAGAGTCAAGATAGGCAATGTGGGATCATTCAACATCCAATGGCCAAGTGCCACTTGTCAAGATGTGAATGGTTGAGGAATGAGCACATTTTGGTCAATGTGTATGATAAATTCCATTGGATTCAAATTTGAATTTTGAATGTGACATGTTGGAGGGAGAGAAGAATGGATTTAATGTCACTTGGCTCAATGCACAAGGACATGTAAGAGGCATTGAATGCCTTGTTGGAAGGACCAAGCCCATTTGAATTTTGAATTCAAATTGAGAGAATATTCCCTTTTGATGCCATGTTGAGAGAAAATAGGAAATTAAATAAGTCAAAGTAATTGATTTATTGTGCAAGTTGCATTCTCTAGAGGATTTTAGTGATTGAGATTAAATTAATCGAGATTTGATCAATTTAATGAGAGATTAGGAGATGTGACAATTTAGACTTAAATTTATGAATTGATTTAAATCAAATTGGGAGGAAATGATTAATTAAATAAATGATTTTGATTTATTTAACTAAGGAGGAATATGTTAGATTAAATTAAATAATGTTTTAATTTATCCAATTTAAATAAGAGGACTTTAGAGATTTAATTTAAATAAAATGAATTATTTAAATGAACAGATAAAGATGATTAATTAAATTAAATTGATTAACTTAATCACCAAGGGAGAAAGACGTAATTAAATAAATAATGATTTATTTAATTAAGGGATGAAAGGTGTTGATAAGCTAAGAGTATGATTCAAGACAAAATGATGTTAGTAGGATCAGAATTTGGTGCATGTATATTTTACGTGTCTACACAAACCTATCTCATTTTCTGCCAAAGCTTTGAAACATTTAAAATTTACTAGAGCTTCATGTTTTTCTCTCAAGAAAGCAACCCATATTATCCTAGAGTAATCATCAATGATCAACATAAAGTACCTTTCTCCTTGTAGACTTCTGATTCTAGATGGACCATAAAGATGAGCCAACTCTAGTACTCCATTTGAATGATGTTGTTTGCTCCTAAAAGAAATCCTTGTTTGCTTTCCCATCTAACATTCCTTTCATATAGTGTTAGTAGGATTTACTAAATTAGGTAGATCTCTGACTACTTGAGTGGAGCTTACTTTGACATTGTTGTCAAAATTCACATTACAAACCTCCTATGCCATAACCAGCTTACATCAACTTGAGAAGTTAAGCAAATTTCACTATCAACACTTAAGTGAAAAATGTTACCTCTTGTCTTTGTACCTGAAGCAATTATATTTCTAGAGCTTCCCAATATCCTTCACTTACCATATTTGAACTAAATATTGTATCCCTTTTCTACCATTTTTCCATCACTCAACAATTTATGCTTCAATCCTTCAACATAAAGAACATCATCAATATTACATTTACCACCAAGAGAAATAGTGCCTCTTCCACAAATCACACCAGCATTGTTATCTCCAAATCTTACAACACCATTGTCATACTTTCCCAAGATTAGAAACTTGTTTTTGTAACCAGTCATATGATGTGAGCATCTTCTATCAATCACCCATTCATCGTTTTCATCATTTTTGGCTGCAAGAGCTTTCTCAATATTTTGAATGTTAGCAAATTCAATGGAAACCGTACCATTTTACTTGATAGAAATGAATACCCATCCATCTTTATTTCCAGTTTCTTTATTAGACTCATCATCAGTAACACCTTCTTCAACATAATAACATTTATTTTGAAATCTAGACTTGTCAGGTTTATACTTAGAAACTATTTTAGGACACCTTGATGCAAAATGACCTATCTTACTGCAAGAGAAATATTTAATAGGAAACTTTCCTTTATACTTACCATGTCCTCTGGATTCTCTTTTCACAATCAATGCTTCTAGCTCTCTTTCTTCATCTTCAATCTGTCTCATCTCATCTTCATACTTGAATGTCTTTCTAGAGATTTCTCCTGGATCATATCTCTATTGGATTTTTCTAGATACAGTAGCTTTAAATGCAGATTTTGTCTTAGGAGTAGACTCACCAAACTCACTCAACTAAAATCCATCTAGTTTACCAATCAACATGTCTCTTGTTACATTTGTTACTATCCTGAGTTATTCAATAGCATGAGATTTTTTTTTGTAAGAAGTAGGCACCGATCTAAGCACTTTAGCCACAATTTCATCTTCATCCACGACTCCACCAACACATCTAATACCCATCACTAGTTCATTTACCTTCTGCATGAAAACAACAATGTTTTCATCTTCACTCATCTTCAAGTTCTCCCACTTGCCTTTTAGACTGGTTAGCTTAGCAATCTTCACTTGTGCATCTCCTTCATACAATGTTTCCAATTTCTTCTATATCTCATGTGTTTTCTTCAGACCTATCATAGTTGTCATCTCTAAATTTGTCAAAGCACTCAACAATGCTTTTATAGCCCTACTACAAACTTTTAGACAACATACTAAATAGGCTCAACAAGAATCCCTTTAATGTGCGACCTCAGATTATCAATGTACACAACTTTCCACCATTTTGATATTCACAGCTTCACAGACTACCTACAACATATTTATTCTAATTTTCTCAATATCCTCGACATATACAACCTTCAGAATCATTAATTATAATAGTGTTGACATCAATGACAACCACATATCATCAACATAACCACAACATCCAACAAGTTAAATTAAGATATTGCATTGGATTACTTTCATGTATGGTGCTAACATATAATCTTCTATTGGTATAGGAGGAGTAGTGGCTCTACTAGAGGTGCATCAATGTGCCATAGAGTAACAAGGTATGTGTTTAAATTGATTACTTAATTTATAATTTTGAGATCTTCATCTGACTATAGAAATGGCTATTCAATAAACATTTGTAGGAAAAGTTGTACTCTAATGGTAAAATATGTAACATATTGTAGACACCATCAAAAAGGAAAGTGGCAGGCTAGAATTGGAAGAATTAATGGAAACAAAGATATATATCTGGGAACATACAATAAGTACACTGAACATGAACAAATCTACTATATATTTTTCTTATAAAAGAGATTTATCCATTAAGTAAACCACCTAATAGTTGTGGTGAACTCATTGGCTCTTTCAATTTGGGAGCAACTGAGGAATAAGCAGCTTTGACATATGACATTGCTACAATCTGATTCAGTTACAAATTTTGACAAGAGATTATATAACATTGCAAGAATTAAAAACATCTCACAACCTATTGGATAACTTATAAGTTACATCAAGGAGATAGGATTAAGTCATGTTGATTTCAATGTGAGTGCACCTAAAATTGAGGAGGACAAAATAATGGATTCATTATGGTGGCAGATAAATGATTCTTTTTCTTCTATTCCATAGCATTAAAGGGCTCCAAGCATGCATTTGCATCATGAAAATTTTTTTTTGGAGAAGATTCTTTCTTGCAATCATTTATTTGCAATATTGTAACTCAAATTTTTAATCATGTGACTAAATTTTTTTTGTAATACTCTATTTCTAAGTTGTAACTAGAACACCTTTCTTTTATTAATAAAGTTCACCAATTTTTACTTCTCAATGGTCGTCTTATTGTGTGCAATTGATGATTCATGATGTGTATTTTTATGTTTTATATTTAAATCCTCAAATATGGCTAAAAATATATGACTAAATATACTACCAGTTGACAAAAATCAATGAATAAATATGACTAAATATATGACCAAATTGATCAAATGACTTGAAATAAACTACTAATGGTCACGTGACCAAGCTCGGTATGACTAAATATATGATTAAATCAATGACTAAATCAATGACTAAACTAATGACTAAATATATTACCACATTGATCAATCAAAATAACCAATAAATGACTAAAATTGGTTTAGTCATAAATTTGGTCATGTTATAAATGACTGGCAATAAACTACTAATGGTCACATGACCAATTTTAGTCATTTATAAGCAATTTTTAGTAGTTTTTTCAATCATGTATTGATATTTTTTTACTACTATACATCACTTAGCAGTTTATTCTGAAGCCAAACCAATCAAGCAGAAGTTAAGGAAGACACACCCTTAGATAGCACTCTTGGTGAAACTAGAGTTACAAAATATTTTTGACATTGGATTCATCTGACTAATAGATTATCTTGAGTGGGTTTCAAACCTGGTACCAATCTCAAAACCCATTGGGGGCATCAAAATCTGCATTGATTTTAGAGACTTAAACAAGCCATTCCTGGAGGATGATTTCCCTCTTCCTAACATCGAACTCATCATGGACTTAATAGCTAGGCATGAAATGCTATCACTAATGGATATTTTTTTAGGCTACAATCATATCATAATTTCCAAGGAGTATCAACACAAAACTGCATTCACTTGTCCATGGGGAACCTATTGCTGGAATGTAATTCCATTTGGGTTGAAGAATATAGGAGAAACCTATCAAAGAGTAATGACCCTTATCTTTCATGACATGATCCACAAAAAAATTGAAGATTACATGGATGATATTTTGGAAAAAATAAGGAAAAGAAGTGAGAACATACAAGTCTTAGGAACCATCTTCGATAGACTTGAAGAATACAAAGTAAGGCTAAATCTAAAAAAGTGTCTTTGGGGTCACATCAGGGAAACTTCTTGGCTATATAATCTCACATAGAGGGATATAAATTTATTTGGAAAAGTTAAAAGCCATCCTAGACATGGAATCATCACAAACACTGAAGCATATGATAGGGTTACAAGGAAGATTGCAGTCCATTAGAAGGTTCATTGTGCAACTATCAGATAAAATCCACCCTTTTTCACATCTTCTCCATAAAGGAATAACTTACTAGTGGGATGAGAAGTGTGATAAATCTTTCTAGTAGATCAAAGACTACCTATTGACACCTCCAGTACTCATGCCACCAATACCAAACAAGCAATTGATCCTATATATCTCAACAACATTAGCAACATTAGGTGCTCTTCTAGCACAACATGATGAAGACATAAAGGAAAGGGCTATCTATTACATCAGAAGTACCATGGTAGGATATGAAATGAACTATTAATCCATTGAGAAATAATGCTTAGTAGTGGTTTTTTCCTCACAAAATTTCAAACTACACATGTTGTCACATCAAGTCAAGCTTATTGCAAAGTATTGGGAAAATGTGTCTCAACCTTGCAATTATATATAGTTTATTATTCATAGGTGGTGACTGATAATGAAAATAATGTACACTCATAGCAAGATGTGGGGTTTGAGGCATCACCTCAAAAAAAAAATCATTGACACATCAATCTCTTTTTTTTGTTGACATGTCAAGGTTTTTTCCCACTGAGACGTCAAGGTTTTTTCTCTATGACTTGTCAAAGCTTTTCCATTAACACGTCAAATGAAAAATGACCTTGTAAACCCTAATTCTAGGAGGTTCCAAAAATATTGTTATAAGTGGGTGGGATGCATGTAGATGGTAGTGTATTTTTGAGAGTCTGATAGCCGTTGGGTTGTCTCTTGATCTCTGGTGGCACTACTCTTGTGAGAAGCTTTCTCTACAAGTATATTGCAATCTTTTGATTTTTGATTAATATATTGGGCAGCTTTTGGAGTGTGGGGTTTTTATCCCTAAAGGGTTTTCCCCACATAAATCATTGTGTTGTGGTATGCATGATATTTGTGTTTAATTTTTTGTAACTATTAAAGATCTATAAAGTTTAAAAAATTTCTCCTCTCAAGATTAGTGTAAGAATTTGTTCTACTACCTTAACTTCCTTACACAAAGATCAAACCATTGAAATACCCGTTATCCAAAGAAATGGTCATTGGGAGAATGGCTAAATGGGTGATGATCTTGATGGAATTCAACATAGAGTATGTAGAGTGCAAAGAAATCAAAGGACAAGTGATCGACGACCAACTAGAAGATGTACCTATCTATGCAGATAACCCTTTGATATTTGAATTCTTTGATGAATCAGTGTTCCTTTGCAACCTAACCAATCAGTGGAAGATGTAATTTGATGGATTATTCACCCAACATGGATCAGGAGCGGGTGCTCTTTTCATAACCCCTCAAGCCGATTGCATCCCAAAGTCATACAAGCTATCATTTCCATTTACTAACACCATTGCTAAGTACAAAGCCCTAATCACAACCCTAAGGATAGTAGATCAATGGTAGATACAAGAGATGAATTTATATGGAGACTCACAGCTGATTATCAACCAAGTCAATGATGACTACCAAACTAAGGATGATAAGCTTACTCCTTAAAAGATGATGGTAGAGAATCTCAAGGAATTTTTCATAGATATAACTTTTGAGTAGATTCCTCACATGAACAACCTATTAGTCGACACTATGGCAACAATTAGATCATTGTTACACATGTCAAACAATGTCCTCCAATGCAAATTCTTAGTAGAACAACTTCTCGTACCAACTTTCAAAATCCATGAATCTGAATTTGTGTGTGTCATTGTTGGTCCTGGATCCCCATGGTATCATGATATATTCATCTACCTAAGTAGAGGAACCCTCCCATATGATATCACCTCCAACCTTAAAAAGACCTTTGTCAAAAAGACATCTCGATTCGTGATCCTATGTGATACCCTTTATCATTGAAGCATGAAAGGGACATTACTATGATGTCTTATCCAAGAGGAATTCTTGACTACTTTAATAGAAGTACATGATGGCATATGTGGTTACCATTCTAGTGGTATGAATTTAGCTAAGAAAATGTTGAGGATAGGGTACTACTAGCCCATCATGGAAAGTGAAGCTCATCAATATGTGCAAAAATGTGTCCATTGTTAACAAAATGGAGATCTAATTCATGCTCTAGGTTAGTAATTGCAAACGATGATCACACCTTGGACATTATCGTAGTGGGGACTTGACCTCCTAGGAAAGATCAATCCAACCTCATCCAACGACCAAAATTTAATCATAACCATTGAGTACTTTACCAAGTGGGTCGAAGCCATCCCTATAACCTACATAACAGGGAAGAAAATTTCCAAGTTTATCTCAAATTACCTAATCTACCATTATGGTGTTCCAAAAACCCTTATCTCAGAAAATGAAACACCCTTCAAAAATCAAGATGTGAAAGATCTCTATCAAATATTCAACATCCAACACCGATTCTCTACCCCTATTACCCCCAAGGCAATGGTCAAGCAAAGGATATGAACAAGACCATTCTGAAGATCCTAAAGAAAATAGTCAATGAAGTTGGTTGTGACTGGCATCTTTAGTTAAATCACAATCTCTGGGCCTATCAAACCAATATCCACATGCCAACAAGTGCAACCCCTTTCTCCTTGGTCTATGGATCAGAAGCCATTTTTCCTATTGAGGTTGAGCTCCCATCATTGCAAGTGTCACTATAGAACTTGATCACTGATGAAGAATATAGAATATCTCGACTAAATGAGTTAGAATTCATGGACAAGTGTCATCTTGATGCTCTTAATCACTTACAATTATATCAAAACCAACTGAAATGGATCTATAACAAGAAGATCAAATTTCGTTCTTTCTAGGTGGGAGATCTTGTCTTAAAATAGAATCAAAAGAATCTTCCAGATCAAGACAGTAAAGGAAATTTTGAGCCTAACTAGTTGGGTCCCTTTATTGTCACCGCAAGCTATGGATTGAGGGCATACCAATTTTCAAAACTTGAAGGTGAACCCTTGCAGGAACCAACTAAAAACTTGCATCTTAAAAAGTTTTATGCCTAGTCTTGAAGGGTATAAATCTGAAAATACAAAAAAATTTAAAAAAATGATCAAAATCCAAAAAAATAAAAAGAAGGATTGAAAAAGTAAAGAAAACAATTGTCCTCTAGTGAAAACCACTTCGGTGGCACTTTGGCAAGTACCTTGGTGAAAACTTGGAAAATAGGTACCTTGTGTAAATAAAGCACCTCCATCTATTCTTTGGCTCTTTATCCTATCGTTCTCGCCACCCATCCATCCAGCGCAACATTCATCCTATTTATTCCATTACCCATCTGCGTCCTTATAATAGCTTGATGTTGTGAAGTATCACAATCCCCTTAGTACTTGGCATATTCCAAAGGTTAGTTTTCCCTACATATATCAAGGTAGTCTATCATATCACACTGGGGGAAATTCGTCCTTGGTCATATCGAGTTCTTGTATATCTTAAGGTTATTGGAAATCTCTCAAAAATACCAAAAACATTCGTAAAATGTTCATCATAAAATATTAAACATCAAAATCCTATAAAGCTAAAATCCAAAAATATTCAAAAAATTGTAAAGGAAAAATCTAAAACATCCAAAAAGCATCAAAAACCCTAAAAAGGTAAGACATCAAAAATCCAAAAAGTGGTACCCTATTATCAAACTACGAGTCTGTAAGCTTGAAGATAGGCAAGGCCATCATTGATGTTCCCCCAAGACACCCTAGGTTAGTCCTTTTGGAGTCCATCATAATAAACTGACATCTCCATCAACTGTTCATATCTCATCTTCAATAAGTCAATTCGGTCGAACTATGGGTCTCTAAGCTTGAACGTAGGCAAGGTCATCACTGAGCTGCCCCTAAGACACCCTAGTTTGGTCTTTAAGAGTGTGTCATAATAAACTGACATGTTTCCATCAACTGTTCATATCTCATCTTCACTAAGTCGAGTAGGTCAAACTATGTGATCTCCACATGTATAACGTAGGCAAGGCTTATCTTTGATCAGCCCCCAAGGCCCCTAGGATTAGTCTTTTAGGTTAGGTTCTTGGTCGTAAATCTCTTGAAAATCCCTAAAAATTTGAAAACTCGGAAAATACTTAAACATTCAACTATCGGAAAACCCCTAAAAATTTGGAAAACCTTGAGAAAACTCTAAAAAGCCTCAAATAATTGAAAACATAAACATTCACATAAACTTTCAAAAAGACCAAAAAAAATCCTCAAAACATTTTCAAAATACCAAAAATGTTGAAATATTTCAAAAAATCCAAAACCATTCATCTCATCTCACTTTGACTCGCAATAAACCTGCATCCATAATAAATCAATCATCCCCTTGAACCTTTGGAAAATCAAGTAGAAAATAAGTGTTGCAAGTCATAAAGTGAGAACCGAAGTGTCAAAAGCTAAAGTCTAGATCATAGGTAAATGTGTAAGTGAATTTTGTATCGACTTATCATAAATCTCATCATCATCCTAACATCAAAAAACCCTCTGATCAACATGTCCTAGGATGTATCCTTCCTATGATGGACATTAGTATCAAAAGTCACCTTAGATAAATTAAACTAGCAAGAGATATAGATAACATTGATTGTTTTTGTTTAATCTTTTCTTCCGATATATCTTAATGACCCATTATGAGGACCTCTTGATGATGTCTATCGAAATGATTTAGAGAGAAAGGAATGGGGCATCGATCAATATCTTTTTTTGTTGTGCTTGTGGGTATTCTTGTAAAATAATCTTGGTGCATACTTGCTTAGTTGTGTGTAGGAAGGTTGTTTGGATTACGTTGTTGACTATTGCATATTCTTTGGTCCAATTTATTCTAAGCTTGTAACTTACATTCCAATAAGGTTTTTTGTATGTCAAGATGTGAACAATAACTATCCTATCTATTTGTAGAGTCAAAGTCCATTACAATAGATACAACATTGTCCTAGTTATCAATACCTTGATGCATCATATCTATGTGTTATATCAAACAATAAGGGACAATGGAAAATCCCAATCTCAAGTTTTGAGAAAATCATCATCTCTAATAAAGTCTCGGTGGATCATAGACTTGTTGGATCTTTTGAGGAAATCATCAAAATCAATGGTCATTCATCTTCTTTATTTTGTCTTCTCTCCATGCTAACCTGGTATCATGAAATTCAACAAAAATATTATCAATGCATCCATCCTACATCCAAAAATCATCAGCATGCATACATCTCATATCATAAACATCTCACAAAACATACATCATGCATACTCATTATCATTTAAGTTGCAAAAAATAATATAGACTTGTTATTATAAGCATCTTAAATCATTGCATTATCATATCATAAGCATGAAAATCATCAATGCATCCATCCATACATCCATATGCATGCATCATCATAAAATTGCATAAGAAAATACACAAAAAAATGCATCCATATCATTTGTATAAACATATAAACATATGCATACCATATCATGAAAAGATACTAAAAAAGAAGTGCATCCATCATATCATTACATCATATACATCCATATAATAATAAGCATGAAGTAAAATGAACACATCATATAGAATCTGAATCCATATCATATCATATATATCAAAAAATGAATGTCTTGGTATAATATGTAAGTCAATGTATATTTATCGATCATAAATACAATATCCACGAGGCTATGAAAAAGGATCCCATGAATGTATATTTGTATAAAATAATCGGGAAATAAATCAGAAAGTGTTTGTACACTCGAGCTAGTCCTAATGGTTGCTCCCCTCTCCAGCCTATCTCTTAGGCTGATCCTCTACTCTAGCATGTGACTCAGTTCTCTAGGAATAATCTGGTTGTCTAAGCGCCTGTGGGATATCTCTATGATAATGCATCCTGTAGTAGGTTGCCTCAGTCACAACCTCTTTATATAACCTGGTAGACATTGTCCACTCCTGAGATGTAGTTGTCATAGTATCAAGTTGCTAGTGTTGCTCGACCTCCTATGCCAACTGCATCTTGACAGTCTGTCTAAGCTTCTGATCATGGTCCCTCTCTATCGTGATAGCCTGTACCTACTTCCATGTCTGATCCCTTTCTGTAGTAATAGCTTAAATTTATTGTCGCCCCTAATTTCTCTCACCTATAACCACCCATAATTACTGTTGTAGCTATTGAATCTATAAATCTTGGGGATCTAGCCCCGGTGGTAGTGGTTGCTGAATAGGAGGCTATTGTGTAGGCTACTGACCCACTGGTGGTGCCCCTATAATCTACCCATTCTTCCCATCTTGGCCATCCTAGCCATCCTATCCTCTACCTATGCCTCTTCATGCAACCCTCCCTCTCAGTATCCCTTGTGGAGGAGCACCCATTGGATCTGTCAACCAATGAGAGGGTGTGAACCATGCATCATATGCAGTCATCATCTAAGCATCCGCCTACCCCTAATCATAAGCCCATGGCTAAGCCACCAACTATTGAAAGCCCTCAACCACCTTAGGAGCTAGGATCTTAGGTCCCCACATGGGTACCTCTCATGTTGATCTAGCAAAGATGGCTCTATATGCATCATATGGCCTATCCTGCCTCTCTCAAAATTGTCAAGCCACCCTATGTGGCAAGTAACTCTCAATAGTAGTGTGTTCCCGACCTTGTATATATTGGGTCTATCTAGAAAATAAAAGTTATTGCACATCATCATACCATGCTGACATCTATAGCCAAGGTCGCCATCTAAATATTGTCATATCATTGATCACACGGTTCTAGTATAGAATCCCAAGCCCAATGTGTTGTAAAGTAATGGTGCCTATGTATCACCAAGCCATAGAATCATCTAGCTCTACATCAACCATCTGAATGATTAGTTGAAGTACAATGATATGCTCCCAAGCCCAAATGTGAAGTAGAGTAACTCTTGTTTCGATCACTTTTCCATTGTAGTAGATGAATTCATGCATATCATGATACAATGAGACTAGCATCATTGTTCCCCATGCAAATAGTGTCTTTAGAAAAAAATCCTATGCCATGCCAGGCCCCATCTTGGGTTGAATCCTTGCTCCATCAGTTGGGAGCGACCAAGCCAAAGATGATCATTGCAACTATCAATCAAAAAGTGCGCACTTGACCTCTATACATCTCAAGGTCTATCTGTGAAGTGACTAGAGTGATGTCCTTTAGGTCCATCACCTCATGGCACACATCATATCCAACGTCATCATATATCATGTGCTCACCATGTATCAACAAATGCAGAATCTGCCATACATCCTCTAGTGTCACTATCGCCTCACTAGTACGAAGGTGGAAAGAGGAGGTCTCACTGTTTCATCTCTCACACAACATGGTAATCATCGCAAGATGTGTCCAGAAAATGGGCATATACACAATGTACCATAGGCCAATCACACCCAAGTGCTCTTATCACAATGTAGATAAATCACCAAGTCTCTCCAAAATTGTGGGCCGATGCTCACAGGACATCAAAGGTGGAATGACCTCCTGCACCCACGAAGCGCACAATGTAAAAATTTAAAAACATTTGACTAAGTTTGGAATTTTCATCCCCAAAATGACTATAGCGTCGCTATAATTCAAATTATAAATTGTGATGCCTAAGGAATTTAAAATGTAAATTACAAGTTGCATCACAATTTAAAATTTGGAAACCCTAACCCTAATTTTTAAATCAAAAAATACATCGCTATAAACATATACATCACAATTTAGAAATGGAAACTCTAATACTAAATTTTGAACCACGTCACAATACACATATGCATCGCTAAAATTGAAATCAACATCGTCGATTCTTAGATTAGCATCACTATAGAGCGATGCCGCCAAAGTTCAAATTCTAAAATGCATTAAATGCATCAAAGAGTCAAATTTCAAATCAAGTTTTGAATCACATACCAGTGGTCATACACCTAGAAGCCTCTGGTGCTCTCGAACTCGGTCTGAAATGTATCGTTGAAGAACTCATTGCGCCATTTCATCCGAGGTTCAAAGCTTAAAAGGTAAGGTTTCTCTCAAGTGTGAATGCACAAATGAATTGAAAATGACCCTTCTTAGTTTATTTATACATCAAAATTAGGGAATTTTTCCCTAATTTAACCTTAAAGCTAGGTTTTATCATAAATTTCACCAATTTTGCCAATCTGAAGCTTATTTTGCATCATTTTTTGCATTTTTGGCATATTTCTTGCATCTTGAAGCCTTTCTGAACCCATGGGGAAGATTTTCACCTTGGTCGAGAAATCAACAAATAATTCAAAATTTCCACCCGATTTCTCAAGGGGGTAGGGAATCAACTTAATCCTTCCACTAAGACATCATAAAAATCAGAATTTTTTTATTTTTTGATCTAGGCGGCAATTTTTTTTAATTTGAAGAGCATCAATCTTGAACTGAAGCAATAGTTACCTCGCTTCAAAGAGGGGAAAAATGTAGACACTAAAAAATATTCTGAATGATATCATACACTCAAATTAGGTATACTGACATCATTTCCTCCTAAAACCCATCCTCTTTTCGCTTAAGTGATTAAATTAACCTAGCCATTTAATTAATTGCATCATTTACATCTATTAACCCAATTCATTTAATCAAGTTAATTCACCATCTTTTACACTAACATTTCATCTCATTAAATTAAATAACCTAAGTTATTTAATTAAATGTCATTTCACCTTTCCCCATTCATTAAATCATTTGATTTAAAGAATATCACTTTATTCTTCTAATTCCCCTAATTGTGTGAGTAAACCCTTGTTCATTAGCAATTATCTAATTAATCTAATTCCCTCCCCGTTTACACAATTAAACTTTGTTTTAATTAGAAAAATATCTTTTTTCCTCACCCATGAGAATATTCCAAAGAATATCCCTCTCCTCTAATCATTTGAAAAAGGCAATATTCTCACAAAGCTTCATGTGCAAGTTACCTTGTAACTCCTTGTTCAAGTTAACTTTTGACCTCTTATATAGGTCAAAAGTGTGCATGTTTGGAAGGAATGAGAACCCTTGATTAAATCTCATCTTGCATTCTCACTTGTTGATGAGAATCCATGATCCATGCCTCCAACTTCCTCTATCCTTGACCATTGATTAGCCTTTTTGATCTCAAACCTCTATTTCTCACTTGCTCTCCTATAAATAGGTCACTATTTGGAGACAAATAGATCCATCTCTCAACATCAAACTTATGCTATTGAAATCACTCACACTCACACTCATACTTTGCATAAATTTAGCATATTTTAGTTTAAATTAGCTGCATAATATCTTAGTTTCCATTAACGACTTCCATAATGCATCCATTTATCTAATTAGAGAACTAGGGTTTGAATCTTTTTAGTTTAAATCTCATTTAGATTAGCTTAGAAATTGCATATCTAAATCATTTAGCCTAAACTCATGTTTAATTAGCTTGCATCATACTCATCTTAGCATAAATCATGTTTTCATTCACATCTCACGACTGTTTCATTGATTCGCTTCAATAGAATCGATTGAAACAAGCTCAATGATCCACGAGATTGGGAAAAGGTCATCATTTCACATCATGTTTAGATTGAGTATTAGTGGCTTTTTTATGCTTCAATTCTTCATGGATCAAGCATAATCAACCTGTACTAATATCCTAGATCAAAAGTCATAATCTAACTTTTTGTCGCTACTTCAATTTATTCCCCTAAGTCAATTAAATTGTTAAATCATAATAATTTAATTAACTCACTTTCACTCCAAATTTGAATAAACTATTCAAATCATTACCAAAAATCAAATCAAACAAATGCAACTTCATTTGTAAAAGTCAAACTTGATTTGCACATTCAACTCCAAAATTAATGAATGAATTAAATCAATTAATCAATCATTCTCAACCACTTTCCTGATTGAGTAAATTATGATCCCTTAATTTATGAATATATTCCTAACCGATCAATCTAAAATACTGACCAATCAATCTAAAATTTTGACTGATCAATCTAAAATCCTGACTGATCAATCTAAATCTTGACTAACCAATCTATTCCTCAATCACACAAATTGTGCAATATACTTTTCACAAATCATTCATGTCTAAATCCTCTCAACATCCTTCAACCATCAATCTTGATTCAACATTGTTTAATATTGATCATCCATTTCAAATCATATTTTCTATATAACAAACCTCTTTCCTCACAAATAAGGATAAAAGCATCAACCTATTCAGACAACAAAGTAATTCCAAAAAATCATTGATAGAGCTTCAATACATTTCTTCAATCAATCATTTATGCATCATTCTTCAAGATTTTGCACATGAACTATGGAGGCTTCGCAGTGATATGAGCAACCACATCCTCATGAATATACACCAATACGAGATGGGTAATAGTTTTGTTATTGAATTCAATTTTCTATGCATTTAATTTTCATATTCTTGAATTCAATATTCTTTATTGTGCATTTTGTAAGTGTAGGAATAGATCTTAGATTAGTGTTCTTGATTATAGATTAGAGTCTATTTAAAGTACGTTTATCTTATTTATGTCTATGAATTTCCCCCTCACACATTCTGGCATGCTCGGTGGGACCACTGTCCTAAATACTAATGTTTCTATGAGTTTAAATTGAGGTTGCAGGTTTCTGGAGCGCTTTTCAAAAATATTCATGCACTGTTCTAGAAATTTCCATAATTTCCTATCAAAGAATCTACGCTATTGAAACTGAAACCTATGCATCTGTAATTTTTCAGCACATCTGACTGATGATAGAAGGTGCACTTGCAATTTTTTTGCACTTTTTATCTCTGACAAAGGGTGCACTTGCTTATTTTTTAGTGCTTTTGCTCTATCAAACTCATGTCCGATATCTACTATCTAAATTTATTTATTTTCACTAACGAATGTCTAATTTTGGATATGTGATAAGTATTAATGTTTGTGTGTGTAGGATTGAGAAATCACTAACATGTATTTTGTAGGGAAGACGAATGGTCAAAGGATTTAATATTTTTGATGCTTATTAAGATAGGAATATTTCAATTTCAGTGCTTAAAATAAACCCTACAACAACACATTTGGTTTAAGTGCTCTAAAAACAATCATTTCCAAATCTTTGTTAAGATAGGAATCTTTCATTTTAGTGCTTAAAATGAACCCTACAACAACACATTTTGTTTTAGTTCTCTAAAAAGAACCATCTCCAAAGCTTTGTTAAGTTAGGATTCTTTCATTTCAGTGCTTAAAATGAACCCTACAAACAAAACATTTTATTTAAGTGCTCTAAAATGAACTATTTCCAAGTTTTCGTAGTTAGAGATTTTTTCACTTGGTGCATAGAAAGAACAAACAAATAAAGTCATTTGGTGATCTAAAATATTTTTAAGCTTTCAAATTAAACATTTGGAGTGTTAATTTCTTTTATGCTGACAACAAAAATTCATTTTTGTTGATGCATGCTTGAATTCACTTCATTGACCAAATAAGACCAAGACAAATTTAGAAACACTCAAATTTGGGCTTAAAAATGGAAAAATAATTCTTTTTATCTTGCACCTTTACTATGATATTGACTTATGTCTAGAACGCTTCCATTGGATGTAATTAATAAGAACCATTGATATCTTATTCACATATTTCTAGGTATAACATTTCTCAAGGTGCTTAAAAAGAATCAAATTGTTATGAATTGTATGTCGTGCATTCAGTGTTTTGCAAGCTAGATGGTATTCTTCTCCCCTCTCAGCTTTTGGCAATCTTGGGTGAGTGAAAACATCTTGAGATTCACACCTTTATTTTCAAAGAATACCTTTTAGAGGGCCTACCTATTGAGACACATCTCGCATCGGAGAACTCATAGGCGACCCAAGCAATACTCTTGTTATGGACCGCTATATAAATAAATTGTGGGTGTGAGGAAAGTTCATCACCCATCGGGTGCTGCTAGCCTATATTGACATTAGTCTCCTCGAGTATCCATGTGATACATAAAACCCCTCAAGGGATAGGAGGCCTCTTAATTGAGAAAAATGTTGCATGTATAGGGATCCACAAATAATAATTCCCGAACATTACTAAGATCCAAATTATTTTAGAAGCTACCCCTTTATCTAAAAACATTCTTTAAAAGTGGTGTATCAGAATTTACTTTGAGAAGTTACTTGCCATGTTCGACTTTAGGCTCGTGCCATAAGTTTCATGTAAAATCATCCCTTCAAGACATGAGGTAGGCCTACCTAAAAGAATGGTTTCTATCTATAGGGTTGTAAATGTTTGTTATGTCAAAAATTCCCAAAAATATTCAAAACAAACTTGACATCAAAATATGTGCTTGATCTAAAAAAGAATGCATCCAAAGAAACACTAAAAATGATGGTTGAATCACAAACCCTTTGAATTAGTGTATGATTTTAAAAGAAGCCCTATATTTGTACTGCTTGAAAGGATTTCCTTAAAGGTTTCCAAATATTAAGGCTTTAATTTTAGGCTGCATTATATCAAAGTAAACATTTGGGAACTATGGATTGGGAGTCATGATTTCACAACTTGAGGGCATAGACATGAAGGTCACACAAAGTCCATGATTTTTGAGTTAGTCTAGTACTATTTTATTACTTTTCATACTCCAAAAATAGAGAAATTGACAAAAAAACCAACTTGAACTTGCAAAAAATCCAATGAAAGATTGCTCAAACTGCAAAAAAAACACATAAAGACTACCTATGAACATAATTCCAGTACAACTGTCACATTTTTTGTCACAATTGCTAAAGATTCATTGCATTTTATCTCTATCTCAAAAAATTCACTGATGAAAATTAGTTTCATTTGACAAAAACTACGCACTTGATGTGAAACCCATGTACATGCTCTTATTTGCTCACACTTGGTTATGAGAAACTAGTGCACTTTCCAATAATTTTCTCACCATTTACAAAATAAACTCACTTTTTCCTGAGAAATCATTGCATCTAATAGAAATACACAAAGTTTGCACTTGCCATTCCAGCTCACAGTTGCTTCTCAAAACCTGCACACTTGACACATTTTAGATGCACTTGATAAATTTGGCTGCTCTTGCTCACAATTTTGTGCTTTTGATTAGAAACCAATGCTATTACTCTATCCTACTGACAATTGGGAAAAACAAACCAGAACTACTCACAGGATCCTTTTTAGAACAAAAACAATTAGAAAACAAGATAAGTCATATATTACTTCATCCACTATTCAAATTCCATCCTACTTTTGGAAAACATAATCAAAACCAAAAACCTAGATTATTCCCTCAATAGCACTTCTGAGATATCAATAGTTACTTGGAACTTGCAAATAGTTCAAGTAAGCTTTCCCTCAACATATCCTTTAGAAGGAGAAGTGAGATATCAATCTAGACCCCTCAGCATTTTTAGCTCCAAAGATAGTATCATCCCAAACAACAATCAAACCCTAGGGTCTTGAGCTTCATAACAAACCATACCAAAAACATCCATAATTTCACTGTATGACCATTTGGCGAACAGTTGCTCTAGTTCAACAACTGAACCTTGTAGCACCAATCCTACAACCTAGTCTCACATATATTAAAGGTGAACAAATTTATATCATTAGTATTTTAAGAACCTTCATATTTGAGAAGAACAAAACACCTAACCATTGGAGAAATGTAGTAAATATCTTAGACGAAGAGGAAGAGAAACTAGACCTAGCAGCTGAAAGACCCATGTTACCACCTCTTGTGTGGCAATAGATATACACCATTCATGATCTTTGGCAAGAGAAAAATCCTTAAGCATAAATCCATACTCCATCTTCCAAATAACAACCCTACCCTAAATTTTTCCAAAAGGTACATCTTGAGAAGATACCATACTCGTCAAAATGCACTTGAACATTTCTATTTGTGCTTCTTAATGGGCCAACCACCCATAGATTTAATGTATTGAAAATATTAAAAAAAAAACAAAATCAACTTTCATTTCCCTTAAAATAGAAAATCCAAAAACAAAAGCATTTCTTTTTCCATAGCTAGAGTCACAAAAAATTTCACAAAAACTTGGTAGTTGTTTATGACAACTATAAAATCACAACATAGGAAGAACATGAAAGAAAACAAGAACAACACAAACATCCCACCAAAAAACACCATGAATGATGAAGGTGGCTCATGGGGATATAGGCCAAGTGACCTTGAAACACCCCAAAATAGATCCATGTATAGAGACACATTTAGTGATGAAGAGATAAACCGCAAAAGAAAAGAAGTGATAGAACAAAACAACTAGGATCTAGAGAGAGTGATCATAGAGGAGGTGGATAATAAGAAAGAGATAAATGATGAGGAGCTATTTGAACACTCCAACAACCCAAAGGTGTTGAAACTAATGGAAAAATTGTTGATAAAGGACCCAAATTCGTACTTATTTAAGTTAGCACAGAGTGGTGCTAAAGTACCAATAGATTCTAGCATGGAGGACCTCAAGGATCCTAATCTTATTCCAATAGATAACTCAGTTGTGAGATAGATAATCAAACCCAAAAAGATTCTAAACATGTTGCTTGTATTCTCACAAGACAAAGTTTAGATCAAGAAAACCCCTTGTACAAAAAAGAAACTCAAATCAAACAAGCAGTAGTGGCACAATAGTATCAAAGAGGTCCATCTCAAAATGTACCACAAAACAACAATCCACCTCTTGGATAATATGTACCTCAAAACAATTTGACTGTCAACCCTTCCTAAAACATGCAATACCACCAACAAGGTGGACCATAGGGTCCCCTTCCAAATCAATACCACCAAAAAGGTGGACTATAGGATCCCCTTTCGAATTAGTACCACCAATAAGGTGGACAATAGGGTCCCCTTCTGAATTAATACCACCAACAATGTGGACCATAGGGTCCCCTTATGAATTAGTACCACCAACAAGGTGGACCATAGGTTCCCCTTCTGAATCAGTACCACCAAAAAGGTGGACCATAGAGTCCCCTTCCATATCATTCCCAACAACAAGGTGTGCCAGAAGATACCCGTCTTCAGTCACCCCATGAACAAAGTAACCCACCAACACACTATCAAGGAAATCTTCAGTATAGTTCATCCCAACAACAAGGTGTGCCATAGGGTACCCTTCTTCGATCATCCTATAAAAAAGGTAACCCACTAACATATCAACAAGGTAACCTTCAGTATCATTCATCCCACTAAGAAGGTAACCTGCCAATGAATAATCAAGGAAAACTTTAGTATAGTTCATCCCAATAGCAAGGTGTGCCAAATGGTACCCTTCTTTAGACATCCCATCAACACACCACCAAGGAAACCTTCATCATAGTTCATATCAACAACTAGGTGTGCCACAAGCCACTCCTCCCAATTCATCCTACCAATAAGGTGTCCTACTAATGCATCAATAGGGTAAGCTTTAATATAATTCATCCCAACAACAGGAGTGAACCCTTCTTACACACAACAAGGACCTAACCCACTCTATGTTCAAAACAACTACCAAATTTTGATACGCCCGTTATATCCAACTTATGACAAAAGAAAGGTAGGAAAATAAGGATATTACATGCAAGACTTACAAATGTAAGTACCAAAAAGAGAGATGGAACTACAACTAGAGGCGATTAATCAAAAAATATCAAAAATGAAAGTAGGGAAGACAAAGAAGACCTACACCTTTCAATAAATATGTCCATTCCCATTCTATCATTCCATCACTGCACTACCTTTTCCAGAAAACTTTGAAATACCCAAGTCTGACAAATACAAAGGAAGAAGAGATCCATAAGAACATGTACAAGAATTCTTAGTATCATGTATGGAGGTACAAAACAATGACACTTACCTCATGAGGCTCTTTCCATGTAGCCTTACATATCATGCTATGGAGTGTTTTTCCCATCTATCAACGAGAATTAAAAACTTCGATGAACTATCTAGCAAGTTCGTAAGCCACTTCTCATTCAACATAGAGAAAGATGTCACCATCATGAGTTTATCCATAATCAAATAGAATCAAGGAGATTCCTTTACCTCATACTTTCAAATATGGAGACACAAGGATAGTAGATACAAATGGCCCATTCTTGACAAGAAATTGGTAGATATCTTCATCTCCAATGTCCTACCTAAGATCAACTACCAAATCACTATGTTATGTCCTACAGAATTTGAAGAAACAATCAAAATAGGATTATAGATTGAGAGAACCCTCATTGCAAGGGGAGTTCTTAAATTAAATATCTCAAAATATAGTCCCTCTAGTTCAAACAATAAACCTAAAATCTAGGCAAAGAAAAAGAACATTACAAATGACAAAGTCGTTGACACTAGAGAATTATGGCATGTGTGAAATGTATCTCAAAGTAAACCGCAAGTGGCACGGATGACCTATGTTCCAAGTAGTACACAAAATAACCAACTTGCCTATCCCAAGAACAATTAGATGGTCAACCAACAAATGAATCAAGGAGGGAAACAAAGACAATATGATCAACCCAAGAGGTAGTTCACAATAATAGGAGAGTCACTTGAAATCGTCATGCATAAACTAGTACAAAAAAATATCATCAAGGTAAATGATAACCCAAACTATGAGGAACCTAGCTTTAAGACACCATGGTATAACAAGAAATACTAGTGCGAATTCCATAAAATCAAAGGACACATGACCAACAATTACATGAGACTCAAACACCTCATCTAAGACTTGATAGATAAAGGAGAAGTAGATGTTGAACATTGTCCTAGGAACAAGGACATTCAAATAGACACTACCCCAATCCCAAACCACGCTAAAAGAAATGACAAAGGAAAGGACTAGGATTATCATAATACTAACTATACCTATGGGGATATAGTTTTAGGAACCCTCTCTCAAGTTGATGACAATAGGGAAAACATAGTTACTATATGAGGTGGAGACAACAACTGTAATGTAACTACCCATCAAGGGAGAGTTACAATACAAGGAGCCCCACCTAAATCTACAACTAAGGCATCAAATGACTATAGCATTGTAGACCAACTAAAGAGAAATATTGCCTTAATTTTAATCCTATTGTTGTTAAAATTGTCACCCACACATAGGGAAATACTTGAAAAATAATTGGAAGCATCATTCCCCAATGACCTCGATCCAAATCAGCTCCAAGCCATGGTTGGAAAAATCACGACCAACAATCATTTAGTCTTTTCTAGGAAATACCATCCACTAAATTCATTTCACAACCAAGCTCTCTACATATACATTGGTGTCCACAAGAACATGGTCAAGTGGGTATTGATAGATAATGGTGTAGGTTTAAACATCTGTACCTTGAAATTCATCAAATAGTTGGGGTATTCTAACAATGTCATAGATAAAGCAAGGAGTATTACTATAAGAGCCTATGATGACCTTGAAAGGAATTTTGAAGGAACAATTAGGCTACCAGTGCAGATAGGACCAACCATCACAGGAACTACATTTCAAGTGCTTGACCTTGGGTTATTGTATAACCTACTCCTAGGACACCCTTGGATTCATTTATTACAATTAGTCCCTTCAACCTTCCATCAATGCCTAAATTTCCCTCACAAAGGAAAAGAGGTGACCTTATATGTTGATCCTGAGTCATTCCATTTTTGTGTAAAGTTAGAAGAAAAGTATAATAAGATCCAATGCATACCTAGTAATGACATAGCCTTCCACTCATTCTCATATATTGACCCTTCCACAATTCCATCGACCTCAATCAAGACCACATCAAGTGAGAAACTGAAAAAGGAAACCAAGGTACAAGTACTTAACAAGGGGTAATGGGAATTACCACTTTAACCAAGCATTCTATATTGGAATGCTCCCATCAAAACCTAAAATCTATGGAGGTCCAAGAGAAATCAAGCTTGCTCAGACATTGCAAATGATATCCAAACCCACAATTTTCACCAAGTGGGGAGACATGAAAGATGAAGATATATTCAAAGAGGACTTTGTTGATGGGTGTTTTTGCACTTTCTCAACACAGGTAATGCATAGGTGCATCACCTCTCTTGAAAGGTAGAAATTTGCAAAAAAGTTACAAATTATTACTCCAAGGTCTCTTAGGTGTTAGGTCATGACATGCATGGAATATCCCAATTGGTTGATGTGATTTTGTTGGTAATCATAGGGCATACTTATAGAAGTTAGGCTGGAGGGAAATTGGATCTTTCGATGGAGTTCTGAAGATGGGAAGTTACTTGCATAAATGCTACAAGTTCAGACAATAGTCTAAAAAATCTTATTTCAGTTTTAGATTTGGCTTTACAATGTGCATTGAACCTCGTTCATAGTCACTATTAAAAAAAAAGTAAAAAGGGAAGGGAAGAGAAGAGGTTCCTAGATCTAAAACTAGCAATGAACAATGACAATGGAGGTTGCTATAGTGGGCCATCCTTCCCAAGACTTAGTTTCGCTTAACCAAAGAGGTCTATAGTATCATGAAACTAGTGCAATCTTCTAAGGACTGCAGATTTTAGATTTTCATTTACCATGAACATGAATAAAGAGATGAGATTTAAGTGCAAAAATAATATAAAGTTTAGACTAACTTGGCACAATTGTATATCGTCAATATGCAGAAAAAATTATGAACTAAGAAGAGGTCAACACCATAGCAATCTCCAGCATCAATGGATAGCATCTAACTAATCTACCAAAGAAAACTGAAACACATAGAACAACAAAGTAAAAGTATTCAAATTCATTGACTAAGAGAAAAGAATCATGAAACATGCAAAGGAACTCAAGAATCCATCAAAGTCAATGAAATTCTATTAATATTCTAGAAGAATGTCTTTACAAAAACTCCACTCTCATGTCAAAATGAGAGGAGGAGACCCCTATTTATAGTTTTCAAAAAGAAAAATGAGTGGCCAAGATTCAATCTCATTGTGTGACCAAGATTCACTTTACATTAGGGTTTCATCTACCCCCAAATATATAGCAATTTAAAATTACATTTTTTCTTGTAGCCTATTTTGTCCTCTAGTGAGCAACACTGTAGCATTTTTTCTTCTAGCTGATTTCCCCTTTGTTGCAGCTACACCGTGAGGAACTCATCATCTATTACAGGCTTTCTAACCTCCTTTTGTAATGTGGCATATTCCATAAATTTTTTGATCAAAGAAAGAAGCTTATCCCACTCCAAGATGTCAGATTGAAGCACCTGGAAGTTCAATTTTCTAGATTGGCAGGTGAGTGTGTCCCAATCTTTGTCACTCTTGGGTGTGTTTTCCATTAATTGCTTAGATTGGGTGAAGGCTCAAGTAGCAAAACCCATAAAATCAGTTGTGAATTTTCCCACAGTTTTTTCATCCATCTTCTTATGGAAGTGGGGTCTTATCTTTTCTAGATCGAGCTCAACGGAAGGCACTTCAAAGTTTGTCATTAATTTCAAGTACTCCCCATAGGCCATCCTAGTTTCTTTAGCCCAATTAATATCTTGCTCCACTTCATGGAGCACCCGCTCTAAGATTTCTTTGTTTTATCAAGGCCCAATCTCCAATTTTCCACAAGCCATTGATCATCCTTTGCCAGGGCAAGTTCTATTCCCACTGTTCTTTCAGGCATCTTGAGGATTGCTTCAATTTTAGGATACGTAATCCTATATATCTTAGGGAAGTCAATACATATTTTTTTATATCCTCAAGATACTTTTGCATCTCTAAGAATTTGTTCACTATCCTGGTGGTACGTTTGATGCCCATGTTCCCATTGTAAAGCTTTTGCCATAAACAATCCTCAATGGCCTTTGTCTAATTCTTTCTCTTTTCTAGCTTGCTTATGTGCTCCTCTGATAGTAACAATGGGGGAGCCGATGACGTAGTGGAGAGCTCCTTTGTTGATGACCATTGTTGAATGTAAGCTGTCAAATCTGCCACCTATGCCTTTAACTCCTCTTTAGAGGTATTATCTTTTTTCATTTAGTGCACGATGGTGGCAACAGATCCCTAAAGATGGTCAATCTTCTATTCTCTTGTGGTCATCCCCATATCAATAGTAGAAACATTATAACTAACCCCTTCCTCACCCATCACTGGGGTGGAAATTTGCACTATCCTTGATTCAGATGCATCCATTGTCAGATGAGATCTGACCCTTGGTTTCTTTTCATTTGTCATGTTGATTTGGGATCAAGCCAAGATGGATTCTAGCCTTGTCTTTGGATCTTCTGGGGTTGGGGTCTTCTTTTCTAGCTATTTTTTGAGCAATTCGAGAATCTGAGACTCCCTTTTCGGTGATTCGTGACCACCTTCTTCTTCATGGGTGTGCTCGATTTGCAATACTTTGTCACCCAATGCTTCTTGTTCTAGCTTCTCCCCTTCTTCTTCATTCGAATCCAAGATGAATACTATTAGAGGTAATAGATTTCCACAATCCATGAATGATTGTTGAGAGTTTTTGGCTTAGATTGATGCAAAAAATTTACTACCCAATCTAAGCTAGAAACTCTAACCAATCATGAATACTATTTCTTTTCTTCAAGACCTGGCAGCTATATGCTCTTTGGGGTGGTCCTTCCCCTTAGAAGTTCTTTCTTCTTTCATATTTCTCATGCTTGTCATGATGTTCTCTTTATCGGCTTCTCTTCATTTTAGCCTCTTCTTTAGGCTTGTCTTCTTCTTTCTTTTCTTTCTCTCTCTCTTCATGTTCATCTGAAGGAGGGATATTTTCATCATGCTTGGGGCTTTGATCTTGCTCCCCTGTTGGAGGTTTAGTGTCGACCATTTCTTCATCAATATTCTTTTCTTTAGTGGTAGGTAGTCTTTTAGTCTCTTCCCCAACATCCTTGAGTTTCCGCGCCAACTCTTGCTCAAGGTCAGGATCAAAGGTCTCCACAATATACTTTGGTTCCTCATCATCTTCCTTAGAGGATTCTACTTCCTCCTCCTCATGGACGACCTCATCAATTAATAGATGTTTATATATTGGATACTCATGGTAGTCATCCACTTCCTCTTCTAGTCTCTTGGCTACCTCCTTTTGCTGCCTATCTAATTCCTCAAAAAATTGCATTATCATCTCTATGGTGGGAGGCTCAGTAGGAGGTGGAGTTATGGGGAGACTAGTTATAGCATGAGCCAAAGCAGCCTATACTATGGGGTTTCCAAACATTCTAGAAAGCTCTGAGGGCATATTTTTCATGTACCTAGCAAAATCTTATTGGAGGATGAGAGTGGGCATCATTGTTGATGCATGGAATCCAGAATAGACAAATAGGGAGACATGGATGAGGAAGAGAGTGGGGAGGTGGTGGCTGATGAGGAATCTATGGTTATAACCTGAGCCATAGGAGAAGTAGAGGAAAGGTGGACTGAAATGTCCACTTCAAGCGAAGAGGTGGTGACCATTGCCTATGAAGTAGGCAGAGGGGTAATAGTGGTAGCAGTGACTATGGCTAGGATAGCAAGTGTAATAGGTGGATACTTTGGTTTCTCTTTTCCTTCTTGGAGCGGGTCCTCTTGAATAGTGGGCATCCCTATGAAACTGCCCAATCTTCTTAATTTCTTGGAGGTTTCAGCCTTCGAGGTCTTCCCTAAAGATTCCTTAGATTTGGGTTGTTTTTCAACCACTTCCTTCCTCTTCTTGGATTGTGTATTTTGGGGAGATACTAATGTCTCATTTGTTAGGGCGGCATCAGAAGAAACATTGTCTGTTTCACTTTCATGTGGATCGTTAAATTTTGTGTATGTTAGGGCTACCCCTTGCAAATTTAGTTCAATAATCTTCCCATCAATCCATTGTCTTCTCCTTGCCTCAATAGGATTTTTTATAATGTTGAGGTCATCGACCTCTTCTTCGTTCTGGTCAATCAATGGTAGTGGCAGATTGGAAACAACATCATACCTTCAATCCAGCATAGTATTATCATCTTTAGCCATCTAATCCGACATGGGAAACAACTTCACTATCTTGACAAAGTATGTCGTCATGCGCATGTATTGCCGCATACGCACCTCCATGTCATAAGGTGGGTGTATTCTAGTATGACCATTTTCATGAGCTTTCCATACAGATCCATTCGTAGCTGGGCAGTGTGGAGCCTCAGGTTATATTCATTCAACTCTTTATCAGAGTTCTCCACACACTGGGATGTGTGAAGCTCATACATTCCCTGGCCAATAGTGATGGGATAAGGGATCCCCACTCTATGCTTGTCATCCAAGAGGGTGTGTGCTTGTTGCAGCTACCAAGAGAGTTCAAGCAATATTAGCTGGTCATTTGTGTACTATGGTAGCTTATACGGTTTGTCAAAGAAACCCTCAGCTTGAATGTAGGTGAACTTTGGAAATCGTATAAAAAAAAAGTTGAATCGTTGAATGAAGGTGTTAGCATTGTGTGATACTCTTCTTTCAGGATCACCCCAAGCATTCTGATGATATGGCATGTGAAGGCGACATTAACCTTGTAGTAGTCCCTCTTGAAATTTTTGTACCGGAGTTTAGGGTACTTATCATACACCTTTAGCTCCCTCTCCAGAGTTGGAATTGGTGCCACAAATAATCCTCGATATTGGGCACAGTCAGCAAGAAATTAGACTAGGTATGATGTCATGTATAACTTCAAGGTTTTCTTCACTGCCACAAACTGCTCATGCAAGCAGTCACTAATCATTCCTGCCCAGTAGAATTTGGTATCTCCTTGGATTATTTCTTCTATAAAATACAACATCCATTCTTGAAAGAATGTTGCAGTTGGAAGGCCCATAACTCTTCTTAATAAGGTTACCAAGTCATGGTAATCCTCGTAGAAGTCACTTCAGAAGAATTCCTGGGGAAATTTATTTGCACTGCCCCTCTTTTCCTTCAACCAATATTGGTTGATTAGTTTTTTTCAATTGAGGGGATCAATGTCTCAAATTTTCTTACCATATTCCTTGGCTATTTTCTCCATCTCATTGAAGGTGGGGATGTGAAAGGTCCTCCCTATTGACTTAGCAGATAGGTCAGCCAATACATTTCCATCTTTGTCCACTATTGCTTTGGTATCTTCTTGGTATGCCTCCCTACAGGCCATCACAAGTTCACGAGCTACAAGAGAAGGTGGGAATCTAGAAGCCTTGGCCAACCCATTTCTTTTGATTCTTTTAGCATATTCACTCGTAGGGTTGAGTCTGGACCTCTGTTTAAACTCATCAATGTCTATGTGTCCTAGATTGGTGTCTGAGATCTCCTTCCATGTTGTAGTGACTTTTAAATTGAGGGGTTCCCCTTGGAACTTGTACTTCATTTGGTCTTTGTCCTCCTTGCCTCTAGGTGCTTTGGTGATCTTTTTCCCTTTATCCTTCTTCATGGCTTCCCTCGAGTATTTGACAACTAGTTCCATATATCATGTGACCAAAGGAGCAGTAAATGATTCAAGCATAAAATATGAGGAACGTTAGCCAAAATCCTACAAAACAACGTTATATCAAATAATTCATCACTTAAAGATCATAAAAATTCCTCTAAAAGTCATTTTATGTTTTTTCGTTTGGAGGAAATTGGACAATGTGGGCCAAAGGGTGCGGACTTCCTTGGGCTAGCAGCCATTTTGGAGGCCCTGTCATTGAAACGACACTGTCAGGGTGGCATCCCACATATAAAGTCCTACAATGTGGGACCTGCAGGGTTGGAGGATGGTGGTTGTCACATGTTTGATCCTTAGAGGTGTGGATCAGGAGGTGCGAAAGGACACAAAATGTTGGCTATTTGGAAGGACGTTGGTGGGATGGAAATCTGGTAGGGGAGGCCCACAGGAATGTTGCTAGTGATGAGGATGGCAGACTCTATAGTGCAAGCATATGAGGGACCTTTGCCATTTAGGAATGACATGATATGGATGGCGTGCCACAAAAGGCATTCCACAAGTGAGGACCTGCAAGAGAAAATAACTTTGTCAATTTTAGATATGTAGAATGGATGGTCAGGGAGACCTTGGAACCTGAGTTGTCCAAGGACATTGCACAATGACTATTTGAGACACAACAATGATGGGATGACATCTCAGAGGTCGCAACCTGCAAGCGCAAATGATGGCCCTTTTAAACTTAACATTTTTTACAACATCAGGTGGATGGGAGGTTAGGTTCTACAAAGTAGAAGGATGAGGATTGAAGGCCGTTTGGAATGGTGAAACCTGAATGGAGTCCCACAGAAAGAATTCTATAGGACTCCACCCGCATGATTCAAGACTTAAGATTTCATTCAAGTTTGACCCAAAGGACATCTAGAGGGGCAGGATCCGATGAGTGGACTGAAAAATCATGGAGGCCATTTAGAGTGGAAAAGATTGGACAAATTTTTGCAAATGGAAGTCCGTAGGGCTCAACCCGCATCGTCCATCACTTAGGATTTTTCTTAGTCACATGATTAACAATTGGGCTTGCGGGACCCGGTCGATGAGGGGGAGACATCCAATGGCCATTTGGAATGATAGGGAAGTAGTCGGCCACCCAAAGATGGAGGTCCATGACTATGGGCCTGATAGGGTCAGAAGGTCCATCTCTTGGATTCATGAAATTTTTGAGTTTGCATTGGTCAGGCAGAGGGAGCAACCTGCATGTGTGGGCCCCATAAGGGCAATAGCCATTTTCAGTAGTTAATATTTTTTTAGGGAAATGAACGACAAGGGGAGGGGTGCAAGCCTGAAGGGCATGAACGTCACACCCAAGAACAATGATGAGGGAACCGGGCTCCATACACAATCTGGTCATCGTTTCAAAGGATTTTCCAAGTTTTAACTTATGGGTTTTGTAGGGAGGTTGTTTATCCATCCAATTTCATCATTTTTGTCAAGAAACACTTAAAAAAAATTTATTTGAAGAAGGAAAATGAATGGAAAAGGGAAAAGGCCAACTCACCTCAAGATCCCGCACTCGGTGATGATGAATCATCCTTCAAAGCTACTTGAATCAATAGAGGGAGTTTGCAAGCGTGATGAAGACAAAGGCTGGAAGGTCTGACACTTTTCTCTGCAGGGAATGTTTTGAAAATGATAGCTTGAGTGGAGGTATTTATAGGAAATATGGTATTTAATGCACTCATTAAATGTAGGTATGACAATGTAGGAAGGTTGTGGCCAGTCATTTCAAAATCAGCAGTTGGGTCGACAAGGTCCATTGATCGGACAGTGGACAAGCATTTTTCGTTTGAAGCTGACATTGGTGAAAAAGAGCAAGGTTGATTGTGGATCCCACGAGGTGGGATGGTGTTGTGAGATGACCATTAGGAAAAGTGAAGGTACTAGGGAAACTCATAGGCAGTGGCCCTTAGGGGTGGACCTATGTTGGCTGGAGGATGTCATTTTAAAAGATCAAAGGCAATCAGCCAAAGAAATCATGCTAAGACTTAGGACTTAGAAACTTTGAGGGTAGAAAAATATGGTCGACTCAAGATGATTCTTCTAGGATTTCTCAACCACTTAGGACATAAAAATAGGGGCACACAAAATGAGGCGAACCAAAAAGTGACCCAACATAAGCGAAAAGAGAGAGGGTCCCCATTCTGAATAGGGCGTGTGTTCTATAGGCACAACAAATAGAGACTCTGTTGGGAGAATGATCCTAACGTTCCGAGGATAAATATACATTTAGAACCCAGAATATTTGGATTTGTAGATCAAGGGCTAGTTTCCAAAAGTTAACTAAGAAGCAAGTTGAGGACAAGATCCTTGGTTCAATCGAATTACGGGATCATCATGGACATGTTTGCAAGGTGAGTTCATTTCCTTTCCTTAGAGATTGTGTAGATGACTACTAATTAGGCCAGGGAAAGCTATGTAAGTTATCTAACCCCAAAAGTAACTTGGAAATTGCTCTGCTGCTAGTCAGGCATCCATAGCCCCGATGGAGTTATTGATGTGACCCCATAAACATAGCTCTACTGCTATCCAAGCATCCATAGCCCCGATAGAGTTATTCATACACCCATACAATTGTATAATTTTGACTTCTCTTTTCTTTTCTTTTTCATGTTTCTTTGCACTACTTTCTTTTCTTTTGCTCAACTATGTAAGCACTAAAGCTCATAATGGGTTTGGGGATCACAGTGGTCACTAGAGTAGACTTAATATGTTTCACTTGTCCAACCCTCCTAATAATTACCACACAATTCTTCAGAAACATTTAAAGTGCATTCTTGTGTATGATCCATGATAAGCATAAAAGGATTCAAATAAGGGTGAAATCCTAGGTTACTTTAGAGTTCAAAGGAGGAAATGAACTTCTAGAGGCGTTCAAAAATTGATAGTTGGGAATGAATGCTTATCTAGAGAACAAATAAGAGCAGGCAGAAAAATGAACCATTCATAGAACCGAACACGGCCACCACGGTAGGAGCAAAAGACACCCTCAAAAAAGAAAAACAGTCGGGAAACGAGCGAAACAAAATGAAAGAAAAACATGAAAGAAAGGGAAAGCTAACCTAGCCTATGTACAGACATTTATGAGGGATGAGCCACAATAGCTCAGGGGTGGAAATAATGCTTAAGGTTTTTCCCATTGACCAGCAATGGGATGTCTTCACCAGTTAAGGTCTTTAAGCAGAAAGCATTATCCCCGAGGATTTCAGCAATCTGAAAGGGGAGAAGCCATAGCTTATCAAATTTTTCATGTCCCCCTTTCTTCTCATGGGCCCTATCCTAGTATAGGAGTAGATCAATTATTCTAAAGGCCTTTACTTTGGCTCAGTGATCGAACCATCTTTTGACTATGCCATAATGTTTGGTGAAATTTTCAATGGCATGGTCACGTACTTCTTCTAAGTGGAGCAGATCAGCTAAGCGAGCCTCCCTCCGATCCCCTCATTAATAGAAGTTATTGATGAATTGGAGAGTGAGGATTTTGAGGTGAATCAAAAAGATTGGCCCAAGGCCATAGACAAGGTGAAATGATGAATCTCCCAAGGTAGGCTTGTGACATGTATGATTTTCCCAAAGGGGAAAATGGAGTTGGGTATGCCAATCCTTGGGATTCCTATCAAGTAGCTTCTTGATTATGGTGATTAGATTTTTATTGGTTGATTCAGAAAGGCCATTTCCTTGGGGGTAGTAGTTGGATGATAATTTGAGGGAATTACCATGATCGAAGGCCCAACTAGAAAATTTTAGTGAGGAAAAAGCGAGACCATTATCGTAGACTAAGGCATAGGGGCAACTAAAATGATTTACAATAAAACTTTTAAGAAAATCAATAACTGCCTCTATAGCACATTGCCTACATGCAATAGATTCTATCCATCTAGTACAATAATTAGAGGCGTTAGAATGTACCTATGACCCGTAGAAGATGGGGGGCTTACTGGACCAATGAAGTCGAGACCCCATTGTGCGAATGGTCTTACCTCCAAGATGGGTTGCAGTGGGACAACAATGTTCCTTTCTCTAGTTGCAGTGGTTTGGCAAACATGGCATGTTCAGATATGATTTTGTGTGTCTTTGAATACTATCAGCCAATAGTACCCCACCCACAAGATTTGATGAGAAGTAGATTGACCCGATCCATGACTAGTACCAAATTTTTCATGGAACTCCTTTAGCACACACACTACTTCTTCTTTACCCAGGCACTTGAGATAAATCCCCTTGTGAGTTTTCTCATAGAGTATGAAACCTTGCAACATATAGTTGTTTCTCTTTAGTCTAAGGGAATGCTTCTAGACTCCTTGCAAGTGGGATGGACATCTGTGATTCAAAAAATAATAGACAATATTGTCATACCACTCCCCTAGGTTGACATCTTTGAGTTGATACTGTTGAACTATAAGCTCTGGTCCTACTTCAATTATTGATTCAGCTATCATGCAAGTGAGTGCTTTCCCTCTTACCAGTTTCATTGGCTGGATCTCCATGTCATATTCTTGCAACAAAGTAACCCATTTGGTTCGTCCTTCTCCTAATTCATTTTTCATCAGTAGCGTCTTCATTGCTAGATCAGGCACTATGGAAAACACCTCTTTGTGTAGGATGTAGTGTCTGAATTTCTTGTCTCCTCTAACAAGATAATATGCTTTCTTTTCCATGTTGTGATACCTTAACTCAACATCCTTTAAGGGAGCACTCGCGAAGGCAATTAGGTGCTTGGTTCCATCATCATCTTTCTGGGTCAAGATGTTGGCGCATGAGTGATCTGAGGCAAATGAGTAGATGTAGAACGAATTTTGATAATTAGGACTAAATAGCATAGGTGTGTTAGCAATATCTTTCTTGATTTCCTCAAAGGCCTACTTTTCTTTTGATTTCCACTCAATCTTGGTATCTTGCTTCCATATTGCATTGAGTGGCTAAACTATTTCAACAAATCTAGTGATAAATTTTCTGACAAAGTTTATCTTTTCGAAGAAAGACTTCAGTTCTTTCTTGCTGCATGGAAAATGAATATTCATTATAGATTGGATGCATTCGAGGTCTATGGAAATCCATTTCTTTGAGAGAACATATCCCAACAACTTTCCCTCGGTCACCCCAAAGATGCATTTCTTTGGATTCAACAAAATTTCAAATTCTTTGCATTTCTAGAAGACCTTACATAGATTAGAGACATGATATCCCCTATTCTTTGAAATTTTCATTAGATAATCCGTATAGATGATGATGCACTTATCAATTATATCCTTGAAGGTGATGTCCATTTCATACTGGAAGGTGGTGCCTACATTGATCAATCTTTGTATGCAAAGGTTCCCCACTTGGCGGTGAATGTCATTTTATGCCTGTCCTCATACTGCACCATTATCTGACTGCACCAAAGTACCCATCCAAGAAGGACATCATTTGAGAGCCATTAAAAATTGTAATACCTCATCTAGTGAAGGCACAAGATAGTTATCCTTTTCTGAAGCTCCGTCCAAATTGCGAAAATCAACACATAACTTGATCTCACCGTTCTTCTCCCTAATTGAAACTAGATTTTCCACCCACATGGAGTGTCTAAATGGAAATATGATTCTGGTAGACAACAACTTGTGTACCTCTTTGTAAATAATTGGTTCCAACAACACATTGATAGGGCACTGTCGCTATTGAAATGGTCTAACATCTAACCTAAGAGGAATAGTGTGTGTGATGATTGACATGTCTTAGGTCTTCAAATCCTCATAACTCCAAGCAACTACATTGTGATATTTCCACAAGGAATCAAAAATACCTTTCATTTCTTCTGTTGTGCATACCTTACCAATGAGTACATTCTTAGCTTGCTTGACTATTCCGAGATTATGGGTGTCACACTGGTTGCTGATGGAGTCTTTCTTCACCTGTTGATCCTGATCCCTGATTTGATCTAAGTCAAATATCCACTCTAACTAGACCATACCTTTGGGAATGGTTTTGGTTTTTAGGTTGACTACCCCTTCTATATCTAGCTCAGCCTCTTCAGGCTCAACCTCATCAATTATTTGGGCTGCAAACACATTGAAGCTAGTGATGAAATCTAAGATGTGTTTATCAACATTGAAAACTTGGAAATTAGCCACATTGTCTAGCACAAATGGGATAAAGGTGAGCTCAATAGTGAATATCTTGAGGCCAAACATTAATAGAGGCTACAGGGTGCTGGTTGTCTGAGCTAAGGCATTAGTAATGTAATTATGAGAGTGTGGGATCAATTGGATGTTAAATTCATTTAGACTCTCTAATAGATCCCATACCATATGCCTGTAATTGGTTGGTCTCCTATCATGCTAGGAGTAGATTTTCTTACTTGTTTCATGCATAAATCTGAGTCACCGAAGACTTGTAACATTTTGACCTTTTTTCTTAAGGCCATTAGGAGGCCAAGGACTGATGCCTCATATTCTGCCATATTATTCATGCAATAAAACTAAAGTTTGTGGGTAGCAAAGTATGACTTACTCATGGGGATGATCAACTCAAAGCCAGCTATGATTCCCTACTTGGTTTTGGATCCATCAAAGTGCGACATACAAAACTTAGAAGAATCCTCGGTCCTAGAATTAGCAAACTTGATTTATTCTACAGACACCATTTTTGCTTTAGCAACCTTAAGGAGGTGGTGCAGATTCAATGTGGCCTTGATTGAGTCACAAATGTTGGACCCCCCTTCTAGGGGTGACTTGTCTTTTAACGTGCTTGATTGCTATTTGGCACATGCAACACTTGAATTCAAAGTGGGCAACATTCTCTACCCTGCACCAACTAGGCAGCAAGAGTTCTTAAAAATTAATTCTTACTCCCAAATTGAGTTGATCTTGACCACACCTTTCCATGAAATCTTGGAAGCCCTCTAGCAATCCAAGGTTATCATCCTCATAGGAATCTTCGTCATCTGATTCAATCAACACTTTTGTACTCTGGGGCATGTGGTTCAAGACGATAGGTAGACTGTACAATACAAGAAGGACCTCCTCAGTCGTATCTTCTTTATAGAATTCTTGTTCATTTGAATATGACACAGGGCACTAATTCCCTAGCTCTGTTTCAGCAAATAGCACTTCATTCGTGTGTTTGTATTCCGTAATCATGAATTTCATACGTGGCTCTCGATCTATAAGAATCTAATTTTGCATCCCTTTCCATGGTAGCCACATGTGAGAATAATTTGTGGCAACATATCCATTCAGTGCTCAGGTGAAATCCCTTCCTAGGATTATTCCATAGGTGTCCAGGATATCAACAACTTGGGTGTCAATCATTTGTTGTATCCTTAGATCAACAAACAATTTGAATAGGTTTTATGTTAATCTCACCAACTATGCTGATTTCGGTTTTGTCAAGTTGCGTGACCTTACATCGAGAGGGAGTTGGGACTATTCCCAAGTCTTTGCACACTGTCAATGGCATAACATTAGCGGAGGCTCCTGAATCAAGAAAAAAATTATGAAGATTCTTCCCAAATATTCTAATGGTGGTCAGGAAAGGAGAAGTTTCCAATTTTCCTTGAAACAACCCTCCAAAGACGTCAACCTGGGCCACCTGACCTTTGTCTTTATCATTGCCTTTATTTTGGGTTTGGGTCTAATCTGATTCTTTGGTAGGTTGTTTATTTGTCTGTTGATTTGAAGGTTGGTCTTCTTTCTTATCAAAATTTTTTTGAATGATAGGCTCACTTTGTGATTCCTCAAAGGAGACCCTCTTGGTGGGTGCTTCCTGGTTTGACTTGGATGAAGGAGTCCCATTGATCATTCTGAAAAAGGCATTCCTAATGGCTTAGACCTTGAGCAACTCAAAGGTAGACACGCTTAACTTGACCTTCTTGAATTCCTCGGAAACATACTCTCCCATTTGTTCAATTTTAGCATCACAATGGGCATTCTGGGAGCAACTAGTAGGCTAATTTTGGTTTTGACCCTGCTACCTATTCTTATTAAAGTATTGAGTAGGTACATGAGGATAACCTAGGTTATTGCTAGCATTTGGGTCAGGAGGGGTACTAAAGTTGTTAGGGGGAGTGGAGGTCGTAAAAGGATCACCCACTTGGCCACCTTCTTGTCTATTCCTTAAGTCATACGAGGTATTCCTTTGATGAAACATCTGAACTACATATTCCCTTGGATCTTCCTCATCTACTAGACCATTATCTATGGAATTAAAGAGCTGAGACAAAGAACTTTTAGTACTTACCTCCTCTACTTTGTTGTCCCTTGTAGTGGTGCTCTACCTTTTAGGCACGTTGCTTTCGGCCCTCGGGAAAGTGGCCTAGTTGACCACCAACACTGAGGAATCATAAGGTTTGGAAGGGATGATGTCCCTGCATCTCAAACTATTGATGACATTCTGGACCTCTATCTAGAAAATTTTAGTGGCTATCTGGAACTCTAGACAATCCAATTTTGAATGTCGACACATTTTTTGAATGCGGTACCTACCAGACAAGGCAACCTCATCCAAGTATACCCCACTCATAGTTTTTTCATTGTTACTGGGCTATTCGAGAGGCATGGGAACACCACCATTGTTTAGCATCATGTTCCATCTCTTATTTTGTCTTTGGGAAGCCCTTCTGTCGAAGTTCTGCCCCAAATTCTGATTTCTCTTATAGTTTTGTCTGGAAGAGGCACCGACATTGCAACTGTCATGGCTGTTGTGATTGTCATGATTCGGGTTAGATTGGATGCTCCTTTGAGAGGCTTGCAACTGGTTATTTTGGTTTCTTAAGTGTGTCATCTTGGTTGACATCTTCTTGATCATTTTATTCAACTCATCGATCCAGACCTTCTCCACATTATTTGGTTGTGATACTAAATTCTAGAGGAAGATAAGCTATACTGCTGGCTGATTTTAATGTGCAAGCGGGAAATCAACACCTTGGAGGTATGTCAGCACTTGGGATGACTGAACATGGGCCTTTCGTTGTTGGGTCTGGAAGAATTGGGGTGCGGGAGGCACTTGATTCAACATCTGTCCAGGGTGCAACACCATTGTGAGTTACATAATTGGATTCATTAGGGGTGTCTATTGTACCAGTTCTTGGGTAATACCTTGAACCTCATAGGGATGGGAAACTGGCCCCAACGATGACAGTGGACCAGTAATGTGTTGTTCCAAATCTATACTTACCTTGACTGCTTTTGCATAGGCCTTCGTCAACTGTCTAGGTGGTGGAGTCATCCTTTTCACCAAGGTAGGAGTAAGGTTATCTAGGGCCGCATAGTACACAAGGTGGGTAGAACCATCATCAACCACATAGGGCATTTGTAGTCTCATGTAGGCTCTACAGAACCGGTCATTGAAAGAGATAATCGGCTTGTTGATTTCCCTTCGAATTTCCATGAACTGTGTGTATAGCTCAGAAGGGCTAACCGAGACCTTAAATTTATGTAGGAAGGCATTCTTCAATATGTCCCAAGTGTTAATGGATCCTGTTGGTAAATGGATGTACCAATAGAAGGCCTCCTTCCCCAAAGAATAAGGGAAGATCCTGCATACCACATCTTTGTGCTGGATCTACATATCCTTCCATGATGTTTGGAAGTTCTTAATGTGCTCTTCTGCTATCCTTTGCAGATCCCATGGGTTGAAATTTGTGCAAAAGCCCTCTGGGTTCTTTGGTATATAATGATAAAGGTTAAAATACAAAGGAGATGGATTGTTTCCCAACCATGCCATGGGAGGTGGAGGTGGAGGGGGGTGCACCAAATTGATTTGGGGTTGTGAAGGGGTAGTAGCAGGGAAAACTCCCAAAAAAGGAGGTACGTTAAGTTGAAAGGAAATGTCTAGGCTATGGGAAGTGACAGCCTAGAAGGCTGTTTGGAATGATTGAGGGGAGAGATGCACTGCTAAGGGTGAAGGAGAAGGTGAAGATGAATGAGAGGATGAGGGTGGAGCTGAAGTGATCTTGTTGGATGTGTTGGAGGTGGAGGCTTCCCCTCTTCTAGCTCTTCTAACTTAGGTAGGGGGTGGTAGCTCTTGAAATTCCCCTCTATTCGGCGTGGACCTTAAAACTCTATGGAATATTTCAAAGGAAAATGATCCAATTCGATCCAGCTTAGCTTCAAAAGGTCCCTCCTTCTAGTGCCAATTTTGTTGATGGGTGTTTTTGCACTTTCTCAAAATAGGTAATGTATAGGTGCATCACCTCTCTTGAAAGGTAGAAATCTACAAAAAAGTTACAAATTACTACCCCAAGGTCTCTCAGGTGTCAGGTCATGACATGCATGGAATATTTATTGGTAATCACAGGGCAGAATTACAAAAGTTAGGTTGGAGGGAAATTGGATCTTTCGATGGAGTTCTTAAGATGGGAAGGTACTTGCATAAATGTTGTAGGTTTAGAAAACAGTCTAAAAAATCTTATTTTAGCTTCAGATTTGTCTTTACAATGTGCAATGAACCTTGTTCACAGTCACTATTAAAAAAAAGGAAAAAGGGCAGGGAAGAGAAGAGGTTCCTGAATCTAAAACTAGCAATGAAAAATGACAATAGAGATTTCTACAATGGGCCATCCTTCCCAAGGCTTAGTTCCACTTAACCAAAGATTTCTACAATATCATGAAACTAGTGCAATCTTCTAAGGAATGCATGATTTCAACTTTTCATCCACCATGAACATGAATAAAGAGATGAGATTTAAGTGCAGCAATAATATAAAGTTTAGACTAATTTTGCATAGATGTATATCATCAATATGAAGCAAAAATTATGAACTAAGAAGAGGTCAACACCATAGCAATCTCCACCATCAATGGAAAGCATCTAACTAATCTACCAAAGAAAATTGAAACACATAGAACAACAAACTAAAACTATGCAAATTCACTGACTAAGAGAAGAAGAATCATGAAACATGCAAAGGAACTCAAGAATCCATCAAAGTCAATGAATTTCTATTAATATTATAGTAGCATGTCTTTACAACAACTCCGATCTTATGTCAAAATGAGAGGAGGAGACTCCTATTTATAGTTTTCAAAAAGAAAAATGAGTGGCCAAGATTCAATCTCATTGTGTGGCCAAGATTCAATTTACACTAGGGTTTCACCTACCCCAAAATATATAGCAATTTAAAATGACATTTTTTCTTGTAGCCTATTTTTTCCTCTAGTGAGTAGCATTGTAGCTTTTTGTCTTCTAGCTGATTTCCCTTTTGGCTGCAGCTACACTGTGAGGAACTCATCATCTATTACGGGCTTTTCGGCCTCCTTTTGTAATGCGGAATAGTCCACAAATTTTTCAATCAAAGGATGAATCTTAGCCCACTTTAAAATGTTGGATTGAAGCACCTGGAAGTTCAAATTTATGGATCGATGGGTGAGTGTATCCCAATATTTGTAGATCTTGGGTGTGTTTTCCATTACTGGCTTAGATTGGGCAAAGACTTGAGTGGCAAAACCCATAAAATCAGTTGTGAGTTCGCCCAAAGTTTCGTCTTCCATCTTCTTCTAGAAGTGGGGTCTTATCTTTTTTGGATCGAGCTCAATGACAAGCAATTCAAATTCTATCATTAATTTCAAGTACTCCCCATAGGTCATCGTGGTTTCTTTAGCCCAATCAATATCTTTCTCCACTTCATTGAGCACTTGCTCTAAGATTTTTTTCTGTGATCAAGGCCCAATCTCCCATTTTCCACAAGCTAGTGATCATCCTCTGCCAGGGAAAGTTCTCTTCCCACTATTCTTTTAGGCATCTTGAGGACTACTTCAATTTTAGGATACGTAATCCTATATATCTCAAGGAAGTCACTACATATTTTCTTTATATCCTTAAGATACTTTTGCACCTCTAAGAATTTGTTCATTGTCCTAGTGGCTTGCCCAATGCCCATGTTCCCATTGTAAAGAACCTACTAGAACTAATACTCAGTGGCCTTTGTCCAATTATTTCTCTTTTCCAGCTTGCTTATGTTCTCCTTTTACAATAGCAATGGGGAAGTCGATGACGTAGTGGGGAGCTCCTCTATTTATGACCATTATTGAATGTAAGTTGTCAGATCCACCACCTATGCCTTTAGCTCCTCTTTAGAGGTCTTAGCTTTGTTCATTTGGTGCATGATGATGGTGATAGATCCTTGAAGATGGTCAATCTTCTATTCTCTTGTGGTTGTCCCTAAATCAATAGTAGAAACATTATAGCTGACCCCTTCCTCAACCAGCATTGGGGTGGTGATTTGCGCTATCCTTGATCCAGATGCATCCATTGTCAGATGAGATCTGACCCTTGGTTTCTTTTCCTTCTTCGTGTTGATTTGGGCTCGAGCCAAGATGGCTTCCAGCCTTGCCACTAGATCTACTAGGGATGGGGTTTTCTTTTCTAACTACTTTTCGATCCATTCAGGCATTTGAGACTCCCTTTTCGATGATTCATGACCACCTTCTTCTTCATGGTTGTGCTAGATTTGCAATACTTTGTCACCCAAAGCTTGTTGTTCAAGATTCTCTGCTTCTTCTTCATCTGAATCTTGGATGAATATTGTTTCTTTTCTTGGAGACCTGGTGGTTGTATGCTCTTTGGGGACATCCTTCCCCTCAAAAGTTCTTTCTTCTTCTTCTTGCTCATGCTTATCATGATGTTCTATTTTCAGGGTTCTCTTCATTTTAGCCTCTTCTTCAGGCTTGTCTTCTTCTTTATTTTCTTTCTCTCCCTCTTCTTGTTCATCTAAAGGAGGGATATTTTCATCATGCTTGGGGCTTTGATCTTGCTACCTTGTTTGAGGTTCAGTGTCCTCCATTTCTTCATCAATATTATTTTCTTCAGTGATGGGTAGTCTTTAAGTCTCTTCCCCAACATCCTTCAGTTGTCATGCCAACTCTTCCTCATGGCTAGGATCAAATGTCTCCACAATATACTTTGTTTCCTCATTATATTCCTCAGAGGATTCTTCTTCATCCTCCTCATGGAAAACATCATCAATTGCTAGATGCTAATATATGGGATGCTCATGGTAGTCATCCACTTCTTCTTCCAGTGTCTTGGCGGCCTCCTTTTGGTGCCTATCCAATTCCTCAAAAAATTGCCTTGTCACCTCCATTGTGGGAGGCTTAGTAGGAGGAGGAGGGATGGGGAGACTAGTTATAGCATGAGCCAAAGCAACCTGTAATGTGGGGTTTGTAAACATTCCAAAAATATTTGAGGGCATATTCAACATGTACCTGGTGAAAGCTTCTAGGAGGACAAGAGTAGGCATCATTCTTTCTAAAGTGGCAGGCATAAGAGACAAGGAGGGACACATGGATGAGGAAGAGACTTGGGAGGTGGTGGTAGATGAGTAATCTATGGTTATAACCTGAGCCATAGGAGAAGTAGAGGAAAGGTGGACCTAAATGTCCACTGTGGGTGGAGAGGTCACGACCATTGCCTGCAAAGTAGGCAAAGGAGTAACAGTGGTAGCAGTAGCTATGACTGGGACAACAAGTGTAATAGGTGGAAACTTTGGTTGCTCTTTTCCTTCCTGGAGTAATTTCTCCTGAATAGTGTGCATCCCTATAAAATTGCATGATCTCCTTGATTTCTTTGAGGTTTCAGCCTCCGAGGTCTTCCCCAAAGACTCCTTAGATTTTGGTTGTTGTTCAACCACTTCATTTCTCTTCTTGAATCATGTATTTGGGGGAGATATTGTTGTCTCACCTGTTGGGGCAGCATCAACAGAACTAGTGGCAGTTTCACTTTCATGTGGATTCTTGAATTCCATGTATGTTAGGACTACCCCTTGCAACTTTAGTTGAAAAATATTCCCATCAATCCATTGTCTTGTCCTTGCCTCAATAGGATTTGTTATAATGTCGAGTTCATCGACCTCTTCTTCATTCCAGTCAATCAATGGTAGTAACAGATTGGCAATAATATTATACCTTGGATCCACCATAATATTCTCATATTTGACCATCTGATCCGACAAGGAAAGAGCTTCACTATCTTGATGAAGTAAGCTATCATGTACATGTATTTCCGCATACGCACCTCTTTGTCATCTTTGCAATTTTCCCAGAAGTCTTCAACATTATGTAGGTGGGTGTATTCTAGCCCAACCATTTTCTTGAGCTTTCCATATGTATCCATTCATGGTCAGGCAGTGTGGAGCCTCAAGTTATATTCATTCAACTCTTTATCAGAGTTCTCCACACATTGGGATGTGTGAAGTTTGTACATTCCTTGGCCAAAAGTAAGGGGATAAGAGATCCTCACTCTATGCTTGTCACCCAATAGGGTGTGTGTCACTATGGCTACCGAGAGAGTTCAAGTGATATTATCTAGTCATTTGGGTACTAGGGTAGCTTATACGGTTTGTCAGAGAAACCCTCAGCTCGAATGTAGGTGAACTTTGGAAATTGTATAAAAAAAAATCCAAACCGGTGAATGAAGGCATTAGCACTGTGTGATACTCTTCTTTGAGTATCACCCCAAGCATTCTAATGATATGGCCTATGAAGGCATCATTAACCTTGTAGTAGTCCCTCCTAAATTTTTTGTACAGGAGCTGAGGGTACTTATCATACACCTTTAGCTCTCTCTTCAGAGTTGGATTTGGTGCCACAAATAATCCCCTATATTTGGCACAGTCAGCAAGAAAGTAGACTAGGTATGATGTCATGTAGAACTTTGAGGTTTTCTTCACCGCCACAAACTACTCATGCAAGCAGTCACTAATCATTCTTGCCCAGTAGAATTTGGTATCTCCTCATATTATTTCTTCTATAAAATACAACATCCATTATTGAAAGAATGCTACCATTGGAAGGCCCATAAATCTGTTTAATAAGGTTACCAAGTCATGATAATCCTCATAGAAGTCGCTTCAAAAGAGTTCCCAGGGCACTTTATTTGCACTACCCCTCTTTTCCTTAAGCCTATCTTGGTTTATTAGTCTTTCATTTGAGGGGATCAACATCCCACATTTGCTTACCATATTCCTAGGTCATTTGCTCCATCTCATTGAAGGTGGGGATGTGAAAGTTCCTCCCTATTGACTTGGAGGATAGGTCAGCCAATACATTTCCATGTTTGTCCATTATTGTTTTGGTATCTTCTTGGTATGCCTCCCTACAGGCCATCACAAGTTCAGGGGCTATGACGGCAAGTGGGAATTTGACAACCTGGCCAAACCCACTGCTTCTGATTCTTCTAGAATTTTCAGTCATATGGTTCAGTCTGACCCTCTATTTAAACTCATCAATTTCTATGTGTCCCAGATTGGTGTCTGAGATCTCCTTCCATGTTGTAGTGACTTTTGAATTGAGGGGTTCCCCTTGGAACTTGTACTTTATTCGGTCCTTGTCTTCCTTGCCTCTAGGTGCTTTGGCAATATTTTTCCCTTTGTCCTTCTCTGTAGCCGCCTTTGAGGGTCTGGTAGCTGGCTCCATATATCCTATGATCAAAGGAGCAATAAATTATTCAAGCATAAAATACGAGGAACATTAGCCAAAATCCTACAAAACAACATTAGATTGAATAATTCATCACTTAAAGATCATAAAAAATCCTCTAAAAATCATCCTACGTCTTTCATTTGGAGGAAATTGGGCAATGCGGGCCCAAGGGTGTAGACTTCCCTAGGCTAGCAGCCGTTTTGGAGGCCTTGCTATTGAAATGGCATTGGCAGGGCAGCATCCCACAGATAGAGTCCCGCAACATGGGACTCGCAGGGTTGGAGGATGGCATTCATCACATATTTGATCCTTAGAGGTGCGAGCCGAGAGGTTTGGAAGGACACAAGATGTTGGTCATTTGGAACAATGCTGTGGGATGGCAATCCGATAGGGGAGGCCCGCATGACCCAGTCTATAGGAGGTCCTTGTTCATCAACCTTCATTTGATTTTCTTTCATTAATCTAGTGGCGAGGAGGACAACGGACTCCGCAACACGGGCATACAGGGGACCTTTTCCATTTAGGAATGGTGTAAGATGGATGGTGGGCTGCAAAGGGCGGCTCACAAGTGAGGACTGACAAGAGAAAATAACTTATTCAATTTTAGATATGCAGAATAGATGACATCGGAGACCTCAGAACCCAAGTTTCAGAAGGACGTTGCGCGATGGCCATTGGAGACACAATGACGATGGGACAACGTTCCGCAAGTCACAACCCGTATGCACAAATGATGACCCTTTTAAACTTAACATTTTTTTGACAGCATGGGGCGGACGGGAGGTCAGGTTTTGCAAAGTAGAAGGATGGGTATTGAAGGCCATTTTGAACAATGAAACCTAAATGGAGTCCCGCAAATGGAAGTCCATAGGATTCCACCCGCATCGTTCAATACTTAAGCTACTGTTCAAGTTTAACCCAAATGACATCTGCACAGTGGGATTCGATGAGCAGATTGTCAGATCGTGGAGGCCATTTAGAGTGGCAAAGCTTGGATGGAGTCCTACAAATGGAAGTCCATAGGGCTCAGCCCGCATCATTCAACACTTAGTATTTTGCTTAGTCACACAATTGGCAATCAGGCGTGCGGGACCTGGCCGATGAGGGGGAGACATCAACTGGCCATTTGGAATGATAGGGAAGCAACATTCCACCCACAGACAAAGGTCCGTGATTGCAAGCCCGATAGGTTCAGAAGGTCCATCTCTTGGATTCAAAAAATTTTTGAGTTTGCATCAATCAGGTGGAGGGAGCAACCCGCATGTGTGGGCCTGACAAGGGCAATAGTCATTTTCAATAGTTAATCTTTTTTTAGGGAAACTAATGGTGAGGGGAGGGGTGCAGGCCTAAATAACATGAACGTCATAACCAAGAACAATGGTGAGGGCACCAGGCTACCTGTGCAATCTGATCATCGTTTCAAAGGATTTTCCATGTTTTAACTGATGGTTTTTGTGGGGAGGTTGTTTATCCATCCAATTTCATCATTTTTGTCAACCAACACTTTATCATTTTTTATTTAAAGAAGGAAAATGCATGGTGAAGGGAAACTAACAACTCACCTCAAGATCCTGCACTCGGTGATGATGAATCATCCTTTGAAGCTGCTCGAATCGGCAAACAGAGTTTGCAGGCGTGATGACAACAAAGGCTAGAAGATCTAACACTTTTCTCTACAGGGAATGTTTTGAAAATGACAGCTTGAGTGGAGGTATTTATAGGAAATATGGGAATTAATGTCCTCACTAAATTTAGATACAATAATGTAGGTAGTTGGTGGCCAATAATTTCAAAATCGACACTCGGGTTGGCGGGGTCCACTGATCGGATGGAAGACAAGCATTGGTCATTCGAAGTGGATGTCAATGAAAATAGTAAGGTTGATTGCGGGTCCCATGAGGTAGGATGACATTGTGAGATGACCATTGGGAATGGTAAAGGTATCAGGGAAACCCATAGGCAGTGGCCCGTAGGGGAAAACCTACACTCATTGGAGGATGTCATTTTAAAAGATCAAAGGAAATCAACCAAAGAAATCCCATGAAGACTTAGGACTTAGAAACTTTGAGGGTAGAAAAATATGTTCGAATCAAGATGATTCTTCTAGGATGTCTGGACCACTTAGGACACAAAAATAGGGGCACGTAAAATGAGGTGAAGCAAAAAGTGACCATACACAAGTGAAAAGAGAGAGGTTCCCCATTTCGAATGGGGTGTGTGTGTTATAGGCACAACAAACTTCTCATCCATGATTTAAAAAGAGGACCAAGAAGATCTAGTACATCCACAAACCCTTCTAGTAGATCCTAGCAGTAAAGGATACTAGCTAGTTAAATAGATGGGATATATTGGAATGGGTGGCCTCAGGCTACACTAAAAAGGGAGTTGAGATCCTATCATTATGGAACAAAAAATAAAAATATAGGCCTAGGTTATGAGCCAAAAGACATGGTTACTCCAAAAATTGGATGAACCTCTTTTAAGAAACAAGAATCTTCTTCTAGCATTAAGGCACTAGATATATACCATATCATGGACAACGATTTACCCATTGAAGACTTATTTGACAACTTTATCATCGATAGGTTCCCTCTCCAATTTTTCAAAACCACTCCCAACATCTATTATCATTTGAAAAAAAATCTAATGAATACGAATGGGATTCCCCTTCCTTTATCACCAGATATGATTCACCTAGACACCCAATGGGAAAAATATACATGATCCATACTAACCATTTAAGCAACCTTCGTAAGCTTTGTAGATAACGACGATATCCTACCTCTCTACTACCCATAACTAATAGATGAGGACCAACAACAACATACACCTATTTTGGATCAATGCGAAAATGATGAAGCAATCACTGATTTCATGGGACTTCGAATAAACATACCAGTGGGAGATCACAAAGTAGGATTTTTCATCGAGCTCAAACATGATGCATACTTCAGTGGAGAGATTGAACATTCTAGTTGCAAAAATGAAAAATAAAATATGAAGATCAAAATGAGGTCCCCTAGAGAAAACCACAATGTGGCTCTATCAGATCCAAAAAAGAAGAAAATAAAGGATGCATTTGAAGGTGAAAACCTCCTAGAGGCACTTGAGGATGGAGGGTTCAATCTACCCATATTTGAGTACCAAGAAAGATCAATTCTCCTAGTAGAAGAAGCAGAGTCCATAAAGATTGGCACAACAGAGAATCCTAAAATCACATACCACACCATATCACTTGATCCTAAAGAGAAAGAAAATTTAATAGCATTCATCAACGACAAAAAGGTAAATTTTGTCTAGACCTCTGCTGACATGCCTAGACTAGATTAACATCAGTGGTACATAATTTGGCTGTAGTCCTTAGAGCAAATCCTATCAAGCAAAAGATTGGAAAAATGCATCCTTGAGTAGAATTATTGGTAAAGGTAGAACTCAAGAAGCTACTAGATGTGGGTTTCATTAGACCCATTGATTACCCCACAATGGATATCCAATCTAGTACTAGTGTTAAAGCCTATTGGGGGCATAAGGATCTCCATAGATTTCAGAGACCTGAACAAGGCCTATCCAAAGGACGAATTTCCATTCCCAAGTATCGACATGATCATGGATCTAATCGAGAATGAGATGCTATCCTTAATGGATGGTTTCTCTGGATATAACCAGATAAAGATCTCTCTAGATAATCAACACAAAACAACCTTTACTTGTGCTTGGGGGAATTTTTGTTGGAATGTAATGCCCTTTGGTCTAAAGGATATAGGAGAAACATATCAAAGAGAAATGACAACCATATTCCATGATATGCTACACACTATCATGGAAGATTATGTGGAGGATATTCTAGAAAATTCCATTAAAAGGGAACATCACTTGTCAAATATTGCAAGGGTGTTTGATCAACTTGAACAATATAATCTGAGACTCAACCCTAAGAAGTGTGTGTTCAAGTAACATATGGAAAGATATTAGGGTACATAGTGTCAAGAAGGGGGATTTAAGTGGATCTTGCAAAAGTAAAAGCTATACTAGAGATGCCTCCACAAAAGACACTAAAACAACTAAGAAGTCTACAAGGGAAGCTGCAATCCATCAGGCAATTTATCGCATGATTGGAGATCACCTTCAAGTGGGATGGAATATGTGACCAAGCGTTCAAGAAAGTCAAGGAGTACCTACTTACTCCTTCCGTACTCATGTCACCTATCCCATGCAAGGAAATGGTGCTCTACGTGTCTAACACACAAGTAGTTTTGGGAGATCTTTTGGACCAACTAGATGATAATAGTTCAAAGAAAGAGTGGTCTACTCTACATTAGCCAAACACTGCAGGGCTATGAGTTGAATTATTCAACCATAGAAATATTGTTCCTCTCAATCATATTTGTGACACAAAAGCTAAGGCTCTATATCTTAAACAGGAAGGTGAAGTTGATTTCAAAAGTAGACCCACTCAAGTACTTACTAGTAAAATCAACCCTAGCAAATTGCCTTGCTAAGTGGGTAATGATTCTGAGCAAATTTGATATAGAATATGTGGATAGAAGAGCCATCAAGGGACAAATCATAGCAGACCAACTAGTTGAAGCACCAATAGATGATCACAAGCCTCTCACGGTGGACTTTCCAAATGAGAGTATCTTGATGATAGAATAGACAGGTCATTGGATCCTATACTTTAATGGGTCTCACACTCAACATGGCCCTGGAGTAGGTATTCTATTTCTAACACTACATTGAGATAGCATACCCAAGGCATATCAGATCACATTCCCATGCATGAACAATATCTCAAAGTATGAAGCTTTAATCACATGGCTAAAAGTGGCTATTGAATGGAGAATAAAAGAGCTACAAGTCTTCAGAGACTCTCAACTAGTGATCAAATAGGAGAGCAATGAGTACAAAAGGATGGTGGATAGCTTCAAGTAGTACTTTGTCACAATAACCTTTAAGTAAATTCCTTAGATCAACAATAGGTTCACTACTTGATATTCCACAAAATGATCTCCTAAGTATGATTTCCTCATCGAACAACTACTTGTACATGCATTTGACATCCCAAAATCAAAACTGGTATTTTTTTTGTTGGTTCTAACTCCCCATGGTACCAAGACACCTTTGACTACATCCAGCATGGTATCATTCCACTTGACCTAACGACCAACCAAAATAAAACCTTCACATGTAGAACTTCCCACTTTACAATCCTAGGACATACCCTATACCATCGTAGTCTAAATGGTATTTTACTCTGGTGTCTTAATGCAGAAGAACCACAAATGACCTTGTAAGAGGTACATGAAGGTATTTGTGGGTCCAACTCTAGTGGACCTAACCTAGTCCAAAAGCTGCTTAGAATGGGGTACTATTGGCCCTCCATGGAGCAAGATTGTATTCAGTATTCCCAAAATCATCACCAATGCCAACAACACAATGACCTAGTTCATGCACCAACACAAGAGTTGAGACCCATCACAACACCATGGAATTTCTTGCAATGGGGATTCGACCTAGTAGGTAATATTTTTCCTACTTCATCTAATGGACACAAATTCATTATCACAACAACAAAGTACTTCACTAAATGGTTGAGGCAATTCAATTGACCTACATCACTGAAAAGTAGATATCCAAATTTACTTTGAGCTATCTGATTTGTAGGTATGTAATTTCATAAACAAGATCATAACGAACAATGACACCCCATTCAAGAATCAAGACATCCATGAAATCTATTCCAAATTCTCTATCCAACATAGATTCTCCATGCCCTACTATCCTCAAGGAAATGGTCAGGTTGAGGCATCTAATAAAACCAAATTGAAAATACTCAAAAAAATGTTAATGAAGTTAGTTGTGATTAGCATCTATAGCTAAACCTAGCCCTATGGGCTTATTAGACAAGCATCAGAACACCTACAAGTGCTACACCATTTTCTTTGGTCTACAAATTATGGGTTGTCTTACCTATCAAGGTCGAAATCCCCTCATTTTGAATCTCATTAAAAGGAATGGTCAACAATGAAGAATACAAGGTATCCAGGCTAAATGAATTAGAGCTCCTAGATGAAAGGAATTTGAGGGTATTAAACCATCTATAGGTTTATCAAAATCAACTCAAATGAAGCTATGACAAGAAAATCAGAGACATACTTTCAAATTGGTGATTTGGTCCTCAAGGAGAATCAAAAGGTACAACTGAATTAGGACAAAAAAGGAAAATTTGAACCCAACTGGTTAGATCCATTTACCATTAGAACAAGCTATAGTTCTAGGGAATATCAATTAGCTACTCCTGAAGGAGAATCTTTAGCTGAACCACTACACAACATCCACCTCAAGAAGTTCTACACATGAAGCATGTCAGATACCCCAAGAAAAAGGGTAAAAATCTAAAAAAATATGAAAGATAAAAAAAATCAAAATCAAAAAGAAAGAAAATAGTAAAGAGAAATAAAACGTTATTCCAGTGAAAACCACTTTATGGCACTTCTAGAATAGGTATCATAGTGCAAACCTATAAACATGTGTTATGTTTGAATAAGAATTGCATCATTATCTATCAATACTATCCACGTCATTCTCCCATCCATTCCATAATAAATCATGTGTCCAACCATGGCTTGATACTGATTTGGGAAAGTCATCCTGTCTCAAACTAGAGGCAACTTCCTAAAGATGGCAATGGATTAGATCTTTGTGTGTCTTATCATGGTCAAAAATAACAAAAATCAAAAACATCCAAAAAACAACAAAAATAAAAAATATTGGAAAAACACCAAAAACAAAACAACATCATTGGTCTATTCCTTCACTCAAAATAGTCTAAGATATCAACATTTTCTTGAACCCCATAGCTAGTTCAAGTATATTTCCCGCAACTTATCCTCTATTAAAAGAAGTGGATTATCAATCCAAGTTATCAATGTTGTTTATCCCAAAAATAGTTATGCTTTGAGTCAAATAGTCGAACTACATGGTATTTGCATGTACAATGTAGGAAAGGCTTCACAAACCCCAAGGCCTTAGTTTAGTTCCCTTAGATTTCTAACATGCTTTATTTCAAATTAGCCAAAAAAAAATCTAAAAACAATCAGAAAATCCAAAATCCAAAAACATTCAAAAACCAAGCAAACTACAAGCCTTTGCGTGTACAACATAGGCAAGGCTTATCTTGGATGAGCCCTTGAGGCCCTAGTTTAGTCCCCTAAAAAAAAAAAAAACAACATCAAATAACATCAAAAAGCACAAAAACATTTGAAAAATCTCAAAAATCCTATTTCTGCCATCAGCTATCCATAATAAAGGTTCATCCATAATAAACAAATCGTCACACTCACCCTTTGACAAAATAGAAAAACAAATAGAGAGAACATCAAAAGTTATATCTTTCAAGCAAACAATCATAAATATTTTATCACAATTGGAGAACAACAAAGCCGACATATCAACTACCTATCTTTTGAAAATTCACCAACAACATCCTGAGATATGTCTTAATGGATCCATTCCTATGATAAACATGATCACCACCTGATAATAGCCCTACCCCCAAACATATATGACAAGTGATATAACAACATTGTTTTATCTTTTTTGTTATCTTATCTTTTTGATTTAGATTGTTGACTCATTCATAGGATCTCTTGAGGATGTTCATAAGGACTTAGAGAGGAATAAATGAGGGCAATTGAGCATCATTTGAGTTTGCTATGTTTGTGGATATTTTTTGTTATACTAACACAATGAATAATTGCTTTGTTCTTTGTGTGGAAGTTGTTTTGAATCATTTTGTGTAGCAGTGGCATGTTAGGTTCTTAATACCTCTTGTGTTATTGGTCTGACATGTTTTAAAGCTTCTCATCCATACACTCTAATAGGGTTTCTGTATGTCTAGTATGAGCAAGAATACTCCTTTTTTGTAGAGTCAAGGTCCATGCAATAGATACAAAGTTGCCTTGGTCATTAATACCATGGTGCATCATGTCTATTTTCTACATCAATAAAGATTGTTCAAAATGTGAACTTTCCAAGAAAAGTGAAAACAAATTCATCAATGACTGACAACATCAACTATTCTTCACTTCTTATTAAAATTTTCTTATTCTCATCATTTCTTTTGTTAGTCCTTGCACTGAACACATCACATCAGCTTATCAAAAAAAAAATTTCATTATCCATAATTTTTACCAAATTTCCTGAGGGGGCACCAAGCTATCCTATCTAGGGCATACTGGGGCAACTCTTGAGTAGGAATTTTTGAATATTCTTTGACACAACACTTAAAAATTATATTGTATCAAAGAGGGGAAAAATGTAGACACCTAAAATTGTCCTAGCCTATGAACTAGCATATAGCACTACATTTCACATCAAAACCCTCAAAAACCCTAATTTCCCCTATTAATTGAATATTACAACATGATTTAATTAATTCACTTTTTCATCATTTTTTGACTAATTAAATAAATTCCATTTATTTAGTAAAGTCCTAAAACTGTCAGAAGTTTGGATGATGCGAGTTGGTGCATAGAGTTAATTTATCAAGGTGGCAGTTGTTGTGATCAAATGTGAGATGAACAACGAGAGAACTTGAAGCCATGTGTGGCAAGGGAAGTATGGGAGCATTAATTTTCAGCAAATGAGAGGAGCAGAATTAAATGGTAGGAAGATGCATTGTTCATTTAAAAAAATGAAAATTCTCGATAGTGGTGATAGCAGCAGAGGTGGTTTCGACTCAGTGCCATGGAGGCTAATTTTTCTTTATGTTCCTGCCAGAAACTCAACCTATTTTTTGGTGAGGTCTTAGAGAAGAGGATGGAGGGCCTCTTCCTTGTGGCAACTAAAATAATGGGCCAGAGTGTGCGAATGATCCTTGGGAGTGGTTTTTCCCTATTATCACATAGACCTAGAACAAACCTAGATGTTTATTCTTTAATGGCGGCCTGGGGTTTAGATCTTGGTGAACTAGTGGAATTGGTAAGGAAAATAATGTTGAAGTACATGGATGAAGATTTTCTCCTAAACATTGAGTCAATTTTGGAATGGGTGATTTTGGGGGTCGGCTTTGATCTCTCTGAAGGCATAGTGAATGAAGAGGTTGAATTTATATTTTGGCTCAATAGGGATAAAGCCATTGATAACATGGTCCGAGGATAATTTTAAAGCGATGTGTCGTGAGGAGGCTCGATTGGGTTGGAAGGCCTTAAAACTGTTTACATAGATAATGGAACTAGATGAACTTATTGAGAAGACAATGGAAGAAGCACATGCAGAGTTGGAAATGGAAGAGAAGAAGCATATGAACAAACACCCATGGAGGAAGCGGATGAAGAATCAGAAGAAATGACACATTCAAGTTTTGGGTGAAGGTTTGTCAGGTGTGGGTGTAGCTCTGTAATTAGGCTGTTGTGAAATGTTTCTAAGTTTTTTTGGCTGAAAATGACAATCATTATGTTAGCACTAGTTAGAATTTGAAATTATAATTAGGATTGTACAGTGATTTTTAGGCATAGACTTTGTAGTCGGTTAAATTTGAAGCTGGTGGAAGGTTTGGTAGTTGGTTTTGGTGGTTATGGATGGTGTTTCCGTCATGTTAAGATGATTATGTAGTTGTTGTTTTAAACCTTTTTTGGAAGGTAAAAACTAAAATTTGGATGTAATCTTTTTTCAAAACAATACAACTTATTTGAGTTATCGACGAAAAAATAAAAATTCCTAAAACCCTATTTCTACTACTAATTAAATAAAATGACATTATTTAATTAATTCACATTTCATCAATTTTGACCAATTAAATAAAGTCCTAATCTAAATTTATTCCTCATGATTGATTAAATAATGCCAATTATTTAATTATTTCACTAATTCACTTTATTCCCCTAAGTCAATAAATTGTTAAATCATAATAATTTAATTAACTCATTTTCCCTCCTAATTTGAATAAACTATTCAAATCATTATAAAAAATCAAATCAAACTAATGCAACTTTATTTCTAAAATTTGATGCAATATAAGGTGATGATAGACCCTTCTTAAGACTTCTTGACTAGTCTGGATGATCCCTTTCATTGATTTCTTGATCTTCCTTCTTAACAGGTTGTGAAGGCTAGTAGTGCTGAGGACACACTCATTCAACTATATCTTTTGATAGAGTTTTTCTCACAAGCTTAACTACATAGTTCTAGATACCCTTTATTTTTCCCTAACACATATCCCAAACCTAACCTAGGTTGTTTGGGAAACTACCTTCCTAATCAGGCCTTCCTCGCTACACCTTGGGCTAAATAGGCCTCTTTTACAAAGGAGGTATGACTCCAAAGTCCTCCTTGACTTCAAAAACCTTTTGCACAGTCTGTGCCAGTCACCAATACACCATTTCTGATGTTGTCTTTGCCCAACTTGACTGTAATCTCACTGTCCTCACCAAAAACCACTAATTTCACTTGGGACAGTCATAGTACTACTAGTCTTTATCTCAGTCTATGAGTTGTTTCAGTTCACCACCCTATCATGCAATGTCAAAACACACCATTACACAACTCTACAAGCTCATTCCACCCACTCACAATGTGCAGTAATGGTGGAATGGCTTTCACTGGTTCATTTTCACTCAAACCCTCACAACCCTACCTATAGAGTGGGTTTCAGGAAAATGATAAGATCGCTACTACAACTGAAAGCTAAACCTTCCCAAATGAACCAAAATGAAGTTAATTCGACATGAAAACCAACAATATAAGTTTTCTTATTGAACTTCAAAAGTATGGGTTACTAGAACAGATAGAAAACACAGTTTTTTTAGAAAAAAACACACCACAAAATCAATATTTTTATTTATTTCTTATTCAAACTCATTCACACACTTCCACACTATATCTTCTCATATTTCATGCCTTTTCAGTTTGTTTCCACATTTAGAAAAAGGATTTCAACAGATTTGACTATTGGTCTTCCAATTCCCTCAAAGTTAGGACACCCAAAACTAACACACTAAGCAATATCAATGAAATTTTTAACAACCCCCCTAGATTCGAATTAAAAAAGATACCAAGTCATGAAATTGGCCTCCTAGGCCTTATTACAAAACCAAAATACCACTCCCTACACCTAGACCTTGATTTCAAGGCAAAACAGACCTAAACAATCCTAAATGAAAAGTGAAGATGCTCTGCACCAACATTCAACTCCAAAATGAATGAATTAATTAAATCAATTAATCAATCATTCTCAACCACTTTCTTGATTGAGTAAATTGTGATTCCCTAATTTCTCAATCTATTCCTAACTGATCAATCTAAAATCCTAAATGATCTGTAATACCCCTTCGTTTTTCCTTCTGGTTGGACAGTGTGTCCTTGTGTGGGTATGTTGCTATGATCTGTTTCTAGTTATTTAGATGTCATCTTTATTCCATGCTTTGGATTAGCATAGCGGTTATTTGAATTAAAGATGATTATGCTTTGAATTATATCAACATGTTAGAATTTTCAGTTAGCTGCATTGTATTGGTGAAGGGGATAGTATCGCATCACTTGCTTGTGAGTGCCCTACGATCCCGTGATTCCCTCTTCACGGTGTATATTTTATGTTGTTCATATTGTATGTTGTTGTTTACTTGAATTGTAGGTTGATAGGTACAGGACATCGACTCCACTTGGTTTCACAGGTTGGAGCATGTTCAATACCCAACGGTATTCGATTGGGAGATAGTAGCTACGTTTTAGTGCCAGGTCGTCACCCTAGTCCTTGTATGTCGTCAGGTGTTTGTCGGGTTGTGTTGTTTTGAATTTCGTCCCCTCTCTTCGTTATTTAATTGCAAGTTAGAAAAGGGGTAGTTAAATGGCTTAAGGTATTTAAGTTGTTGAGTAATGTAATCTGGAACTATGTTGAAATATAATTTATTTATTATTAATTTAATTTAATTAATAAATAATTTAATCGTTGATTAAATCTATTTATTAATTAATTAAATTTTGATGTTGAAAGGAGTGAATTTATTTATGTTGAATTTGAAAATAAGAAAATGCATGAAAGTCAATTTGTGAAATTTGGAATCCAAAATTGAAAATTGAATTTAAAAGTCAAATTTGAAAGCTTGAAATTCAAAAATTAAAGAAATTAGATATTTTTTTCTATTTTTCTGTTTTGATGAATTTATGAGGGCGATTGAAGGATTTTAGGGTTGAATCCTTATGTTTGAATTTGGGCTTCATTAATTTTGGATCTTGGAGTTTTTTGGAAAAGATTGAATTTGTGTGAAAAAAAATCTTTCAATTTTGTGGGTTTTGTATTGGAGTTGTGAAATTTGTTGATCTGAGGAGGAAATCAAAGGAAGGAGTTGGGCATCGTCTGGATCTTCTCAAACACAAGTTTACCAGGTTCATTTCTTTAGTTTTGTTTGATGGTTTGTAATTTCATTTATAAATGGGTTTAGGTTTGGAATGCATGATTGAAATTCAAAACCCTAATCTTTGTTGGAACCTCCATGTCGAAAATTTTATCAAGTCTTAAACCTATGTTCTTTTTTTTGTTTTGTTCAAGAAAGAAAAGAAAAAACCCTCTTGAAAATAAATTTCTTCATGAAAAGAAAATGGTGTTCTTGGTATTTAAAAATGGTCTTTTAATTTTGTTTCCTCAATTAATTGTGTAGATTCCTTGAAATTATATAAATAGATATATATACATATTTATATGCGCATATATATACATATATTTAATTTTGTTATGTGGGTTGGAATGGAGAATAAAACTCTGGTTTTATTATTTAAAAATTGGTTTAAAAAAAAATAAAAATTCGCAGGCTTTTTTTGTTTAAATAAAAATTTTAAATTTAAAAAAATTGGGGGAGGGCTTTGGGAGAGCCGCCGAGGGCTCACCCCACCATACCCCCCATGGAAGGCACATGGGGGAGCCACACCCAGTGTGACCCTCATAGCCATCCTTGCCACCGCTTCCGCCACCTCCTCCGTCCGCAACCCGCTTGGATTGCGCAGGTAGCAGCCACCACTGTTGGTGGCAGTGTTGTCGGCACTGCCCGCGTGGTAACCGCGACGACCCTCTTAACCGCCGGCCTCTACATAGTGCCACCACCATTTGCCAGTCACTCCGCCGCACCCTGCGCGTAAGCGCCGCCTGGTTTGGTCGCCGCTCGGCTAAAAACTTCCGCCGCCCCTGCATAAATTTAATCTGCGGCCAAGGAAACCGCGGTCGGCCCAGCCAACCCTAATCTGCGCATGTAAGTTGAGGTAGCCGCCCCTTGAATTTGGTATGGCGCACAGCCCGAGGGGAAATTATTAAAATAATAGAAATTAAAATGAATTAGTATATGTAAATATTAATATTTTATATATTATTATTATAATATTAAAATATTATTTAATAATATTTTATATTATAATATATAATATTAAAATATTATATTTATATATATTATTTTTAAATAATTTTTATATATTAGAGTGGTTGTTTTAAAATTAAATTTATATGTTTAGGAAATTATTGATTTTCTATTAGCATGATTAAGTTTAATTGAAGGAGTTAAATATTTGATCTAGAGAATGCATAATTTAAATTTAATTGTGAAATTTAAATTGATGAGCAAAGGTCCCTTTATTAATCTATTTTAAATATAATTGGAAATTTAAAGTATTGAGGTTATAGTCAATTATTGTTTTTATTTTAAACAATAGGTTTGAAAAGGACAAATGTTGGTTTTGACATTAATATTTTAATAACGAAATTAACTGATTTATTTTATAATGATTTAGTTTGCAAGGGCAATCAGTTATTTATTTTAAAGTGAAATGTTCTATGATTAGTTAATTCCTATTTTATTAAGAGCAATTAGGGAATTTAAATATTAGTGTTAATTTCTCCCTTATCTGAAAAGATGAATTTTAATTCAGTTCTATCGATGCAATAGATTACTGAACGTTAATGAGGAATGGATTTAGAATATCCAAAGGTAGTTAATTTCATGTGCCTTCAATGAATATTCCCTTCGTACTCTTGTTTGGGAAATGGGTTAAAGGTGTGTTTTATTTGTAAGTCTTCCAGATGGGATGTTGTTAGTGAGGGTTGTCGTTTGTGATGTCAACCTGTTGTGAATTCTCTTGGTAGTGCATGAGGTTGTGTCTATGTTAGTACCCGGTTTTCATGAACGGGGATGTTTGTACCTCCTTGGTTTAGGAGCGGATTATGGGATCCGTGTCTCCTTGTATGGAGTGACCTTGTTATGTGGTTTGTTGCCTCCAGTGTTGGGGTGTGCTTCAGTTGTGTCACCTCTTGAGAAATGAGAGGTTGTGATATCTTGTTTGTTGCACCTTGGTTCCACTGATGTTTGTATGGTGTGTGTGTGTTGTCAAGTAGAAGAGTGGCTTGTAACAGGGCCAGCAAACGAAGTGGTGACAGGATAAATCATTGTAAGTTAGTTAATCAAGTGATAACTAAAACAATACTTAGAAGCTTAGGACTAACTTCTCACGAATCAAGATATTAATGCCTCACTCATGCACCCAAGTGCTCGATTAGGCTTGGGATGGGTGGGAAGGCTTGCAATGGCAAGTTCATCTATCTTGTCTGTACAAAAGGTATTTAGCTCCGCATGAGTGAGTATGGGGGCCGAGATTCGATAAAGGTCACCAAGATAACCTTTTATTGTGGGGGCTGGAGCCTAGGAAGAATCCCAAGGATAACCCATGATGAGTTGTGTGATGACACTCTGTCTAGGACAATAGTTGGTACTTGTTTATTGTGGGTATGGTTTCCTTAACATACTTGATGTGACCATAGTTGGTATTCGATTATTATGTGTATGGTTCTCATAACATACTTGATCTGCTTTATTTCTAGAGGTAATGTGACCTTGTAGAGTTGTACTTGTGTTGTACTTGCATGGTATCCGAGTTGTACGTGTGTTGTACTTGTGAGGTACTGGTGTTTGGATTATGTCAGTTTGGTTCCATTTTATGTTAGCTTGTTTCTAGAGGTAGATGGTCTTGGCTAGGATTCTTGGTTACTATCTCCTAGCATGGGGGTTGGGTGGCGTGCACCTAAATCCGTTGGGTTCCTTTCTCTTGTTCGTGTGTGCGAGACTTCCAATTGGAGAGCTCATTGGTTTCTACATCAATTCATGCTTTATTTCATTTTAGTTGATCTTGTATTATTTTACCCCTCAGTTGTTATCGAGGTGGAAGTTGTATTTGTAATTATATTTATTGGATTTGCCTCATTCAGGGAATGAGAGTTTTAACCCTATTGTTTAATTATGGATTAACAAAATTGAAAGTTATCTCTTGTGATGATGTAATTATCTTATTGGAATGTATGTGATTAAATTGTTAATTAATTAATTGACATGGTTTAAATCATGTTTTTTGTTGAGGTTCTATATAACCTCTGTCTCGTAACCTTAGAGGTTGTTGGCATTAGTTAGCGAACTTGCTTATTAATTATACTTAAAAAAAAATAAAAATATTTTGTTTAAGTAGTTAAATGCAACTTCCTCTAGGGTTGCATGGTGGGGTGTTACACAATCAATCTAAAATTCTGACTGATCAATGTCAAATCTAGAGTGATCAATCTAAACTCCTGACTGATCAATCTAAAATCTTGACTGATTAATCTAAATCCTGACTAACCAATCTATTCCTCAATCACACAAATTGTGAAATCTACTTTGCACAAATCATTCATGTCTAAATCGTCTCAACATCCTTCAACTATCGATCTTGATTCAACATTGTTTAATCTTGATCGTCCATTTTGAATCAAAATTTCTATATAAAAACCCTCTTTCCTCAAAAATAAGGACCAGAGAATCAACCTATTTAGATAGTGAAGTAATGCCAAAACATGATTGATAGAGTTTCAACACATTTATTCAATCAACCATTCATGCATCATTCTTCAAGCTTTTCCACATGAACTATGGAGGCTTCGTAGTGATACAAGCAACCACATCCTCACGAATATACTCCAATACAAGATGGATAACAATTTTTTTATTGAATTTAGTTGTTTATGCATTTCATTTTCATATTCTTGAATTTAGTATTCTTAATTGTGCATTTCATAAATGTAGGGATAATTCTTAGATTAGTATTCTTGATTATAGATTGGATTCTATTTAAAGTACGTTTATTTATTTATGTTTTTGCAAGCGTCCATAATCAATTATTTAAACATGGGTTTTAAATTAGATTTTTCCTAGCAATTAGAATTTAGGTACCTCCTTTGTAAACTGACCTGTAGGAAGTGTTCACTAGAACCAAAATATATTAAAATAATGCATTAGATGGCCTCCATTTTTGATGAAATATGAATTGGAGATATTTTAGACAAAAGAAAGAAATGGGTTTCCTTTAGAATTATGAAATTTGAAAATTTTTGGAACACCAATTTTAGCCTAGTCACGGTCAGAAAAGGATTAAATAACATATCAAAACTCATCTTGGGGTCATGAAACTTAGAAAGCATCTTACCATATGAACCAAAAAACATTCTACCAAGAAAATTTGCAATATGACCTCTAACCTGCAAAATTTTAATCGACGAAGATGGGCTCTGAGGTAGATTTGGTAGGATGTAGGCCTAGGCTTTGTCGACACATTGAAGAGATATAAACACTTCAAATTTGAAAAATTTGAAGGTGCCATCGATGGCTCATGTTTGGGGATGCATGCCCCTTGTGGTCATGGTGAGATTCCAGATCTCTGGGGTGTAGACCAAGTGCCAAATCCATTGGGTGATTCTACAACTTCTCCTTTATTCAAAATTGTAAACTTCATTTGATGTCCCCATGCCATCAAATGGAAAGAAGAACCAATGTTTTGCTCTATAAAAAATGTTTTTCTCTATTGTTTGCACTCGACCAAGTCTTAAAACACTGCCACTGTATATCTAAAAACAAATATCACCACTAGCATGCTTAACCACATTACTATGTTTTCCAATTACTCCATTAAATCCGTCAATCTGATATTGGGAGTCAAGCACTAACTGAAATCCATCAACATCTAACAAGAATATATCACACTCATCAAATAGGGAAAACTTACAATTGGTGTGATATCCTTCACTAACAAGATCATTCTCATACACAGTCACTTTCTTGTCAAATTGGACCAAAAAGTGGAAAAATTCATAGTGTGCTTGAAAAGAGTCAGTATGAGATTTCTCCTCATCATTCATCTACACATCAAATATGAAACCCTCACAATGATAAGGATCAATAAATATATCATGCCTTACACATAGTATGCAATCATCTTGTGTAGTAAACAAATAATGTTCACACATGTGTATCTCCTTCAACTGAATTGCATCACAAGAAAGTTTATCTCCATCCAAAAAACACAACTCAGTCACATTATTATATGCCTCAAGGGACTGAAAAAAAGATTTATCAACACCCATAATACCTTCATCTTCATTCAAATCATGGCATTCAAAAGAAATGTCAACATCCCATACAAAAACAGTGTTTTCCATCTCAAGTTCAAAGACAAGGTTATAAACATTCTTATATTATCACATAAGAAAGCTTAAAAAGTAGGCTTAGATCACTCAAAAATTACTTTTGCAACAAATCCCTCACAATGAGCATTCAAAACACATTCACTGTTGCAAAGAGTATCACACTCAACATTACCTCATGTTGCATCAACATGAATATTTGAAGCATACTACTTATGAGGAAGACTATGTGTTGCACATTCAGAAAAAAGGTCCTCATATGAATCTATGTGATAAACACAATCACATTCTTCAGGCGAAAATTCATCATAAAGAGATTCATCAACTATACCAACATTTATCTTTAAATTTTCACTTTCTTGTACAACTATATCTATGTTTTGCTCATGCAAATAATTAGTGATAACTTAAAAGTCATAAAATGGGATAGAATAAGGTAAGAGATCAAACAAGAAGGGAGTTCCTTGTTCACCACTTACATCATCGACAAATGCATTCTCTTCACAATCAACTTCTTGAATTAATTCATCCAATAAATCTCTTACACATATATCTTATTCTTTGTCCATATTGTTGCAATAATCAACAGGGTCATATTCTTCACTAACAAACTAAAAATTATCATTTGTTTCTTCATTGCAATTTCTCATGGATGATCTCTCCAACTGAAATCCATTCAACATTTTTTCATTTGCATCTAATATACCACCACTTTCAAGAGTATTCCCTTGATCAACAAACTCCTTTGTCTCATAACTATTATGACTTGCATTAATGCTACACTCAACATGTGTAGAATTGACATGACCAAGTGTATCATAGCATTGTTGATCACATATCTCCTCCTCAAAAAGTACAATCAATTCATATTCCTCATAATTCTCTTGTCTAAGAGAACTTGGAGTCCCATTTTTATTCACAACATCACATTCATTTCTTGAAGATAAAATATCATCAACACAGTTTGAACTGAGATGATCATTCAAGAAATTATCAGCACTATCATAGAGTTTTAGAATATCATCATGAAATTGTGAGTGTTGAAAAATATCATCACCTTTATTGAAACACTTTTCACTTAAGGAGATCAATTATATTTCCTCCTCTTGATAGGAGTCATAGTCACTAGGACTGCAAAAAAAATTGTAGTCATCTTGATCACCCAGATATTAATGTTCCTCATTTGGTTGTAGAATTCCATTTACAACACCAATGTTATCACCATGAAGAATTAAAACTTTAGAATCAACATACTCAGTGCAATCATCCAAAAATATATCTTCAAATTCTATTGCATTTTTAGATGATATTACTACATCTGACTTAAAAGATTCATTACAACACCTTTTCTCCTTATCAATTAATGAGAAAATACTTTCAGTATCATCTACATCATTACAGCTTTCATTTGATATAAAAAAAATTCTCTCTACTTCTGTGTTTTCAAAGTCAATAGAAGTGACTTCACATGTTTCATTCAGCTCATCATGTCTTACATATTGACTAATATAACCACCCTCTTCATATGAACATATTTTCTCTATAGTTTGTTCAAAAAGAACATCCTCATCACTACAAGATGCATTATCATTATCCTTTTCTATACAATCCAGATCTATTTGATCAAGTTTGGAAACAGTACCATCACATACACTAGTTAGGAAACTAGTTCCAAACTACTCTATCATTTCTTCAATCATTGAAATCCATTGATATATGCACTCAAGGTTAGGGGGCTTCAAATTAGTTGGCATGGTACTCAGACCTTGCTCAAGTCTTTCACAAAAAAACATCAATACATACTGATTCATTAGGTCTTTTTAATGTTGGTATAGAAAACTGAATTTTCATGAATCTCATAGGAGGATTCACCCTCAAATATTCTTATATCATACAATGCATCAATAGGTGACATGGGTTCAACCTTATTTTCAGATTTCTCTTCATATTCTTCTTGGGTTTGAAGATCTTTATCCTCCAATAGGCATTCATTGTCTATTGATATTCCTTCAAAGTGATCAATGAAAAGTATTCTAAGCTCACGCCATGAATTTATGGAATGCATTTGTAAACTAGAAAACCAATATTCAACAACATTTTCTAAACTTCTCATAAAAAATTGTTAAATATCTAATATATTGAGAGGGGGGGTAAATAAGTTTAAAAATAAACTTATTGAACAGATACCATCCAATCAATCAAAAACATATAATAATTAAGATAAGTAGAATTTCAACAAAACATGAACACAATGCACATGAGACACCATAATTTTTTCATGGAAAACCTAGAGCGGGAAAAACCACGGTGAGGATTAACTCACAATATAGTATAACTAGTTATAAGATATTACAAAAGGGTGGCTCACTGCCAGGACTCACTATCCAAAATAGGAGGCTCGCTACCTAAAAAAATGAAGTAACAAAATGGCTAACCATGAGAATGAACTGATAGAAATACACCTCAAGTGTAGATTCAGTTCCTTTGTAGTTTTGGAAAATTCACATGCCAACAGATTACACTTTGCCCTTTTCACTTCCATCTATAGTCTACAAAACTTTTCTCAGCGCGGTTCATTCATCTCTCTGTATAACTGTACAAAAAGGTGTCTTATATATATCTGATTATCAAGGATTAAAATCAAGTTGGCTTGACAAATCTTCTCAATTGATAATCCAAATGTATGACACGTTATAGATGTCAACATGGATTATACAAAAAAAAATTTAATCCATTACATCTTTATCTATTTGATAGGTCGACCAGTAATTGACCTAATAGTCAAGACAAAAATTGATACCAGAGATAACCATGAACAATTGCGCTCACAAGTTCCTGTCAATGTATGCATTTCTCAATCACAGACTATTTCCCAAAAATTGAAGTAGCAGCAATTTATTTGAGAGTATTCTAGAGCAAAATATTGGAGGTCGGTTCTGTATTACCGGTTGAAAATACCTGATTGGTATGACTTAAAGTCTTGCAGTTGTAACTCATATATCATGGTGACATCAATGACACCAAAACTATTAACAGGGGATATGATCTTCTTTATTCTTCCAAAAATCTACCCCTTTCTCATTGATGGCAACATGTGCCAAAAAGAACATATAAAACTCTACAGACTATGCTCTACTTCTTATTCCTCTTCTCTTCTCTCCCTTGTACATCAAGGACAAAGGTCGAATAACAGAAAAATGTGAAAGGTATGTACATTTGGTTCAGAATGATCAGACACATGGAATCAACTTCTGAACCCCCCTTGAGGAGGTTTCTCTTGCAAATTAAAATAGAGAGAAAAAAATTACCCGGAGGAGAGGGCACATTGTAGTTCCTATAGAATGCCTTGCCAGGTCATTTTTCCATCCTCCAAACTCTTCTTAGCAGTCATCAACAACTTTTTCAAAGATTCTAAAGCAATAAAATTTTCCTCAGCTTCATCTAGAGTATCCAGAGATATATTTATCTTGTCCAACTTCTCAAATTTAGCCAAAGCATTGGCTACCAGGGCATACTCCGTTCTCACATTATCACCAAATAAGCCAAAATTTCTAATTATCTCTTCTTTCTACTTTTGTATCATAAAGAACTTTTCTCTGTGTACAGAAATAGAATTCCAAGTTGATCTATCTCTATCCATTCATGCATTATAGGTGCCAGAGACAGTGGTCAAGTGGGACTCAATGGATTCCATGAGATCTTTTATGCTTTGAGTGACATCAAGCCACCTTATAGAGTATGTAGACAAATAATTGGCTTCAGTTTCACAAGCCTTCACAGCTTCAAGGTTTTTCTCTACATTGGCATGTGTCGAGGCAATTTTTTTGTGAAGGATCAACAACCTTTTCTCATTTAGCTTCTCCTCTGCATCCTATTTTTTTCTCTTTATGATCCCTATAGAATGCGCCTTAAAGGACTCCAATAGAAGCTTCAAATTCTCAACGAGAGAAAGAGATGTATCAACAAATGTATCCAGAGTAACATCTTGCAGGGCCTTAATGGTGTCTTCAATAAGCTTAGTCCCTTTCTGATGCATTTCTAATATTTATCTCCTACCAGGTGCATGAAATAAATAACCTAACACCAATTTATGTACCAGAGAAATCTTATTCAAGTCTGTATAACCTTGATTCATTGGAAGTTGTAGGAGTTTCAGAGGAATTACTGGTTGGAATCTAATCTATTTTGACAACAATCCTTTCAAAACATCATCATTCGAGGAGGATTCTCTAGTGGAATTTTGTGATTCTACCATTTTTTGGGATACTTCTTCATTCTTTCCAGCAACAAATTCCATATTTTTTTTCTACTTCCTCCTCTACTTTTTCTTCCTCGACGTTCTCCTTTTCTACATTCTCATCTTTTGCATTCTTCTCTTCTATTTCCTTTTCTTAAGATTTTTTTAATTCTACCTTATCCTATTTAATTTTCTCTTCTTCTTCACCTAGAAGTATCGAAGGGGAAGAAACATGCACTTTTGCTTTAATATCTTCTTCAACAGGTTTTTTATTTTTTGGATTCTCATTGTCAGCATTGATTTCTGGTAGAATATCTGCACTACCTATTTCTGGAGGCACATTATTTTCATTCACTTCCAAAGGTTCATTTTCATTTGCAACATCAGAAGGAGGTTCTTCTATGACCTCTGTAGAAGTTTATTTTCTAGGTTCAGAGGTTGAACCAGATGCACCAATCATTCCATACTTCTCTGCAGTGTCCTTGATAATGCTTATTGTTTCCTTCCTTATTTCTTTCATTTCTTTCTTATCTTTTTTTATCAAAATATTGACTCTTCTTTTCTCCTTGAAATTTTTAGCACAAATATTCTTCAAAGATTCTAAGTTATCCAGAGTTAGAGAGGGTGCAATTACTTTATAGGCCTTGTTTATTATTTTCTCTTCTAACTCGACTGCCTCTACTCTCCTTTTCCTCAATCTTTCCCACAATTTTTTAGGAACATCACACATGATGTTGTCCCATTTGGCTTCTAAAATGATAACATATTTTATAATGGCCATAATTATTGTTTCTTTATCCTATTATTCTACTAAATTCTACACTTCTATAGTGTACTTCACCATATTATCTTGATTCACCAAATTATTTACAATACATCTAATTTAATAGGGGAACCAGGCCTTACCGAAGAGGTTATTTTCTCAACCTAGTCTAATGAAATTTCTTCTAAAATTTTTGCCTTGTTTGCTTCACGATCACCTGATTCAACATTTGAAGATGATACATATTGAACTTTGCTAGTTTCCTGTGATGCACCTTCACCAAATGAAACACTAACCCTTCTCTTCCTTGTCAATTTTGCAACAGGGTCTTCTTCCTCTTCCTCCTAATCATCTATAATGCTCATATTATTTTCTCTAGTAGATTTCTCTTTTCTTCATCTGATAGGGCTACTGAAGGAACACCTTTCCTTTTTCCTGATCTAGTAGTCGGTCTAAAGGGAACCAGGCCTTTGCCCTTATTAGCAGTGTTGGGCACAAATTTTGTTGTAGCAGGTCCAAAAGTTGGTATGGAAGGAGAGGTCCTACCGGATCTCCTCACATTGGGTAGTTTTTCATAGTTCTATCCTTGAACAGCTCTTTCTTGAGCTGATTGTTCAGGTGTGAAACATTGATTAAGCATTTTCTCCACATTTTTCTTACTTTGAGCTTTGTGTTGCTCCAAGAGAACTTCTCTCAATTTTTCTGCATAAGTCCCAATGTAGGGTTCATTCAGATCTTTAGGAATCTTCAATAGGAGTTTCATATATCCTTCAGCAATATCTTCTGAGACATCATAACCCAGAGGCTGAATCCAGATGGTTTAGGGTTCAACCGCTTCTATCATGCATTTATTAGAAGATACATGAAATATAATTTCATCTTTGTATTTCTCAATCATCTTCCTCAAAAATTTGTCTCTCTCATTCATATTCTTCTTAAACACTGAAAATAATGTCATCATGGAATTTTCTACATCATTTGTATTTCCCAAATTCTTCATATGCTCGAAAATATGATGTGCAATAGGTCAGGATGGATCCCAACACATAGTTCCAGATTTCCCTGGAAGGATTCTCAGAAAGTAGAATAACAGACATAAAATTAGAGAACCAAACTTAAATGGGTACTTCTTCTCCTTTGAAATTCTTAGGTTCTCAAGCAGCTATTGTTGAAGCAATTCACACTGATCATAACTTCTACCATTTAAAAACATATCATAACTGGTATATATAGTTGTAGCAGACACAAAATTTTCTCTGTTGGTGAAGTAGATTTTGTGGCCAATCATTATAGATGCATACTTCATGGTTGGATTTCTAATAGGTTTTGTCACTAGAGCCCTTGTTTCATAGGCAACACTAGCTAGATTTGATACTATTTCATTTTTCACTACCTTCAATGTAGGTAATGATCTGGTGTCACAGAGTTTGGTGACGGCTTTAATTGCTTCCTTGTTTATCAGGTGTGGTTTATTAGTCCATAAGAACTGATCATGTATTCTGTTGAGAATCGGATTTGCATACAGATCATCCACTCTAGAGATGAAGTTTGGAAAATTTGTTCTAGTAGTCCAACTTCATTGTCATAAGATTTGAGTATTCAGGTTTTAACCAGAATCTATCATCAGTGAGTTCATTCATCCATATATCAATCAGTTTGATATGATTTAATTATTTCAACTTAACCCTAATGTACATTCTGGTAGCCTCTGTTGGCATGACATCATGAGGAATCAAACAAAAAGCACCCATAGGGTCATCTTCAAAGACCTTCATCAAATATTTTATTTAAGAGGGATTAGGTATTTCTTTTGTTTGTATGAGTATAGGAGTTTCCATTTTCTATATTTCAAACACTTAAAAAGAATCAAGAATGAATTTCCAAAAATTCACAGTAGCACAAAATCGAAAATACCTTTTCTTTGCAAAGAGATGAAACTAGGGTTTGCACCAATTGCTCCTCAATTTACTTCTAAGTCACTTTAGGCCGCTCTTCACTTCTTTCAAGTGCACAAATGATCAAAATTCCTTCATAATCTTGTTTTATAGATTAATTTGATGCCCTAATTCACATTTAATGCACTATGAATTTGAAAACTTGCTAAATTCCTTTATCTTTGATTTAAAACACTAATATGCTCTACAAATGAGCATTCAAGCCTCTTTTCATCTAGTTTTTTTTCCAAAACCTCTACATACTAATTTCTTACAGCTCTATTTCATGTCACGAATATGACACACTCCCAATCAGGGGTTTTAGGGATGTTTTTCTAAAGCTCCCCCTAAGACCATGCTACGTCTATTTACCGGAGGGATCATCTACACCGGATGAGGGTATAGATGCATCAGTAGTCTCTGATTCTTCTTTCTTTTTCCATACTTTTCTCATTTCCTACTTAACTTCTTCTTTGTCAACCTTCTTCTCAAGTTCATTCTTCTTTTTCAAAAAAGACTGTTTTCCCTTTTTGCTTCTACATACCTGTGAAATATGTCCTAGTGTGTTGTAGTTATAATAGACAACACTTATTTGACTTGATTTACTTCCATTAAACCTTATTTTTCACTGATTTTCCTTATGCCCATATTTATTACATGTATAGCAATAGCTAGCAAAGGATTGATTCATCCTTCGTCCATTAAACTAGTTCATCATTTGAGTTATGCATTCACTAGCTCTATGTCCAAGCTTATTACAAACATAGCATTGCCTAGGGAAAGGACCAAAAAACTTATTCATCCTTCTTCTACATTCAATTGCCTTGTGTCCAAACTTGTTGCAAGAGAAACAAGTGCCATTGAAAGAAGGGTACCTTTGTACATTCGGCTATCTGACAGGTGGTTTTATTCCTTGATTCCTTTTCTTATTTCCTTTTTCTTAAGTCTTTTGATATTTTTCTACTTTAGAACTTTCACCTATTTCCAACCCTAGTCCTTGTTTATCTTTAGAGGGTTTCTATCCAACAATCAGTTCGTGAAGCCTGGTGGAGCTTGTCTTGAAATTATCCTCACATAATTTTTCCTTTTTCAATTCTACTCTCAGATTTACTACTTCTTGCTCAAGTCTAGAACATTCATCAGACTTGTTCTTAATTTTTGTATTCAAACATTCTTCAATTCTTTTGTTTTCTTCCACTTGCAACTTCAGTTCGGTAATGTCTTCATTTTCTTTTTTCAATTGGTCACTAACTTCTCTATGTCTCTCTTTGAACTTCCTTAATTGTTCCTTTAACTTTTGGACACATTCATTCACCTCATCAAGATTCTCTTTCAGATCTTTATTCTCATTTTCATCTTTGTCTAGATCATCAAGAGCAGTCTAGAGTATTGCATTATCCTCCATCTGTTCAATCTTCAAGATCTCCCTCAAGTTGTTAGACTTCTCTAGAGGAACCAAGCTCTGATACCAATTGTTAAACATCCAATATACTCAGAGGGAGTGAACAAGTATATTCTTAAACTTATTGAACTAATACCATCCAATCAATCCAAAACATATAATAATTAAGATAAGCATAATTATCAACAAAACATGAACACAATGCAAAGGAGACACCAAAAAAAAATTCATGGAAAACCCAGAGTGGGAAAAACCACGGTGAGGATTAACTAACAATATAGTATAACCAGTTATAAGATATTACAAAAGGGTGGCTCACTACAAGGACTCGCTATCCAAAATTGGAGGCTCACTGCATACAAAAATGAAGTAAAAAAATGGCTAATCGCCAGAATGAACTAATAGAAATACACCTGAAGTGCAGATTCAGTTCCTTTGTAGTTCAATAAAATTCACATTCTAGTAGATTACACTTCGCCCTTTTTGCTTCCATCTATAGTTTGCAAAAATTCGCTCAACGTCGGTCATTCATCTCTCTGTATAAATCTACAAAAAGGTGTCTTATATATATATCTGATTGTCAAGAATTACAATCAGGTTGACTTGAAAAATCTTCTCAATTGATAATCCAGGTGTGAGGCACGTTATAACTCTCGGCATGGATTATACAATTTTTTTTAATACATTACATCTTTATCTGTTTGATAGGTCGACCAACAATTGACCTAATAGTCAAGACAAAAATTGATACGAGAGATAACCACGAACAACTACACTCATGAGTTCTTGTCAATGTATGTATTTCTTAATCACATACTATTTCCCAAAAACTAAAGTAGGAGCAATTTACTGGAAAGGATTTCAGAGAAAAATACTAGAGGTTGGTTATGTATTACTGGTTCAGAATACTTGATTGGTATGACTTAGAGTTTTGCAATTGTAACTCATATATCATGGCGACATCAATGACAACAAAACTGTTAACAAGGGATATGATCTTCTTCATTTTTCCAACAAAAACTTCATGATAGCACCCTCTTCTTCTATTTCACAATCCTTCATCAAATCAATGAAATTATGTAAATGTTGTAATGATGACTCTTCGAGATCTCCTCTAAACTCTAACAAATATTTATTAATTCTTCTTGGGACAATGTGTGGATGACCTTGGATTTTACTAAAATAAAGAGGGTTATATCTTTCACTAGTGAACATCTTTCATTGAGACCATGACTATGTTTTAGGTATGAAATTAAAGCTTGTAGAGGGAGAACTAGAACAACCATACATATTTGCAAATAAAAACTTATCCCAATACAACTATTTAATTCTCAATATCCATTTATCCCTTTCTTGTACTCATTTTCATTAAATAAGGGAACAAAAGTTTTCTAGGACTTTCAAACATGGTCTTCATACATAGACTTATTCTTCATGAAAACCAAAACATATAAATACCGGGATATGTTGCAACTACTACATTTTTTCTTCCTAACTCGAAATCTTTGTAGATCTGAAACTTTCTTCACATCTTCATCAGATTATTTTGATAGAGTCACAACCTCTCTTCATAGAGGACTAAACTTCAAACAGTATGAAACTCCTTCAAAGATGAATTTCATTATGGGTCTTCTCCAATAGCAGAGTCACATATAACTTCTTTAAAAAAATTGTAACAAAACCACTTCCAGGTCTAAAAAATTCAACATCTAAACCAGATGTTTAGATTCACCAAATTCTTGACTCTTTTCTCATAGACTTGTTACTGTTTCTCCCTAGTGGAGTCGCTAATCTATTGGTTTTCTTTAATAACCAAGCTGGTCTTCAAGGAAGCTTATGGAATTTCCAATTCCAATCCACAAAAACCTGAAGGGATTGGCCAACAAACGAGTGAAAGCAACAATGTTTTCCTTTTGCACTCTGGGCTCTATAAGACTTGGGAGGGTGATCCCACAATGTACCTATAAATTCATACACATAATAACCAAATACATTGTAAATAATAGATGAATTCTCATAAAATTCCTCAATAAATATAATATTTCAAGAAAGTTGGCTACTCCTTTACAACACTCAACATTTAGAGCATTAGAATGAAAGAACTTAACATGAAATAATAAAAATTGTAGTTCAATAGAAAGTTTGTTAATAGATTTGATTTTTTGTTGAACAATCAAGAAGATGTATCATGAATAAAAAACTCAGATCAGTGTCCTAATCTAGGAAATAGAGTTAATCTCAACACAGATATAACTAGATAACAGATTAATCCATAGCATCACAAAGCTTTGAAAATACTACATTACAATATCACAACATTGTATCCCAAACCATAACTTCTTATAATGATCTTGATACTCAAATTACATGAACCTATAGATTTATCCAAGTAATTTCATTAATTCTTTGAATTAAAAAATAATGATAGAACCACACATCCATTAGAAATCAATCAAGACTAACAAAACAACCCTTATCATTTTATTAATAGTTTATGAAATGAATACATTAGGAGAGAAATGGCTTTGAATTTGCACCATTTTATATTCAATTGCTAGTATTGTTATCAAAAATTACATATGCATATCAACAAGACTCAAAAACCTAAGAAAAAACTCTAATCTATTCTTTGTATTCTCATTACAAAAAAATTCTCTATGATCAATCAACAACAACCTATACATTTGGCTTTGAATTCCTTCTTATAAAAAATGAAGGAGAAAACAAGTTGTAGGCCAGAATGTACACATGTCCTATTCTCATTGGACTGTTACAACATATATTCCCCAATTCAGTTATATTTGAAATTCAAAGGCATAAAAATATCACATGGGAAAAAAACCATTTACATTTTTCGATGAAGATTTTGTCCTACCTTCCAAAAGCAACCTTTTAGTTGTAGCAATACATCCACATGATTTCAAAATTGTGACCACTTACACCAAGCTTGAAGGAAGAAAATCATAGAATGAAGAAAGAGAAAAAGGGAAAATTACCTCCACATCTACATCTCTATCATCAATTTTCAAACTAGAGAGAATACAATATTTAAGCATTACTTTATCAAAGGCCTAATCTGCATTGGTTCTAGGCTATGTATTTTATTCTCCCAACCATTACTCTCCATTTTTGCAGACTTGAGACCAAAATTACATTGACCACCCTTCACATTAGCTACCTAATCTTCCAAAAAATCAAGATGTTTGTCCTTCCATGATTGGAATTCCACTTTTGAAGGCCAATTGAATGTAATAGCACTGTCAACCTTTGCTCTATATGGAACATAGTTAGTTACAACATGGTTGGCTTCCTTATCAAACTACTCCAGGGAAATACCTACTTGAGTAAGCATATCCATATTATTCCTTAGCAGAATCATGTCAACCCCTTCACAAACTAGGGTTGCTTGCTTTGCAATTACATCATCAACTTTCTATTTCCAATCCTATAAAGATTTAATTTCACCATTTTTCTTCAAGATATGAGGGAGGAGACCAAAATTTAACCCATCAAATCTTCTAACCAACTCCCTTATCTTTGCCTCCAAAGGCTCAATCTTTCCTTGGAATTCTCGAGTTCCACATACAAGTTTAAGGGTAGGTTGGATGTTATCTAGATTGCTTATATTATTCTTGGATCCCACAACCATTAGCCTTAAGTCTTGAAGTATGGGAATCCATTTCTCCATAAGTGCAATAGCCAATTCCTTGTCTCTATCAAAATTTATCACATCATCAGACATAGAAGAATAATTAGCATGAATGCTAATCAATATTTTATCAATTCCATTGTTTAGATGCTCCAAAACTAATGTCAGAATCTTTGAATTGTTGACAAGGATCATTTTGTCATACTGATTACACATTTCTTCATATGTCTTTAACTTCGCAAGCAATCCTTCCTTGCTAACTTCCTTTTCTTATTGTGTACCTAATGTACTTGGTTCCTCAATTGATATGGGCATATTTCCCATGAAGAACTTGTGGGAGGAATAGGGGTAGAGGGTATTCGCTCTTGTGATGCAGAAGGAGAGGCAAAATCTATTTACATTGGCACATTTGTTTACATATTTTTCATTTATTCTTTTAATTATTCCATCTCTATTTGCAACTCCATGATATTTTGTTGGCCCTTGCTATATTCAACCAACAAATCATTATACATCTTTCTAAATTTTTCCTTTTTTGCAATAACCAACTACACCATTGCCGTGGTGAATTAGGAAACACTTATTCAATTGTGGTTACTTTAATTGTAGATGTATAATATGCCCTCTTTATGATTAATCCTCCTCTATAGTTTGGAGTTTGTTCTACAACCTCTAGCTTTTTGTATTTGGGGCTAGAGCCCAAATTGCCAATATGTCCCATTCCTCACTAAAGGAAGACCCTTGCAGTGAAATTATTTCTTCCTCCTTAGAGTTGTATAGAGGTTGGTCATACCTCCTTACTATGTCAAATGCAATATAAGAGGCAAGGTCCCATTCTAGCAACAAGAGGAGACTAGTTTTCCTTACAAGTTCTCTACCCTCTTGTGTTGTTATACCTGTTGGTTGTTTTTACTGTAACTAGATTTATCTTCTATTCTACCTATAGAATCGCCAATTCTAATCAAAGGCAGCTCAAAGGACTTGGACCAACTGATGAGGATTTTAACAATAAACCTCCTACAGTTCGGGCTCTGCAAAACCCAGGAGGGTGGTCCCTTTAATGTGTTTATAATCTCTGCACCAAACTTATAAACAATCATTAACAATTAACAAATAATCTCATTTAATAGGTCAACATAATAGGATAAGACTAAACTAAATTGGCTTTTCATCAATACTATCAACTACTTGGAGCATGAGATGGTTACAACAATACTTCATTACTTAAGATAGTCATTTGATTTGAAATTTTGCAGCAAGCTCTAAGCAAAGACAAGAAAACACAAAACCTCATAAACAAATACAATTTAGACCAGTGCCATATACCATTGGGGAGTCAGATTTACAAACATTTAAGATTCCATGATAGATTCAAACACATAACATATAAGATCTCAAACAATATTGCATTACAACATCACCAATCTATATCCTAACTCAATACTTCTTACCGAATCCCTTTATAAACATATCCACCTATAACTCCATTTAAGCATTTTAATTAATTCTTTGAATTAAAGCCAAAATGAGAACCATACACACCACAACAGTGAGAGGAACACCATAACCCTTGATTATATTATTCAAAATTATGATATGTTTATACAAAGGAGAGGCATGAGCTCAAAATGTATCATTATAACTCAAATGCTAGTATTGTTATGAAGCATCAAACCTTCATAAATCCAAAACCTACTATAGAATGACCCAAAACCTAAATTGCATTTACACTGAAGTAACAGGTTTACAATCTGCTCTGCAACTATGCTTAGACTCGACCTGAAAATATCTAACTTGCTAACCTCTATTTTTGGCCTTGAAATCCTTCTTATAGAGAATGAAGGAGTAAACAAGCATCGGGCCAGAAAATACACATTTCACCGGTCAATTGGACCGCTCTGTGACACTTCAAAAATATGATTACAATCGCCAAGTCTTGGAGGATCTTCTTGTTGATTCCACTCATTAGGGAATAGCCATTGTATTGGCCAAACCTCAAAACCAGCACCAAAAAACTGCCATGGAGACAAAAACCATAATCAGTTATAACCATAACCGTTGAGCTATCAGTTGCCGATAGTAGACACCATTTTACTCCTCTTCGATTAAGTACTTGTCCACCCATTTATGATACTCTTCATCTATTGGCGAGTCAAAATTGACCACCTCATTCACCATCGTATTGTAAGGTGTGTATTTCACTGCAACTTGATTGGCTTCTCTTTCAAAAGACTCTAAGAATGTGCTAGTGTTAATTATTTTATCCATGCTACTCACCAACAAATCATATCCTGAATCATCACAAATCAATTTGATTTGTGCATTAATAACTTCTTCTGCTCTATCTTGCCATTGTTGCAATGTTTTAATATTTCCTTGTGCATCAGTGATGTCTGGCAAAAATGTATCACTTCAGTCATCAAAGCTCTTTACCAACTCCCTAATTCTTCTACTCAAATCATTAGGTAGGGGATGGAATCCCTTCAATAATTTTACAAAGATTTGAGTAGTCCTTAATGACTGGGGTCTGTTGTCTACATCAAATCTAGAAGCCATATACATAACATCTAGATCGTTGGCCCTAGGGATCCACTTCTCAGCCAAAGGCAAAACTATTTCCTGATCCCTATTGATATTTTTTATTCCATTCAAAAATAAAGAATATAAATAATGTACAGACGGTAATCTACCATCCACCTTCTCATTTAAATGCCTCAAAACTATGTCCACCACCTCATTTTTTTTGGCAGTTGCACCATCCTCACTTGCCTTTAAGGTAGCCTATAATTCTGTGATCTTATTTAAAATTTGATTATTGCTGGGATCCACAAAATACTCAACTTATTCTTCAACCGGCCCTGGTGTAGGACTAAGAATAGGTGTCTGGATGGGAGATCCCAAAGTAGAAACAATCGGAGTAGTAGGGGGGATGGATCCTGAAGTAGGAGGTAATGCTCTGATACCAGGAGCACTGGAAAATTCTCCTACCTGCCCATATTTCAACCTATCTACTTTAGATTGCAGCTCAACATTCCTTTGCTGCATCCTACTATACTCTCTAATTATTATGTTGTACTTCTCCATCAGACTCTTCTTTTCAGCCTCTTCTCTCTCAGCTATTTTTTGGGCCAATTTGGCCACGTTTATTGTCACTCTTGTAGCTTCTATTATTGAAGTTTCAAAAGTTCTCTTGATAATTAGACCACCCCTTAGGTTTGGACTAATATCAGTTACATTTGCTTTTCTTCCTTGGGGTGCCAATTCCCATATGGCCAGAGTTTCAAACTCCTCACTGAAGGAAAAATCTTGCAAAGATGCTTTAACCTCTTCTTCACTGTTTTGCATAGGATGATTGGACTATAGGATAGCATTGAATGCTACAGCATCGGCTATGTCCCACTTAGGCAAAATTAGGACACCAGCCTAAGTCACAAGTCTTCTTCCCTCCTTAGGAGTGACATTTTTTGAATTCCTCCATCAATTTGGCCTTGACCTCATGATCATTCTCCTACTCAGACCTATCAGGTCTTGATTCTCTCATTCTCTTGCACTTATCCTGGTATTCCTCTAGCTTCATCCTCCAAATTAATTGCAAGAATATAGGAGTCTTCACAAAGGCATTGTCATCCAAGAATGCCTTGCAGGCCTCCATTCTGGCATCTTGTACACACTACCCCTTTATATCCATATCAAATAATACCAATTGTGTTGATCTAGGAGGGGAAGGGATACCAACCTGCATGTCTTAATCAATCACAATTATTTCATCCATCAGAGCCTCTTATGTTTCCTCAATCCTTTGCCTCTTAGGGATTGGCTTTGATGGTAGCACTGTAGGATCACCTCTTGGTGATGAATCTAGATCCACAATCCTTATCCCTCCAGGTGCTCTGATCCTTGGGGTTGGCTGTGATGACACTTTCACTATTTGTTTTCCCTTTTTATCCCCCTCATCCTCCTCACTGCTATCATTCCTCTTTCTCTTGTATAGAGGTTTGCTAACTGGGGGCTGATAATTTGGCCTTGTTTCCTCAGGCCTCACCTTTGGTCTTTGGATTCCAAAGTCCATTTCCAAATTGATCTTCTTGGTCATCAAGGTGCCCGTGATCTCTTTAAAATTATCCAACAAGAAAGAAATTCTCTTGTGGAATGGAGTAAACTCCATTAATGGATCATATTTTGGATCCATTTTATGCACCATGGCCAACAAATTCTCATAGGCAATCCATTTCTCTTTATTCAATTCATGCCTACTCAAATCAAACTCATTTCTAATTAGGTCCTTAGGAAAGTTGAATTCATGTACAAATCTGCCATTTTTAATTTGTTGCCTGAATAAGGCAAATAATCCCTCAGGGTCATGCTGCCTCCTAGATCCACTCTTCAAATGATAATCATCAATAAACCTTTCGAAGTGGACCCATCCTCCCTTGGAAAAGACAAAATTTGAAACAACATTATAATCAGGGAACAAAGTCCCTTTTCCTCTTCCTGTCAAGTTGTCCTTGTGAATGCAACCTAGTTGCCACAGGACCTCAGCGAGCCCCATTCTTGATGGTACATTATATGGGAGAATATGTCTGGCTCCCTAGAAACCATACACCCTTAGGATAGTGCTTACGGGGTACAAGATGATGTCACCCCAATTGTGGCAGACCTTCAAATCAGGCTTCCTCACCTTTGGTCGGAGGAATTCATGCAAATCTTTAGGAACTCTTGGCACATTTACCACCAACTGAGCCTTGAGTCTAGAGGAAAAATAGTTATCAAACTGCACAAAGCTAGCACCTCCCCTATTGTAAGACAAATCTGCACTCCACACCTGTACTCGTAATCTCTCCCCATTCACCTCTTGCCTCAACTCCATTTTCTCTGAGAAGAAATTGGCATTCCTGTACGAGAACATATGCATTAATAGCGAGTACCAAAAGAAAGGAGTGCCAACATCCCCCACAAGCAACTTCAACAAACCCTCATGTTTCTTTTCTGCAAGAAAAGATGCATAGTCATACACCATGGAGAAGTTGGGATGCTGAATTTGAGCCCCCATAAACATATATGCAATGGGCATCACTCTATTTGGGCTAAATCCCAAAATATGGCACAATGAGTAAAATGTTGCCAAAAAGTGGTTGGAAAAATAGCTTAGCCTGAAACACTCCTGGTCATTTGGGCTAATATGAATCGTTGAACTACCTGCCCTGGCCAGGTGAGGAGGAAGTAACTTTAATCTGAAAAGAGGCTTTGACCTCACATATTCCTACTTCATCTCCCCTAGATCAATTTGGACCAAGAATGAGCTAGACTCACTCAAATAAAAAACTTTTTGAATTTCAACTGCACTTATGCTTAGCAGAATCCCACCATCATTATCCCTAATTACCCTTGTAATTGGATCATAACGTGCTACCACTTCTCTGAGTAGGTCCATGTCAGGAAACATATTCGGCACTGCTAGTTTCCCCATGTTGTATCTCCAGCCATTAGAGAAGGGGTGAGGTAGGTTTTGTTGTCCATACCACATCCTAAACATTTCCAGACCTGTCATTGGAACCCTAGCATCTGCAATATTATAGTTCTTGCATACTAGTCCTTTGCCTAGGGTTTTTCTATTCATCAAAACCAAACCCCTCCTTTTTTCATTTGTCGATAATGGGAGTTGATCCAGAAAGTCATCATATAAATTCCTTTGTAAATAATCAACATGGCCAAAGTGCTACTTTGGTGGTGCCATGTTGGACAACAAGGGCTTCTTTAAAATTCAAATTCTTGAAGGAACTAGGACTACCCAGAACACAAAATTTCAACACAACTATGCAATTTCCAATAATTCAAATGAACCAGCAACCTTGCGACAATAATCCACAAACCCCTTGACCAACACAATACAATCCTTCACAAAAACATAGTCAAAACAACCTAGCAAAATAGAAAATAACTCATGGGATTTCACACCTTGCAGAGAACCAAACTTCACTGTGATCGCTTGAAAAAATTTATCTCTGGCTCTGAACTGCTTCGAAAAAACTTGAATTATTTTGTTGTGAAGATAGAAAGAAAGCAGATACTTTATGTTGATTGAATTGAGCAAGTGGATGTCTCGTCCGCCATTAAAGCTCATTTTCATGCCACACCAATGACTCCAATCAGCGAATTTAAATTCCTTCTCTCAATCTTTTGTTTTTGTCAGATCATCGAACGACCAACTTCAAAAAGGTTGTTGTAACCTCCATCTCAGCACAGAGGACCCACCACCAAACACAGTGCCAAAGGAGTACAAGTGGTGCCCGCCCGTGATATCCCAATCACTAAACATCCTGCAACTTTGGATCACGCGATGGCAGGCAACTATTGATTCCCATCACCGACAATCATGTTCGTTCACATCCATCGACAACACCAAACATAACTGCCAAGAAACTTTTCATCAAGATTATAACACCACCATCGATCTTGAGCACATGCATCTCATAACCATTTTAGTAACTCACTTTATAACGTATTAAAACCTGACACAAATATTAAACACTTTATTAATATTTTTTCGGCATTGGTAGCTGAGACACGTGGCGCTTGCCCATGATATCACAATCAATTGAAACCCAGCGGTGATGTCATTGCCGGATTGTGGGGATTGGTCAGGATCAATCGAAGGAAGATCGACGGTCATCAAGAAAAACATTCCCTGCAAAATAAAACAATTATTAAAAGGGGAAAGGGGACATCGCCTAGGCCCAAAACAAACAATGGCTTAAAGTTGTTCTTAAAACACAGGGCACATGCCAACTTAGACTTAGTAAATAATAAAGTTAGGAGAAATATTTAACATTATTTATTAAAAGGGACTCGGCCTAGATGATTCAATGGGACATAAGTCATTTTAAAACCTCTCTCAAAAAGGTAATGGCGAAATAGATCCAACCCAGGGTTTAAGATAGAACATTAGAATTTCATGAAGGCAAAAACTAAAACCCCAACCCTAGGTTTCTCCAGAATAGCAGGATAGGCCAGTAATGTGACAAAATAATAATGGAACTCAAAGGACAGAATTTGAGGCTCCATCAATACCTTGGAAGATTTCTTTCATCTCCTTCATAACCTGAGCCTATATGACCTTATCAAGAAATTCTGGGTGCAGGCTCCTCTTCTTTGCAATGTTATTAACATATTCATCTTTCTTCACTCTCAAAGAAAATTCCATGTTTGTAGGGGTCTTAAAAAATGAATCATCATCCATGAACTGGTTACAAGCCTCTTCCCTGATGTCATTAACTTTCTTCATGCTTGATAGGTTAAGTTTACTCAATTTTAGGCCCATTTGTTGTGGTACCATCTCCCTAGGGGGAGAAAGCATACCTTTTTGCATCTCTTCCTCAATGACCAATATTATATCTTTAGAGTCTTCAGTATAATCCACCAAGCCACTTGATTCAACATTTTTTCTCCTTGGGGGTGGCTACCTAGGTGGTGAATCAATTTTAACAATCATAGGACCAACTGACCTTATAGGAGACAGTGGTGGCATTTCATGTACCAATGAAGGGACTCTTGGTTTCTCTTGTTGAGAAGAGGTAGTCACTATTTTCTTTTCCTTCACCCTATCCTTCCTCCTTTTGAAAATAGTTACGTTATTTTGGGGTTGAGAGGTTGATCTTTCCTCCATCACAAGGTCTTCCCCATTATCTTGTTTCTCTCCAAAAATAGCTTTCCCCTTGTCCTGAATTTATCTCTCTCCTTTTAATTGCCCAAACACTTGCTCAAAATTCTAAAAAACATATTCAATTATTTGAATCACATCTTTGATGTCCTCAAGAGCTATAAATTATGGATCTTTTACTCTCAATTCCTTCTCCAATTTATTAAAATTAATCCATATCATATTTCTATCATCTTATTTCTGGAAGTCAAAAATATTCCTTATTACATCCTCTAGAAAATAGTTGTAGATGAACTTGGAACTTCTGATTCTTACCTTTAGCCATGCCATGAATCCCTTAGGATCATGGTTCCTTTCTCTAACCCTCTTCATCTCATATGGCTTGAGGACATCACCAATCTTACTCCATCCTCTCTTATTCATGACAAAGTCAATGAAGATAGTGTACATAGGGAAAAAGGTCAGGAGATGTGGTAGTTGGGAGATGTGGAGGATAACCATTTGAAATTTCAAGGTAAGGGAATATTTTTTAGGTTGGTGTATGGCTTTGAGCAGACCCACCATGTCACTCCTCCTAGTTCACAATAGGTTGCATTATTGATAGTCTATAAATATTTTTCCATGGATTAATGCTAAAAAGTGTATGTTTGGTAATATTGTTCATGTGGTGAATGTAGGATTCCAATCCAAGAGATATTTATCTAATTTATTAAGGTGAAACCCTAACCCTAGTTTGTGCTAATTTGTGAGCAATAGGCGACTTCTAGGGCAAACTAGGGCGGGGACATTACAAAGACAAAAAATGCACCATAGAATAGGAAAATTATGCCACACAATGTAACAAGTATGCCACACAGTATAAAAAATGTACCACACAATGTAACAAATGTGCCATTGGATGCAAAAATTACGCCATAGGGTATAACAAATACACCACAGGATGTTACAATTGCATCACAGTAGGACAATTATGCTAAAGGGTGAGACAAATGTGTTTTTTTGGGCTAAGATTAAGTTTCCAATATTTAATATGATATATAGTTGCATAGAACGATAATCAGTTGCATGAAAGAATAGCCAAGTGCAATTTTTTTAAGGTCAAATATGTGATTATGTGTAATTTTGGTTTGATTTGAGTATTTTTTAGCAAAATTTGGAAAGAAAATAGTGACATAGTAGACACAATAGTTGTTGATATTTTAATGATAATAGGTTGAATGATGTCAGTAGTCTGAAATAAGTAAAACACTCCAAACACAACAACCTAGCTATTCAAATAAGGTGTGTCCTGCTAGGAAATGCCCAAGCAATAAAATACTATAGGAGAACACAAATACATGGCTCCACTCTCAAAGGTTGGTGGCTAGGTCTCTAATGGCACAATGGATCACCTTCCTCCTCTTGAAGGCTTTCTACACCCTCAAAAGAATTATACCTCATCCTACAATGATACATGTTGGGTAACTTCATTCATGATCATGTACACTACACCCCACTAGGTAATGACTGAAAGGTCTTAAGGCTTATAAAAATAGGGTTCATAGTGGGATCAGTGAATAGTGAGGCCATTTATAATTCCCGATATTGGAGGGTTCTTCTCTGATCTCTTCACGTAATGTGTCTCGATGAACCAAGGGTTGCACGACTTAGCTCAAACAATGCTAGCGACACCTTGGGTAAAAATTTCATTCTCCCCCTTTTTATACCTCACTCAAGAAAATGGTTAAGGTCATCCCTTAGGGTGATGAAATCCCCAATCAAGCCTCCTAATTAAATTAAAAATTAAAATGATGTTATTTTTGATCCCCAAGTTCACACTAGATGCAAGAAGAGAGCATATGTAGGTATCACTTCCTTGGGTAAATGGATAAAAATGTGAATTTTATGGTATTTCTGATCCCCAAGTTTACACTAGGCATGAGGGGAGAGCACATGTACCCAAGACTCCACTAAACATGGTGAAAAATTCATTTACCTTAATGAAATTGAAGTGTAATTTACTCTAGAAAAATTAAGACACAAGACCCTGTAAAAATTACATTAGTAGTTTCAATGTTTGGTCTTCTATCCACAAAAAGCCACAAATGTGCAAGAAAATATTAGTAACCAAGAAATAAATAGAATAATTGTGCAACTAAATAGTTCAATTACGTAAAATCCCAAGAAAGATATGAAACAAAAAGGAATAGATGCATAGAATTAAATAAAGTCAATCAAATTGAATTATACCTTTTGGACAAGTGTGCCATTTTGTGTGACAAATGTGCCAAAATATGGTACAATTATGTCAAAATTCTTACAAATAAGCCAAAATTCCATAAAAAATAGAATTTTGTAGAGATAAAAGATTAATCCTAATTAGAAAGATAATTTATTTTCTAGGGTTACACACCTACAAAACCACGATAAAAAATCAAATAAAAAAATATAATTGGAATAAGAAAATTGATGTAGTCCAAGGTAGGAGGGTCTAGTGAGGGACTGTCCAACCTCATAGCTTAAATAACTAACACTTAGATCTTTCTGATGCACAATGAAATATAACAGATAATCAACATAAAGATAACAGATATGCAAGAACACATGACATAGGAATTATCCTTGAAAAACCCTCAAGGAAAAATCCATCCTTTAAAGTTCATTCATCATTATATTAGATCTCAAAAACTCATTACATAGGCCACTTGGGCTTTATACATGCTAGGCCGCAGCCCACGAATTACAAACAATTCATATAACAACAATTTTTCATCGATTCTTCCTTCTACTTCAATATTTATCTGCTCTATTGATCTTACCGGATCAGAACACCTCATCACTATGCTTCATGAATACTGTTCTTCACACTTCATCTCTGCCTTCAAAATATTAGAACATTAATCACACACAGAACTTCAAAAATCTCACACATATGTCTTCATGCTTCCCTTTTTTCATTCTCAATCTCCTCAAAATAATTGGTCTTATATATCCACATCTAAGGATAACATCCACTACATGTCGGCCCAATAAAATACTAAAATGTGTATAAAATTTCAGCCCAAATCCATAAGCAATTATCAATGCGCATCAACCAAGGTCTGCCCAAACATAGTAGGGACCCAAAACAATATGTATCAAACATGAAACACGTTAAACAACAAGCCTCAAAGATGCACAACATGCTACAACCATCCTATCGGCCAAGGACATGAAATCATGAAATCCCAGAATGAAAATCACCAATCACGAGCACAACAATCAATGCAAACCAACAAAATTGATAGATCTTGATCTATAAACATCCACGAATCATCACTGAAACATCCAAAACAACTCAGATTGCAAGAATCACATCATCTCCCTTTAGGAACACCAATTAGAGCAACCGAACAACTGTTAGAACATACATACTCATAACATGATCAAATATTCATGTGAACCTCTACAAATTTTGATGGATAAACTAGATATTCTTGTCAATAAACCCATTAATCCACAACTTTGCATCCTCAATATACTGAGCTAGCCATCATACTAAACTTCATTGTATCATTTATAACCTCTGTGATTGAAATGTTCTTTGAATCCTTCGGATGCCCCTACATCAAACTCTCAGGGTTATTTGAAAAGTGAGCCTCTTCATTTTGGGCTAATTTATGCAAAAATCAATGTTGTCTCCTTGAATTGGTTCGATGATCTATTCATAAGTACTTGCAACTACCTCAAGATCGACGGTTTTTTTAAGTCCACCCTACAAAACTACATCAAGTGTAATTTGGATTTGACAATCTACTTGCAAGCCTTGCACAACCTCACTAGTCGACGATCTGAGCAAGCCTACCCTGCAATTTGCCTCAGGTACTTCATTGTTTGCTTCAATAAAATAAAATTTAACACATACTTACATCCTCTGGAACAATCATGTGACTTCCTTGACTCATCAATATCATTTCCAAATTTCCTCTACAACACTTTACGATCTCTTCATTTACTTTGCACACCTCAAAATATATTTTCTTCTCTACATATATTGTTCCTACACTATTCTTTACCTCTGTAATGTAGACTCCCCTTTTCGGTTATGCTATACACTGGTTCACTACTTTCACAAGTCTCCTTAAGGTCGTTGCTTCTTCTTTTGGTTCCACACGTGACCTGAAATGGAGGAATGGAAGGAATGGAGGAGGAAAGGAATGGAGGAAGGACGGATGGAGGAAGGAGTGGAAATGGACGGATGGAGAGGAGGACGGAGGAAGGAAAATGGAGAAAAGGATGGAAGAGGAGGAAAGGAATGGAGGATGGATCTGAGAGGAGGATGGATGGATGGATGGATGGAAGGAGGATGGAGGAAGGAATGGAATGGAAGGAATGGAGTGGATGGATGGATGGATGGATGGAAATGGAGAGGATGGAAATGTTATTTTTAACAAAATGAACCAATCCTAGGGTACTCACCAGACATAATTTTCTTTTGGTTAAAATGAATCCCATGCTTTTAGTGAAGCAACATCTTCACTTAGAATAGAGAATTTGTCAATTTGGGGATTTAAAATTGAATCATTATTTGTTTGTTGTGATTGTGGGTAATAGGTTTATGCTCTCCCCTTAACTGGGTGATCAAAACACCAGACTTACCTTTTATTTTCTGCAATTTAATGCTTTATTACATCCTTTAGAAGGCTTGCTCTTGTGGGAAAAAGTACTCACCCAAGAGGAACGACCTAAGTGGGAACACCTAAAGCCAAGGTTTCCAACCCACTTTAATCAAAAGCAAGTTGTTGATGAAAATCCAACTGGACAGTAGTGCACAGGATAACCATCCCCAAAACCTTTGTTCTAAAGGTTGGGAGGTCTCTCGAGGGGGTATATCTATTTGCCACACTGAATGGATACCCTTACTACAAACCATAGTGTAGAAAGCCAATCATGTCAGTATCCAAACATCATCTTAATCATGGTGCAAGGGGAGGGAAGAATCTGCCCCCAAGACACTCACCATATAGTCGCCATAGATTGTTTGCTCAAGGGATTCAATATCCACTTCCGTCACTTTGAGTACACACCTGGAAAAGACAAAAACACGGGTGCCCTCTAGGGGGTGACAAGGCTCTGTGAGTCGACACGATTTTAAGCTGTGGGCTGTGATTACTATGATGACCTATTTGAAAAATTAAGAGTGAGTCTGAATGAAGTGCTTATCTTGTTTAAAACCTATGGAAATCTCAAGAACATACACTCTTTGTTTAGATTTTAGGATTAACAAAACAACTATCTGCTTCTATGTTGTGTTTTTCACATTTAAATCAGATTAAGATCATCCAAAACAAGAAAATTTTATCAAACTGTCAAAACATGTCGCTCTCAGAGGTAATTTAGAACATCTGTGCTCTATTTCGGCACATCCATGCTCTATTTTAGCACATTTGTGCTCTGTTTCGACGCATCTATGCTTTGTTTTAGTGCATCTATGCTTTGTTTTAGCGCATCCATGCTCTGTTTTAGCACATCTATTTTGACGCATCTGTGCTCTGTTTCGGCACATCTATGCTCTATTTTAGCACATGCGGTCTTTGTTTTAGCACATCTATGCTTTGTTTTGGTGCATCTGTGCTCTGTTTTGGCACATCTGTGCTCTATTTCAATGCATCTGTGCTCTGTTTTAGTGCATTCGGTTTCTGTTTTGGTGCATCTATTTTTTCGAGCCTAGGTAATTTTTTGACTTTCAGAAATTAGGTCTCTTCGGTCCAATCTTTCCCATGCTCAGAGTTTGGAAGACTACAAATTTTGCTAAGAATTCCTTAGAAAGAAAGATTATAAAGCCCAAAAAGTCTCTCAGTTATAAGAAAGTATTGAAGAAGAGGAATTTTCTATATCAAAGTCAAAAGGTCCTGCTTGAACACAAAACCTTTATTCATCGATATCACGACTATGTTAGAGGTTTCACTAATGATTATGTTGTAGAACCCTTATATTCAAGAGCTTTCTTTCAAAGAAGAGCCCTTTCTCAAAGGCATAACCACAGTCAGCATATTCATCAACCTACAATCACATACGCTACTCATCCAAATCAAATTCTACAATAGAGAACTCAAACACATTAGGCATCCATTAAATTCATCTATTGACAAAGCTAAGATCAAACTTCATAAAGTGCAAAATCATCCTTATTTTCGATCTTTGGTTTAATTCCCACAAATAAGATTTTCATCCTATTACTCAGGGAAATCATGAGCTAAAGATTAAAATTTTGTTAAGTCGTAGAATCTTCATTCTATCCTGACTTTCATCACAATTGTACTATTTCATTCCTTTGATCAAAGTTAGTAGAATTTGATTAAAGCTTATGCCTATTATCATGAGATCTCAAAAGCACATAGAAAAAGATGAAAGCACAGTGAAAAACATGGGTGACAATAGTGAGAGGGAGGAAAACCTCTTTAACAATTCAAATACTGAAGAGATAACAAAGGAAAAGCTTCAAGAAGCGGAACAGGATCCCCAATTCCATACTCTTATGGAAAATATTTTAGAAAGAAACAAGGAAAGATACTTTCTTTCTTTAGCTATTCAAGGAGCCAAGTTACCTGCCGATTTTGACACATAAGGGATTAAAGAAAGTTCTGAAACCCCTCTTGACAATTTTAGTGCTCTTACTCAACAGATTAAGGAATTACAAGGGAAAATAAAAGAAATGCAAGGGGGAGCAACAAAGAAGTATGTTTTGAAGGAAATATGTCCTTATCCATTCAATAGAAATCTTTGAATGATTCCTTTTCTGAAACATTGCGAAATCCCTAAGTTTGATAGGTATAATAGGAAAACTGACCCCATTGAGCATGTAAGGGATTTTCAAAATATGAGCTTAGAATTTTCTCATAATGATACTTACCTAATGTGATTATTTCGATGAAGTCTGGGTGGACAATCCATGGAGTGGATTTCAAAGATCACTCCCCCCATCGAAACATTTGAAGAGTTGATAAATAAGTTCATATCACAATACTCTTACAACATTCAACACTAGATAACCATGCTTGATCTTTGTAAGATAAAACAAAAAGTAGGGGAATCTTTCACTAAATTTTTGCAAAGATGGAGAAGGGTGTTTGCTAGATATTCTCATCCTATTCCTGAAAAGGAAAAGATGGAGATCTTTATCGATAGTCTTAATCAAGAAATGAGTTACAGACTAAACCTTCATTGTCCTCCATCATTTCAAAAATTGATTGAAAACATAATTACTATTGAAGGTGCATTGATCAAGCGTGGAGTTCTAAAGATTGATAAAGAGGGTTCGACTTCGTACAACAACAACAACAACCATAATAACAACAATGACAAGTCACGATTCTGGACTTGAAATAAAAATGTTGTGAATGATGGGGTAGTAGGTGCTAACAACATGAATACGAAGCCCACCTTCCTTAATGTGTCAAGTGTTCAACGTAACAATAATACCAGAAATTCTAGTACCCAAGGCAATGTCTCTAATCAAGGAGACACAACTAAAGATCGTGGAAATAATTTTGGCAATAATCAAAATTCAAATGCGCCCAAACCATCATATTTTTCAAATCGACAGAGTTTCACTCCCTTGGGCCAATCTTTGGAATCCATTCTTAAATAATTATTGAGTCAAAATGCTATTACATTACCACCACAAAAAAATTATGAGCCTCAAGTTAAATCGCCATCATGGAATGACTCACACTTCTATGATTATCATAGGTGCAAAGGTCATAAGACAAACAGTTGCCAGGGGTTAAAGAATATTGTTCAAGATTTGATTGATAACCGTACCATCACAGTTGAGGGACATAATGTCAATAATGATCATCAAGCATTCAAGAATCCACTCCCTAATTATCACAAAGGGGAATCCTTGAATGGTAAGGGCAACAATGTTAATAACATCCAGGACATTATTATCAATCATATCTATACTGATGACCCTCAAATCAATTCTATCTGAATCAAAGGTAAGCCAGAATATCGAGAGGTCAATGTTATGACAAGGGGACAAGCAAAGATCATTGTCAAAGGTGGCTCATCTAAAGCAGAAATTCACCCTCCAAGTCAATACAATTTGGTTGAGCAATTATGAAAAACATCAGCCCAAATTTCTATCTGGGAGCTTTTAAAGTTATCACCTGCACATAAAGACATTTCGGAAAAGGCTCTCGTCGATACAACTATATCTCCTGATCTAGATACCGATAAATTTCAAGCCATGGTGGCACACTTGTCCTCCTACACATGTTTATCTTTTTTTGAAAAAAGATGATTCATCCATAACCCATCCGCATAATTCATCGCTCTATTTAGAAGTCATGGTTCACAAATCCCGCATTAGACGTGTTCTCATAGATGGGGGAGCCAGATTAAATATTTGTACTCTGAAATTGGTCCTAGCTTTGGGATATTAAGTAGGTTCTATAGATCCACAGAGAAAAATTACAATCAAGGCCTATGATGATGAGGAAAGGACTTCCAAAGGTCTCATGATGTTACCAATCATAGTGGGACCTGTTGTGAAGAATACCTTTTGTCAAGTTCTCGATCGGGATCTAACCTATAACATACTATTGGGTCATCCACGGATTCATGACATGCAAGCTGTTCCATCTATTTATCATCAATGTTTGGAGTTTCCATATGATGGACAGGAAGTAACAATACCCGCTGATCACAATAGCAGTCAAACTTGTTCTAACCTAAGAGAAAATATGGACACATTTGTCCCACATAACAGAGAGGCTTTGGTTATCTCTACCTCCAAAAACAAAGAGCAAGTGCAAGAAATGATAAGCAATTTTGGCACCAAGTTAAAATTGAAAGATAATGGGGTGGGAGAATATTCTTTATCTCTCTCTAATCTACCCCTATCTCCAAGATCCCATGGTCAGCCCTCAACATCTACACAACAGGTTGTAATAGCTTTAGCCTCAACTTTAGCTCCCATTACCAAATTTAATGGGATATTTATCAAAGAAACTAAAGTAGAAGATAGATCTATTCTTGATTGGCTCTATAAAGATGAAGAAGAATCCATACAGCATATCAAGATACCCACACAATAATATGGAAAGGGTTATACTATCATGCAACAAATGGGTTATGAAGGAAATGGCCCTCTAGGTAAGAGAAAAGAAAGTATTGTTGAACCTGTCCAATTAAAAACAATGCATCCAAAAGATAAGACTGGGTTAGGATATGGTGAAGATACTAAGGAAAAATTAACACAAAGGCCATATAATGAGGAGTTAGTTGAATCAATTATGAGAATTCAAGCAGGTAATTCTGAAATAGACTCCAATGAATATGAATGGGATGATTTCTCTGATGATACATATATCTCTGAGAAAAGGGTGGATGTCATACACAAATTCTCACCAAAATTCTTACAAGGAGAAAGCTCAAGACCTCCATTTGAATATGTCGTACAAAGCATCTAGGACTTTAGTGAGACCAATTCGATTCAAAGTGAGATAGATCATTCTGAGGAAGATACCATTCTAGACTTCTCCCATAATAACATTGACAATAATGTCATGACCCTCACAGCCAATGACCTTACTCATCCTAATGATCCATTACCTTTGATTCACCCTAAACTCATTGATTGGGAACAAATTGCACCCATTGATGTTCCAACTTTTCCAAATGATGAAACCATAATAAAATTTCTTTGTTCATCTCATCTCGAAACAAGTTCCACTGGGGAATCACAAGATCAGAGTTTTTGATAGGAAAGTGCCAAGTTTCTCAGCTATGAAATAAATAATATAAAAGAAATATCTAATGGTGAAAACCTAACAAAGGTAGTATTAGATCAAGAAAAAAGAAAAATGAAAAAAGATCTAATGGTGAAAACCTAACAAAGGCAGTATTAGATCAAGAAAAAAGAAAAATAAAAAGCATATCCAATGGTGAAAACCTTTCAAAGGTGCCAGAGGATGGGAAACTTGACACTCTTCTAGAGTATTATCAGGAAAGATCTTCCATTCTAATCAAACCAATAGAATCACTCAATATAGGTACTACAGAAAAGCCTAAAGTTTTGCAATTAGCTGCATCTCTGACAGATGAAGAAGTACCTAGATTCATAGACTTTCTCAAAGATAATCAAATCAATTTCACATGGTCCTACATAGATATGCTTGGATTGGATCCAACTCTCATCATGCATCATTTATCTATTACACCGGGGGCAAAGCCTGTAAAATAGAAACTCAGAAAAATGCATCCACATGTGGCATTGTTGGTTAAAGAGGAATTAAAGAAACTCTTAGATGTTGGATTCATTCGATCCATGGACTATACAGAGTGGATCTCCAATATTGTGCCTGTTTCAAAGCCAGACACTAGGATCAAAATTTGCACAGATTTCAGAGATTTGAACAAAGCATGTCCTAAAGATGAATTTCCCTTACCGAACATTCATATGATTGTCGATTTAACTGCTAGACATGCAATGTACTCATTGATGGATGGATTATTAGGATACAACTAGATAAATATTGCACCAGAAGATCAGGATAAAATAACATTTACATGTCCTTGGGGTACCTATTGCTGGAACGTAATGCCATTTGGATTGAAAAATGCAGGAGCTACATATCAACGAGCAATGACAACAATTTTTCATGATATGATGCATACATTCATGGAATATTATGTTGATGATCTTCTTGCTAAGTCTAACACTAGAGAAGGACACATCGATATCCTATCTAAAATTTTCAAAAGAATGGAACAATTCAAAGTAAGACTTAATCCAAAGAAATGCGTCTTTGGAGTGAAATCTGGAAAGTTACTAGGTTACATTGTGTCAGAAAAGGGAATTGAAGTAGATCCAGCTAAGGTACAAGAAATTCTTGATATGCCACCACCAAGGAACATTAGTCAACTACGCTCTTTACAAGGACGGTTAAAATACATTCCCAGATTCATTGCTCAACTAGTAGTAAAAAGTCTACCATTTACACATCTCTTACATAAGAATGTTCCATTAAAGTGGGAGCACAAATGTGAAGTACCATTTGATCAAATAAAGTAGTATCTCATGAATCCACCAGTGTTGACTCCACCAGTGCAAGGTGCACCTCTCATATTATATATCACTGCCACGAAAGTGTCTTTAGGAGCATTATTGGCACAAGAAGACAACTCAGGAAAAGAATGAGCCATTTATTACATCAGTCGAACCCTAACAAGTCACGAGCTAAATTATACCTTCATTGAAAAATCTTGTTTAGTAGTGGTGTTGACTTCTCAAAAATTACAACACTACATGCTAACTCATACAGTGAAGCTGGTGGCTAAGATTGACCCACTCAAATATCTTCTAAGTAAAACAACCTTAACTGGAAATTTGTCTAAATGGGTTATGATCCTAAGCAAATTTGATATTCATTATGTGGATCGAAAATCTATAAAGGGGAAAGTAATTGTAGATCAATTAGTAGAAGCACCAATGACAGCGGAACACCCAATACATGTTGATTTTCCTGATGCCAACATTTTTGCAGCAGATATCCAACAATCATGGTCACTTTACTTTGATGGTTCTTACACTCAACACAGTTCAGGATAAGGAATTCTTTTCATTACACCTTAAGGACATACAATCCAAAAATCTTATCGGCTAATGTTTCCTTGCACAAATAACATAGCTAAGTAGGAGGCATTGATAATCGGCATGAGAATTGCAGTAGATTGAAAAATAGTAGAACTTCAAGTTTTCGATGATTCACAACTTGTTATAAATCAAATCTATGATGAATATCACACTAAAGATGACAAGTTGACACCTTACAAAAGAATGGTGGAAGATCTCAAGAAATACTTTCTTAACATCCATTTCATACAGATTTTGTGCATTGATAACAAAGCAGCAGACGTTATGGCTACAATCGCCTCTCTACTCCAATTGTCAAATAATAAAAAATGGTACGATTTCTTGGTGGAAAAATTGTTTTCTCCCACCCATGACAATCCTAAAATGAAAATCATTTGCCATCTTACGAGTTCTGACTCATCCTTATATGGTCAAATTTACACTTACCTAAAGAATACTACTTTACCCTTAGGCTTGTCTGGGAACCAAAAATGAAATTTCATTCGTCAATCATCCCGTTACACCTTAATTGCTGACATCTTATACCAGCGTGGTCTGGATGGTACCCTCCTTAGATGTCTTGAACATGATGAATCGGAAAAGGCCTTACAAGAGGTCCATGGTGGAATTTGTGGGGCACATTCAAGTGGACTAACGTTAGCAAATAAACTTGTAAGATTAGGATACTACTGGCCGACCATGGAAAAAGAATCATTCGCTTTTGTGAAGAAATGTTCAAAATTTCAGATTCATGGGAACCTCATTCATGCTCTTGCTCAGGAATTACAACCCTTCACCACAACATGGCCTTTCGCTCAGTGGGGATTGGATTTGGTTCGCAAGATACATCCATCATCTTCAAATGGACATAAATTTATCATTATAGCCACTGAGTATTTCACTAAATGGATTGAAGTTGTTCCTCTAACAATAGTTACAGGAAAACAAATCTCTTCGTTCATCTTGAATTATATCATTTGTAGGTATGGCATTCCTAACTACATTATCACAGATAATGGTAGACCTTTTAAAAATCAGGATGTTGATGAACTATGTGAAAGATTTCACATCCAACACGGGTTCTCTACACCTTATTATCCACAAGGGAATGATCAAGCCAAAGCTTCAAACAAAATAATTCTAAAGATTTTGAAGAAAACAGTGAATGAAGCAGGCCATGATTGGCATGTCCAATTGAATCCGGCATTATGTGCCTATCAAACAAGCATTTTCACACTAACAGGAGCTACTCCTTATGCGTTGGTCTATGGAGCAGAGGATATTCTACCACTAGAAGTTGAGATTCCTTCACTTCGAGTATCACTCAAAGGGTTAATCAATGATGAAGACTATAGAGTATCAAGGTTGCAAGATCTAGAATTGCTTGATGAACGGCGTCAAACTGCGGTAAATCATTTGAAGGGGTATCAACAAATTATGTCCTGTAGCTATAATCATAGAGTCAAACCACAAAATTTTCAAGTGGGTGATTTGGTTCTTAGAGAAAACCCTTGAAATCAACAAGATCAGGAAAAGAAAGGCAAGTTTAAACCAAATTGGTTATGCCCGTTCATTATCGTTGCAGCATACGGATCGGGGGCATATTAGTTGTCAACAGCAAAAGGGGACCTGTTTGAAGATCCAATCAACAAAATTCATCTGAAAAGGTTCTACACTTGAGAAAATATCAAAAACAATATAAAAAATCCTAAAAAAAAATGCCTTGATGAAAACCTGGCAAACAGGCATCTTGGTAATAACAAAAAAAATCATAAAATCAGGAAAAAGTGCAATAAAAACAAATGGTGAAAACCTGGCAAACAAGCATTGTTTGTGCTTTTATTTGGTTCTCTCATCTATTAGGATTCATTCTACATAGGCATCCTTTTCATCAAATCACTCACACACCTCACCATCGCATTCGCATTCGCATCATTCTCCTTGGGATGACAAGGATCTCGTCATGGCTTGATAATTTGAGGATTATCCATCGCAATAGTTGTGTTTAACAAGAGTCAAAGTACAAGGTCACTAGGGGGAAGTTTTCTTTTCTAGCAGGTAGTCGGCAACATGTGTCTAGCATCAGGGTATCGAAAACAATAGTCTTGTCCAATTAAACTAAGCTTACATGACTCTTTTGACAGATAATTTAAAACAAGTTGGATGATCTTAATCTGAATAAAATGAATGGAAAACTTAAGAGCATAAGTTGCAAAATGTTGTTTTGATATTTGATGACATCATATCTTTGGAGTGGTTCAATGATGTACTGAACTAGAATCACAAGGAAGAAGTATGATTTTTCTTTGCTTGTTGTCTATAAGTTAATCATTAGTATGGTGCAAATTGGTCGTGGGACATGCTCTACAAAGTATCATTGATGACATTTCAGAATTTGCATAGGAAAATGGTTATCTTTTGTCTATTTATGCAAGCAATACTCAGGTCATCTTAGTTCAATTATACCTTGATGCTTGTATTAACTTGCTACATTAAACATTATGGAGGCATTACTCAGGTCATCATCGGTGCTAACATACCCTTTGATGCTTGTACTAACTTTCAACATATTAAAAGGCTTAATGATGACAATGAAACATAGTAGGAAATGGAAACAAGGAGAATGGATCATTATTTCATTTAGGATTGCATAATTCATTTAGGACTACATAATTCATTTGCATTTTGAGGACCTTTTTTTTTAGATTTTTGAAGATGGATCACGATTCTTGAATATCTTTTTCAAATAGCAGTTGAGTATGACTGAAAATTTGTTACATCTCATTTTCATTATCATTCACATTCATTTCACATCATTTTCCATTATCATTATCATCGCACTTGCATACTTACATCATCATTTCATTTCATTATCATATTCATTATCATATCATGATCATTATCCAAAATTACACATTATATGCATGGTCGTTGTCTTAAATCATTCATAAATAAAATTGCATTCATTTCATTTCACATCCTCACTTAGGTTATCATGATCATTTTCATTGCATCATATATCATAAGTTCATTATATAAGTGCATTTCCATTACATATTACATCATCATAAAGCATTTACATCCTGCATCATACATTCATTGCATACATCATAAGGGAAAAGAAAAAATCATTTTAGATCATTATTGCATCATCATACATGACATAGCCTATAAAAGTAAAAGCATACATCCATAACATGTGCATAATCAAATCACCACTGCATATCATAGATCTCATCAAAACAAATGTCCAGGAATACAAGGATATCAAATGTTCCAAAAAGATATATCGCATACAATGGCATGGATGTGTACAAAATGCTCATCACTGAGGGTCATCTAGTCGTGGATCATGACTACTGCTGCCTCCCAAGGTAGTGGGCCTCGATGGATCTCTGCTCCTAGAGGCTTTGATCTCTCATCTGACTGGCTAACTCACACTCCTAGTCGTACTCCTAGAGTGACTGCGTGAGTGAGTCCGAGTCTGAGTACCTGACTGGGTAAAAGCTATCCGTCGCTCAGGTGGCACTGCCTCAAAATATCGCATCCTGTAGTACTCGGCCTCCCGAGTAGTCTCTAGCCCCTTTGCCACAACCTCTCTAATAGGGTGCTCTCCACTGATCTCAGTAGTCTCTCGGCTACCTCCTCAGCCTATATGCATCACTCCCTGAAGCTGTCTCTCTCGGCTGTGAGCTGAGCTATCTGTGGGTCAGGAGGTGGTGGCTATGCTATTTGTCCTTGCAGCTAACTGATGGTCACCTGTGCCTGTGCTAACTGACTCCTAAGAGTCTGAACCTCAGCTTGCAAAGCATCCACCTGTCCCTATGATGGAGCTTTGATAGTGATCCGTGGCGCTAAAGTGCTGGCCTGACCCACCGCTCTGGATGTCCATGGCCTAGTACTGAAGGGAATATCAAAGAATAATCTCTGCCTCCTACCATCCTGCCATCCCCATCATCCCCACTGTCTGAGTCATCTGACTCCTCATCCATCTCCTCATCTTCGGAGCTCTAATCATCCACATCCATGGCCACCCCACTGATATCTGCGGCCTGCTCTACCGGTACCTGTCCCTTACCCTGTGGCTGCTGTCGCCCTGCCTGAATAACTGGACCTCCCATCAATGGGGTAGGCTCATATGGACTGGTAAATCGAGGAAAGGGATGTGTATAGAAGTATGCAACATAGTCCTCTGTCATCCCTGCATCTGTGATCTCTGGCCGTACAGTCCTGTAGATACCAAAAATTGGTCTAGGCCTGCAATTAGATATTCGACATAATTTTCTATAGTCTGTGGTCATGATTAAATAATTTTAATTATTTAATTAACTTTTCTAACACATATTTCCTCTATTAATTAAATACCCCTTTTTAATTAATTCATTAATTCATTAAATGACCTTTATCCAACTTGACTAATTAAATACATCACAATTATTTAATTATGTCCCTAACTAATTTATTCTACCCCCTTTATCTATCAATTAAATTACCCCTTTATCATAATTTTCCAACTATAATTTAATATCTTTATTTAATTATCCATTTAACCCCTTTATCTATAATTAAATATTTATTATTTAATTATTCATATTTATCCTTTTCAAACAGTCAAATTAAATAAATTACTTTATTTATTTAATTAAAAGTCTTATTTTTGAATGTTGAATTAAATTAGCATTTAATTCATATTTAATTATTTATGTCACATTGTTCTGTCAATAAGTTGACTAGGTCATTCACTCACCTTTGGACTCGAGTTCTATTTTTAGTTCTCTAGTTATCTCTTCAGTTTAAACACCAGTTTAACTCTGTGAGAGAACTCTCCATCACAACTAGTCGATTAACTAGTTCTAACTCACGTTTGCATTAGAATGCATTTATTCTCCAACTTCTAACTTTGGCTTTTGCATACAATGTCTTTTTCTTCTATTTTTGAAGATTAAGATTGGAACTCATGTTCTAACTCACGTTCTAAAATTAGTCTTTATCCTACAGAACTCATGGAACTCATGTTCGATCTCTCTTTCAATCTGAGCCAATCTTTCGAAAACCTACAATCTATAAAATGGCCTGTCACAATCATTATTCCTCCTCCTGAAATTATACACTTTTGAGAAGAAACAATCTTCGATATTTTGCTTAGACATTCAACACAGCTATACTTGCATTCAAACATGGAAATCTGAGGGCAAGAAAAATAAGAAGGAAAAATGGAGAAGAGCAATGGAGTTAATTCGAAAGGGTGAATACATATTCGGTGAGATCAATTCAGTTTGTTAATTATTCATTATGTTTTCAATTTCGTTCTTTATTGTTTGATTTTAGATTAGTTTTGATTTAGATTAGGATTAATATTGTTCTTTCTAGTTGCAGATCTTACAAGATAGATTTAATCTGAAGTTACATTTGGTGAACCCGACGCGAATCACGCTTCAAATTCACACATCTTTCTATTTTTCCATTTTCTATTTTTCATTTTTTTTGCAGGTTTTTCGTCCAATGAACCGCATCTATCAAAAACAGTGACACAACTGTCATTACGAACCACATCTGGAATGCCATACACCGCATCTACCTATCAATTGCCACATTCGCCTATCGAATTACTGAACCGCATCAGACACTCCATTAACCACATCCGCCTGTCACCAGCCGAACTGCATTTGTGGCTCCAAAAGCCGCATCTGGCTGGTAAAAGTTTTTTGTTTTTTTTTATCGATTTCTATGCATCCATGTTTTCAGTTTTGGCTTTTTAGGTGATTTAGATTTTCGCTAATGCTTGTTACAGTTGTTTCAAGGTGGAATAACAAGTGTTTGCAGGATGAAGCATAGAAGACAATACAAAATCCAAAGACAAATAATGAACTACTGAAAAATTTGCATGCAGGACCTAATGCTTTTATCTTTTTAGCAAGCTTTTCATTTGATAGATAGATAATTGTCATGTGGAATAAAATGAACCTCTATTTGGTAGTGTAAATAATCTTGTTTGGGCTTAATAATTTACTAGTGTTTTTTGTGTCTGCGTTGTTAGTTTAGAACCCCATGATTTAGTAATCGAAGTATCCTCTCCCCTTGCGCATTCATGCGATCCTGGGTGTAAGAGAAATGGTTACTGACTCTAGAATTTGGGCCTATCTTGGTGGGAAAAGTACTCACCCCAAGATGACTCAGACCGGTAGCACGCTAAAGCCAAGCGACTTCCAGCCGGTATACAAAAGTGGATTCTTGGGGAAACCCCAAGAATCACGCACACTATTCCAACCGGATGGATAGAAATGGACTCTCGTCGACGTTGGATAGTGTCCCATGAATGGAATGCCAAAATTAAACACCTTGTTGTAGAGTTACCAAAATCCTATATACTTGTTGGCGTAATAGGGTCAGCCCTGTGAAGTCGTCTTACAATCTTACGGTTTATGTGTAGAGTTGAAAGGTATGCCATGGGAGATTTATGGGTACTGTAGCTTAGCTGCCCCGTATAAGTGAGTGTCATGGAGGGGAGCCAGTGGGGTCAAGCTACTAATCATCCACCGTAAATATGCGTAACTGGAGAAATCCAAGTAAGAATTCAACAAGTACTGTCCTAAAAGCCTAGGGTGTAAATGTTTTTTGAGTCTAAACAGTCCATCCATCACAAAACTGAAAATACTTTGAATGTTGTGTTTGTTGTTTGCTATATTTGCCAAAATATTGATCAAACAAAGAAAAGTCAGTCAAACAATTTTCTAGAAAAATTTCAACTGTCAGAAATAGAGTCGCATTTGTCAATTTAAACGCTGCATCTATACTAGTGAGTCGCATCTGTTAGGGGAAAAGCCACACCTGGCTATCAAATTTTTTCACTTTTTCATAGTCTGCATATCACGAGTCATACCTGTCATAGTCTGAGTCACATATGTTCATGCAAACCGCATCTATCAGTTTTCGAGTTGCATGCGTTCATGTAAACCACATCTGTCAGTTTAAACACCGCATGTGCATAGGTAAACCACATTTGTCATAAGAAAGACCGCAACTATCAAAAACTTTGCATGCACTGTCAAAAAACCGCATCTGTCAAAATCTGAACCGCAATTGTTAGGAGAACCGCATTTACCTGTCAACAGAAAACATAAAAAATATGTGAGCTGAATCCAGAACATCATTGTCATAATTTGTTGTGGGTTCTTAAGATCAACATTAGATTTGAAACTGGTAAATTTTGCTCAAAACCTTGCATTGTTAGGTGTCATATACATCTTAGTTACCATCATTAGGTGTCATATATGTCTTGGTCATAGTAAACATCCTAGTCATAGTCATCCTAAGTTGCATGCATATAGATACTCCCTAGGAAATTGCATATCACAAGATTAGATAACTTTCCTTGTCATTAGATAACTTTCCTCATCATTGGAAACATTCATGTGTCGATTTGTAAAAATCATTGAACCTTGTCACTTTAGTCCCATCTAGTGGATCTTTTCAGCTCGTTTAGTCTAGTTTGAAAAATTCACGTTGTCACTGTCCTTGTCATACAATCAGGTTCCTTGGTCGAAAACGAGTCTTTGCATGCATTTATCCCATAGGTGGTAGGTTATACCATCTTAGAATCATTTATCATCATAGTTTGCTCACATGTTTCATATTGTCAGTCCTATCATACCTCATCTTAGTGTATGTCTTTTAAAAACCATTCTAGCTACGTCATTTATCGTCAGAAAAATCCAAAAACATAGACATAGGTCATAACAGTTTTTAGGCATAGTCTGCATTACACATTTTGAGCAACATTTTCATGGTCAAAACAAGGTCCCAAAAGAAAAACAAAGCAATGATAAACCCCAATGAATTCATCAATCCATTCGCAAATCAACCGTCAGGAAGTAAACAACCCCACAAGTCTCTACTAGAAAAACATGTCACTAGGGACATGCATGGTCATATTTTCATAGAAGACATAGACGCAGTAGTACAAGATCCTGAATTTGCATCCTTTATGGATGACTATTTGGAAAATGATCCCCAATGCTATCTAGCAAAATTGCTAGCAGAAGGTGCCAAACTACCCATAGGATTTGATATACGTACCTTGCAAACATATTCAACTCAACCATCTCAAACTACAATGTCAATTGTCTCTATTCCACAAATTACCGCAGCAATACCAACTGGTATACCAACTCAGACATCGTCAATTGTAAACACCACCCCTTTCAACATCACACAAGGTTTACAATTTACTATGGGGGCAACTTTTTCCAACCCCTTTAGCACCAACATGACTAGTAAGAGAACCAAAGTTGGCGGAAACATACCTATACCAAGTCAAACCATTCAGACAGGAAGCATTCCTATTCCAAATCAGACATTTCAGATAGGGAACATACCTATACCAAGTCAAACCATTCAGATAGGAAGCATTCCTATTCCAAATCAAACATTTCAGACAGGAAGCATTCCTATACCTACTCAAACCATTCAAACAGGGAATATCGCTATACCGAATCAGAATATCTTGATGGGATATATTCCCTCGCCTAATCACAACCCATCACAAAACATGGCATATCAAAATGCTTACATTGATCCAAATATCACAAACACCATGTCCTTGATGCAAGTCAATGTCCTTCAAAACAAGATGCAAAATCTTCAACAGCAGTTGGACAACATGTCTATGTCCGGAAAATGAACTATCTCAGCACAAGACCTATGTCTAGGTCCCTTTGACAAAGTGCTTTACATGACACCTTTCCCCCATGGATACATTATACCAATTTTTCCTAAGTATAATGGGAGAAATAATCCTATAGAACACATTAGAGAGTTCTCAACAGCATGCATGGACATAGTATATGACCCCACATACCTGATGAGACTATTTCCACGAACCCTTGTCGGGATAGGACTGGAATGGTTCTCTAAATTACCATATGGTATACGATCTTGGGGCGAATTAGCTGAGAAGTTTATCAAACATTTTGCCTTTAACATAGACAATGAGCTAAAAATTGCAACCTTGTGCCACATGACACAAGAAGATGGCAAAAATTTCACCACTTTCTTTCAGAGGTGGCGAAGTCCAGCTAGTAGGTGTCCAGTTGAAATACCCAAAAAACAAAAGGTCACAATATTCCTAGAGAACATCAACCCCAAATTACGAAGTGATCTAAGGGTACACTATTGTACTTCATTCTCAGACTTAGTACAAAAGGGAATCATCCTTGAGAAAAGCCTCATAGACAAAGGAGAAATGAAAGCACCAAGCAAAAACCCCATTGTCCAAAATCAAAACGCGCCAAATGATAGAAGGAAATTCTAGTCTAGGAACAAGAATGTTACAAATGATGGCATTGTTGATGCTAAAAACATACATACGAGACCAGTTATCACACTTAGAGGGTACAACTCCAATCAAGACATAACAAATAGTCCAGATCAACAAGCTAACTATGTCCAGAATTCACAACAACAAAGACCACAACAAAGGAGATTTCCTACATGTGAATTTACACCTTTAGGACAACCAATCAAGGTTATCTACAAAGAATTGCTTAAACTCATTCTCATCAAACCTTTGGAACCAGGGGAGTATGATCTTGGATAGTTTAAACCTTCTTGGAGGGATGACAAAGTCTATTGTGAATATCATCAAACCAAAGGGCACAACCTCCAACAATATCACCAACTCAAGAACATAATACAAGACTTTGTTGGGAATGGAACCATAGAGGTTGGTGGGCAGAAAAACACTAAGAAAAATGATCATAAGGTCTTCAAGGACCCATTACATCACCACACAAAAGGAAATGCCTCCAATTCAGGACCTAAGACCGATCCATCAACCAATTACACAAACACCAACTATGACTATGGAAAAGGAAAGATCATATATAGCCTCTGCACTGCAAATGAGCATGTCGATACCTTCACCATTAAGAAGCATCTGGAATGTACTGTAAACACATGCAAAACTAAGATCCCTATTCCGGGTCCTTCTTCTGAGCCATCCACGTAAGCTTCCAAGTACAAGTACAACCTTCTTGATCAATTGAGTAAAACCCCCATGCAAACATCTATCTTGGAATTGTTGACCTTATCACCTGGGCATCGAGCCATCCTTGACAAAGCTCTATAGAATACAATTATTCCTATAGACTTTGATTCAGAGAGATGGTGGGATATTTAACCAATTCACATCATGCCACCTTTTTCCAATAGGATTACTCAACTGAAAAGTCAGATCATAATGACCCCTTACATCTTGAAGTCTTAGTCCATGAAACGAGAGTCAGACGAGTCTTGGTAGAAGGAGGATCAGGTTTGAACCTGTGTACCCTTAAATTGGTTAAGGCATTAGGGTTCTCAGAAGACTATGTAGATACCTCTAAGTGTATAGTCATCAAGGCTTACGATGATGAGGAAAGATCGTCCAAAGGAGTTGTCACACTCCCTATCTGAATTGGCCCATCAATCATGAACACCAGCTTCCAAGTCTTGGATCTCACCCTCCCATACAACTTGTTATTAGGTAGACCTTGGATACACGCAATGAAGGTTGTACCTTCAACATACCACCAATGTCTCAAATTCCCCTATAATGGAACAGAGATCACCATTGATGGTGACCTAGATCCTTTTCAGTATTGTACAAGCCTAAAGGAAATTCCACAACGACAAGTGCCAATTAACCAAGAATCTTCTTCGTCCACTTTATCCCAATACATTGACCCCTCACGTCTCACTAAGTCCCTTTCATTCAAACCACCATCATCCACTCCAAAACTCGAGATCCAAGACAAGGGCTATGGCGAATACAAAATAAAGGCATCATACTGTGTTAGTGAACTAATTCCACCTAAGGCATATGGCTTACCCATGGTGGATAGAAGACAGTCAGTGGTCACATTTCATGTTCCCCCTACAATGACATTAACCAAATGGGGAGAGTTAAGCGAAGAAATTATGGATCAAGTTGATTCCTAGTTCTATCAAGAAGAACATGAATACCCCTCCCCATCTATTCAAATAGCCAAGGACCAGTATGGAAAAGGTTTTAAAATAATGCAAACGAAAGGCTATGACGGGCACAATAGGTTAGGTCTATATCAGAATGGAAGGACATAACCGATTACTGTCTACCCACGACCGAAATATCTAGGGCTAGGGTGTCAACCGCTTAGAATCGGGTTTCCTGGTACTTCGTTATCATTTCAAGAGGAAGTGAATGATTACGCAGACATCGAGACATCTCATGAAACACTTCCCCTAATTTATGACAAACCTCTAGTCTATGATGAATCCCCTTACTCTAGTGATGGTGAATGGGAGTCCCTTTCATCTACTAGTACTATGAACATAGATGCCTTATTTGGAGAATTGGACCTCAACATGAAACCTGAACCAAAATTATCTAGTCCTCATCCTAAGAAGCACTTGTCCAAACAAGAATGGCAAGAGAACTATTATTGAGAAACCCTTGATCATGCATCTTGGGCACTTGAAAACCCATCTTTTGACGAATCTTCCCTTACTATGGTCCCACATCAGAGTATACCTACACCTAGGAAGAAGAATAAGAAGGAGTTAGTCCAAAACTTCTAAAACCATGTCAACCACTCCGTATTAACCTTGTCAGCAGATACCTTTAAAAACCCTGATGATGACATGCCCCTTATATATCCTGAACTCATCGACTGGGATCAATAAGGTACACCTATCATAGATACATTCGAGAATGACGAAGCAATTGATGAGTTCATGGGACTTAGAGAAGGCATACCAAGAGGGGACCATAAAGCAGGTTTTACCATAGACTTGGATGAATAGTTATACTTTGGGGAGTCTATTTGCACCTCTAGTCACAAAAATGAAAATGAAAAGAAAAAAGACAATAAAAAGAAAAATGATAAGTCCCTAGGTGAAAATCGAAAGGCGCCTTTGGACGAAGAAAAAGACAAAATAAAGGACGTATCCGAGGGCGAAAACCTCTCAGAGGCACCCAAGGATAAAGGTTTAAATATTCTCCCCATTGAATAGGAAAAGTCACCGATGCTAGTGGAAGAATCTATTGAAGTCAACATAGGTACATAAGAGAATCCTCGGAAGGTATATTTTGCAGCTTCTTTAACAAAGACATAAAAACATGAGTTTAAGGACTTCTTCACAAAGAGACAAATAAAATTTGCATGGTCGTATGCTAACATGCCAGGGCTGGATCCAGACCTAATATTGCATCATTTACCACTACAGCCAGGTATTAAGCCAGTCAAGCAAAATTTGAGGAACATGCATCCACAAATTGCTCTATTGGTCAAGGTAGAACTTAAGAAACTTTTGGATGTAGGATTCATAAGGACAATAGACTATGCGGATTGGATATCAAATCTTGTACCAGTGACTAAGGCAACTAGGGGCATTTGCATTTGCACTGACTTTAGAGACATCAACAAGGCATGTCTTAAGGATGACTTTCCTTCACCGAATATCGATATGATAGTAGACCTTACAGTAGGCTATGAGATGCTATCCCTCATGGATGGTTTCTCTGGATATAACCGGATTAAAATAGCACCTGAAGAGCAACATAAAATAGCTTTTATGTGTCCATGGGGCACCTACTGTTGGAATGTCATGCCATTTGACCTTAAGAATGCAGGAGCTACCTACCAACGAGCAATGACTACAATTTTCCATGACTTTGTACATACCTTCATGGAAGATTATGTAGATGACATCATAGCAAAATCAAAAACAAGGGAAGATCATTTGAAAGTCCTAGACAAGATATTCCAAAGGCTTGAGAATTACAATGTCAGGTTAAATCTGAAGAACTATGTCTTTGGAGTCAAATCAGGGAAACTGTTAGGGTATATCATCTCTCACAGAGGCATTGAAGTAGATCCAAAAAAGGTAAGAGCCATCATAGAAATGCCTCCTCCATTCAGTATTGGTCAACTCAGAACCTTACAAGGGAGATTACAGCCAATTAGGCATTTCATAGTACAACTGGCAGATAAAATACATCCATTCCAGCATCTACTCAAGAAAGGAGTGCCATTTGTATGGACCCTTAAATGTCAAGAGGCCTTCCAGCAAATCAAGGACTATTTGCTTACTCCACCAATATTAATGCCACCTATAGAGGGAAAACCATTGATACTTTACATCTCAGCAACTCAGTTGGCATTAGGGGCTCTTCTCGCACAACACGATGATCAAGGTCATGAGAGAGTCATCTATTATATCAGTCGTACCTTAGTGGGCTATGAATTGAATTATAGCAACATAGAATGTGCCTGTCTTGCGGTAGTCTTTGCTACCCAAAAACTTTGGCACTATATGCTCAATCGACAAACAATGCTAATTGCAAAGATTGATACACTTAAATACATCCTAAGTAAGGAAACTTTAACAGGATGATTGGCTAAATGGGTCATGATACTTAGCGAGTATGACATTCAGTATGTCGAAAGGAAGGCTATAAAAGGACAGGTGATTGCAGATCAACTAGCTGATGCACCTATAAAGGCAGACCATCTATTAGTGGCAGATTTTCCAAATGAATTTCTCTTTAACATTGACATTAAAACAGAATGGAAACTATACTTTGATGGGTCACACACAAATCGTGGTTTAGGAGTTGGTATCTTATTTGTCACACCTCAAGGTGATACCATTCCCAAATCATTCAGGATTGCATTTCCTTGTACCAACAATATAGCAGAATATGAAGCTCTAGTGATAGGGTTGAAAATGGCTGTTCAATGGGCAATTAAAAGCCTACATATTTGTGGTGACTCTCAACTTGTAATCCAATAGGTAAATGATGACTACGAGACTAAGGATGAGAAGCTTGCACCATACAAGTGAATGGTAGATAGTTTTAAATAGTATTTCAAAGACATAACTTTTCAACAAATACCACATATCCAGAATAGAGCTGCAGATGCAATGGCAACCATGGGTTCCTTGTTGGATATTCTGAGTAATGTGCCTCAATTCGAGTTCTTGGTTGAATAGCTTTTGGTTCCCACTTATGATGTCCCTGATACTGCGATAGTGTGTACCATTGTTGGTCCTACATCTCCTTGGTATAAAGACATATTCGACTACCTCACTAACCAAACCCTACCACAAGACTTGTTTAATAACCAACATCAAACATTCATCTGAAATTCAGCCAAGTACACCATCATCGGAGAAACCCTATATAGACGCACCTTAGATAACACCCTTATGAGATGTCTCAATGCTGAAGAAGTACAAACAACTTTGCGAGTGGTCCCACTCTAGCCCACAAGATTTTGGGACTAGGTTACTATTGGCCTACAATGGAGAAAGATTCATACATCTTTGTAAAGAAGTGTAGACAATGTCAAATACATGGAGACTTGATAAGAGCACTAGTGCAAGAGCTTCCTCCAATTACTTCACCATGGCCCTTCACCCAATGGGGACTTCACCTCATAGGTAAGATACACCCTCCATCATCAAATGGCCATAAATTCATCATCACCGCCACCAAATACTTCACCAAATGGATTGAAGCTATTCCCATGACATACATAACTGAGACACAAATATCTAAGTTTATCCTAAACTATATCATTTGTTGGTATGGTGTACCACAATCCATAATCACAGACAATGGCCGCCCATTCAAGAACCAAGAAGTATGCCATTTATGTGAAGAATTCCACATCAAACACCATTTCTCCACTCCGTATTACCCACAAGGTAATGGCCAAGCTGAGGCATCTAATAAGACTATTGTTAGAATCCTTAAGAAAACTGTCAATGATGTTGGTTGTGATTGGCACCTACAGCTTAATCCTGCCTTATGGGCTTATCACACAAGCATCTGTACTCCCACCGGCGCCACTCCATTTTCCCTCGTATTCGGGTCCGAAGCTATCTTACCTATTGAGGTTGAAATACCTTCTCTATGGGTATCCTTGAAGGGTCATGTTGATGATGAAGAGTACCATGTCTCAAGGTTACAAGACCTAGAATTGTTGGATGAACGAAGACAGAAGGCATTAGATCATTTGCAAGCATATCAGAATCGTCTTCATCGTAGTTACAATAGGAAGGTTCTCAATAGACATTTTGACATTGGTGACCTAGTATTAATGGAGAATCCTAATAACCAAGCTGAAAGAGAGAAACCAGGTAAGTTCGAGCCTAACTGATTGGGGCCCTATATAGTCACAGAAGCCTTTGGATCAGGAGCGTACCAACTCTCTACTCCTGAAGGAGAGCCGCTTTTGTCCCCTATCAATAGTCTGCATCTAAAGAGGTTCTATGCTTAGTCTCTGAGAATCCGTGTCTTATTCTAGAAAAATACAAAAAAAAAATGAAAAAACAAAAAAATGGTTACCTAGATGAAAACCTGGCAAACAGGCGTCTTTGTAACACCAAAAAAAAAAAAAAGAGAAATAAATTCGTCCAATAGTGAAAACCACTTCGGTGGCACTATGGATAAGTACCATGGTGAAAACCTGGCAAACAGGCACCATGTGTAGTCAAGCTCTCTCATCTGTCTACCATCATTCTAATCAGACTTTTTCATCAACATTCATAATAAATGGTTTTCTTATCCATTCCTTGAAACGATTGACATCTAGCATCCATTCCATCACATTACCCACTCCATCTTCTGAATCTTATTCTTGACTAGGAGAAAATCCTTGTTCTATGCCCTAACACCTTGTACATAATGTCGCATCATTGAAAATGTCCTGAAAAATCCCCAAAAAAATTAGAAAACTTCAAAAATCTAAAAAAATAAAAAAATGTCAGAAAATCCCAAAAATAGAGTGAAGTCAATCATGTCAAGTCAATCATGTCAAGTCATTATGTCAAGTCGGTCATGTTAAGTCAGTCATAGTCATAGTCCAACTACATTGCCTCTATGACTGGGACGTAGGCAAGGCCATCAATCGATGTGCCCCCAAGGCATTAGGTCTATCAGTCTAGGTTTGTCATGTATCACACATTTAAATCATGATACTTTGTATATTCAAAGTCATTGGTCATGTCGAACTACGAGGTCTCTACGTGTACAACGTAGGCAAGGCTAATCAATTGATGAGCTCCTGAGACCACACTAGGTCAGTCCAATAGGGTTCATTCACAATCACTATCACACAAGTGGCATATCATAGTTTAAGGTATCATCTCATGTCATACACGGTCAACACACACACACATAATTTATCAGTCAAGGAATCAAAACAAGTCACGCAACAACAAGGAAAAACATCTCAAATAGTTATCAAGGCAATATCACACACATTGTCAAAGCAATCAACCTATGTCTAAACAAGATATGTCTTTCTTGTCAATAGACGTCATCAATTGTCATAGTCTCATGTGGCTTGTCACTTCAACATCATTAGACTCCAACGTCTTATACGGCATGTCTCTTACTGAAACTAGGCTTTGTCATGCCTTATATAGAAGTCACCAAGTCGAAACTAGACTCAATGTCTTATGCAGTATGTGTCATTATCTCACATTACGCTATGTCAAACATCAAACATCAAACAATCCCACAAGATAAAGTTTTGGCGAATACATTTATTTGGTTTTATGACTTTATATCCTATTTTGTCTTATCTTTTTATCGATTTGTGCAAAATATTGTTACTAAATTTCTCGAGGATGTCCCTTGAAGGATTTAGAGAAGCAAAAATGTCTCAGGATTCCTTTTCTTTGGCTACTATCTGTCAACTATCTTTTTTGGTTTTTGAGTCATGTTACTAGTTTCCTCAAGGATTTAGAGGAGCGATGACGTCTCATGGCCCATCTTTTATTTGTCTGCTGTCTGTGGTTTGTCTTGACAAAATGACTGGGGCAATTTTGTCATGCCTTATACAAAAGTCACCAAGTCGAAACCAGACTCAACGTCTTATGTAGTATGTGTCATTCTCTCACATTATGCTATGTCAAACATCAAACATCAAACAATCCCACAAGATCAAGTTTTGGCGAATACATTTATTTGGCTTTATGAATTTATATCCTATTTTGTCTTATCTTTTTATCAATTTGTGCAAAATCCTATTACTAGCTTTCTCAAGGATGTCCCTTGAAGGATTTAGAGAAGAAACAATGTCTCAAGATTCTTTTTCTTTGGCTGCTATCTGTCAACTATCTTTTTTGGTTTTTCAGTCATTTTACTAGTTTCCTCAAGGATGTCCTATCAACGATTTAGAGGAGCGATGACATCTCATGACCCGTCTTTTATTTGTCTGTTGTCTATGGTTTGTCTTGACAAAACGACTGGGGTAATTTTGTCTTTAGTGTGAGTTAAGACACTCCTTGTCTGTGACTGTCTATTTTTCATAGATGGATGACTTTGTACACTATGGTCTATCTCATATCATAGTGTGTACTATCCATCTATGTCATGTCCCACCCAGTGATGATAACAAGCAAGTATAGCGTATTTGGCAATATATCGAAGATTATGTCTTTTTCTCAATCAATCAAACTTTCATTATATCATTTTCTCCATCAATCAAACTTTAATTATTTCTTACTAACATTCTAAATTCATTTTTGTCCTAACATTTCTCTTCTTCGAGCATAAGGATAAAGTCCTGTGACACAATAATAACATTAAATCACTTGCATTAGTATACATTTCACATAGTTGCATTACATTGCATTTCACATCATGACATAATAGGCATTGCATCATCATAGCATCCATAATGTAAACATTACATGTACATATCACCATCATATATAAGTTAACATCATTATAAAATGCATAAATCATAACATATAGAAACATTTCATTCATAACACATGTACATACATCATTTAGGAAACATAATCATCTAGAAATAAAGCATCATCCATAACATAAGAATTGCATATCATATAGAAGCCACCAAAATCATATATATATCACTCAAATTGTGTCACAATACAATGTCTGAATGTATCAATAAATACAACATGAGCTCGCAGGCTCTCTAATCAAAATACAATTGTCTACATAAGTCCCTGTCATTGTGTCCCACTACCCCTGCTATCACGTGGTGATGATGGTGGGAAAAGGCTCGAAGGTGGCCTCTATGAGGTGGAAGGCCTATCATATGGACCTATCCTCGATGGTTCTACCACCCCCTCAGTGCTCTGTGTCCTCTGACTCTGAGTATGACTCCTACCCTAACTACGCACCTCTGAAAATGTAGGAGCTCGTCTATCTGTTGGCACTGCTACCTCATAAAGATCTTTGTAGTACGTAGCTCTCTCCACCACTCTGATCAACTCTCGTACCATGCCATTAGATGAGAACCCACTACAAAGGCATCTAACCTTTGTGAACTGCTGCTCTATCTCATGTCTCTAAGCTATAGCCTAGTCTCTCTCCATGAGAGCACTGTCCCTCTCTATCCGAGCACTGTCCCTCTCCATATAAGCACTGTCTCTCTCTAGTCCCATCACCTCAAACTCTATAGTCATCAGTCTGAGTCTCTCCTCCAAAGCCTCCCTGTCACCATCTCGAGGAGCATCATCATCCCGTCTCCCCTCTACAATCTGATCTCTGAGCTATATCTCCTGCTCCTCTATCGGTGCCTCCTCCTCAACATCATCCTCAATATCATCCTCTCCATATCCTACCAACACACCCAAAGGATCTAAAGCCATGTCTGCATCAGAATCCTCTGCAACATCTGCTACTCTGACATCTACCTCTACACGCTCCTCAACCACTGCCTCCATTGCAACACGCTCACCCCCAACCTGTACATCCACTCTCCCTTTGATGTCTTCCATCAGTACATCCACTGCTACTGCCTCCTAAATAGGTGCATGTCCACCTGCCTAACCCCCTCTCTGTCCTCTCTATCCTCATCTCCTGCCTCTACCTCTGCCTTTGTCGTCATCTCCATCACCTCTACCACCAACTCTACCCATTTTGGCACCTCCACCTCTCCGTCGTCCTCTCAGCCCTGTGCCTCGTCTCTCGACTGGTGCTGGCTGGTCTGGATCTGTATACAGAATAGGTCGATGCACTGCCCACCATGCATCGTATGCAGCCATAGTCCTTGGATTTGCTAATCCATCTCTCCACCCCCACTGTACTAGCTGTAATGCCTGTATGTCTGCCTCAGCTGTAGTAACTAGTATCATGGGTCCCCACCATGAAACCTCTCTAGACGAATGAGCAAACTCTGCTCTGCTCAAAGGCACATTCTAAACCTCTCTGAACTGTCTCAGAACTCTATCTGGCAAGTGTTGCTCAATAATGTGAACACTAGAAACAGTCCTCCCAATAAGGTACTGTGTCTGTTTGCAAAATGGAAAATGTATATCATCATCCGCCCACATCTCACAATCCATGTAAGGTCTCCATATAAATTGATCAAGTGTATCCAATGCATGTCTCTAGTATCCTGTGTCTCCAACATGTGTCTACGTAATCTGTCCTATATATCGAAACACATATGGAAGTCTCTCCTCTCTCTCTACTATCACTGGAGGACGAAATACAACTATCCTCTGAAAACCCCATATCATCAGCAGTGTCATCCCACAACTCAATGACTTTGCATCTCTATACGCAATGTCATGTACATGAAAATATAGCATCCCAAGTAGACATGGATTCCATGCATATCTCATCTCACTCTCCAACATCCCAACCAACATAGCTCCCCATCCCACTAAAAAACCATGACCTCGTATGTCTGGAAGAATGATACCACCAATCAGAGTACATAGGATAAAATCAGTCATGTCGTGTCTATCTGCTAACACTAGCCATCTAATCTCGTAGTGCTCAATGCCAAGCCTATTGATGTCATCAACCTGATAGAACCGCGCCAACTCAGTCAACCCTCACTGGGGATCATATGTAACCCACTCTCCTCTAATGGGTAGCCTCAAAATCCTATACGCATCCTCTAATGTGATAGTGGCCTCCCTAGTCGGTAAATGAAATGATGATGTCTCAGAATGCCATTGCTCGCACAGTGCCGTCAACATCCCCCTGTTCGCCCAAATGGCAAGCATCGACAAACAATGTCGTAGACCTAGAACCCATAGCAATCGAATCTCTGCAAAAGTCAAATTCTCTCTCAGATCAAACATATCTAGTCGCTACTCCTATGTATAAATTGGATCTAAAACCACCTGCATTTGAACCATGATGTCAAAAAAATTTCAAGTTTTACTTCACAAAAAATTTCAAAAATTTTTACCAAACAAATGCAACTCACATTGACAGATGCGGGGAATTTTTTTCAAATGCGTTGCACAATGCCTCATTTGCAGTGCATACTACATATGCGTCACATATTTCTTCCACACCTATTCTAATACTGCACATGCGGTTCACTAAACCACATGCGATCATTGATTACAAATGCGTTGCAGTTTTCATAGCCTCCATTTCTACAACATATGCGGTCATTAACGCATATGCAGCTCACTAGCTCACATGCGTTTAACCCCTCAGCAGATGTGTTGCATGTATACACATGCGGTGCACCAATCTTCAAATGTGTGCATTCCTCTCCTATTCTAGCCTATGCGTGAATTTGCACATGCATCATTTCACAGTCAAATGCGGCAAATACGACGGCATATGCGTCATTCACGATGCACCGCATTTGCGAAACTAATTTTCTATGCCTAGAAAAATGTGCCAAAAATACATTTCAAGCTCTCGTTTTCGCATACATACCGATGGTCTTGCATTGGTTGGCCGCTGGAAGGTCCAGATTCGATATCCTCGATGCCTGGTGTATGGAATAGGTGCCATTTCGACAATCAGCTAGAGAAAATTCTTAGTTTTTTCTATCTCCCCCAAGTGCAAATGAATTGAAATTTGACCTAAATCCTATTTATAGGTGGGTTAAAATGGCATTTCTTCAGCCCTTCTCTATTGGCTGCTTAACCTTTCAACTTCAAACGACCCGTGTTCATCTGTATTAACTCCAAATTCGATTCCGTCGACTCCATAGCATTTCTAACTTTCAAATTGACTTATCGGGAATATTTCCTAATTTTTTGAAACTTTTCAAAAATTGTCAATTTTCTCGAGGGGGCATACCTTACCTGTTTCATGCTGGGGCATGATCAGGGTATATTTTTCTTTAACACAACGTTGTATCAAAGAGGGGCAAACTGTAGATACTGAAAATAGGTCTAGGCCTGCGAGTAGATATTCAACATAATTTTCTATAGTCCGTGGTCATGATTAAATAATGTTAATTATTTAATTAGCTTTTCTAACCCATATTTCCTCTATTAATTAAATACCCCTTTTTAATTAATTCATTAATTCATTAAATGACCTTTATCCAACTTGACTAATTAAATACATCACAATTATTTAATTATGTCCATAACTAATTTATTCTACCCCCTTTATCTATCAATTAAATAATTTATTATTTAATTACCCCTTTATCATAATTTTCCAACTATAATTAAATATCTTTATTTAATTATCCATTTAACCCCTTTATCTATAATTAAATATTTATTATTTAATTATTCATATTTATCCTTTTCAAACAGTCAAATTAAATAAATTACTTTATTTATTTAATTAAAAGTCTTATTTTTGAGTGTTGAATTAAATTAGCATTTAATTCATATTTAATTATTTATGTCACATTCTTCTTTCAATCAATTGACTAGGTCATTCACTCACCTTCGGACTCGAGTTCTATTTTTAGTTCTCTAGTTATCTCTTCAGTTTAAACACTAGTTTAACTCTGTGAGAGAACTCTGCGTCACAACTAGTCGATTAACTAGTTCTAACTCACATTTGCATTAGAATGCATTTATTCTCCAACTTCTAACTTTGGCTTTTGCATACAAAGTCTTTTTCTTCTATTTTTGAAGATTAAGATTGGAACTCATGTTCTAACTCACGTTCTAACTCGCGTTCTATCTATGACATAACTCATTGCATGGCATTCATCAATCTCATTCGTCAATCTCTCTTTCAATTTGAGTCGATCGTTCGAAAACCTACAATCTATAAAATGGCCTGTCACAATCATTATTCCTCCTCCCAAAATATACACTTTTGAGAAGAAACAATCATTGATATTTTTCTTAGACATTTAACACAGCTATACTTGCATTCAAACACAAAAATCTGAGGGCAAGAACACTAAAAAGGAAAAATGGAGAAGAGAAATGGAGTTAATTCGAAAAGGTGAATACATATTCGGTGAGATCAATTCAGTTTGTTAATTATTCATTATGTTTTCAATTTCATTCTTTACTGTTTGATTTTAGATTAGTTTTGATTTAGATTAGGATGAATATTGTTCTTTCTAGTTGCAGATCTTACAAGACAGATTTAATCTGAAGTTACAAGTCCAATCCTCCGGCTGTAACTCAATGTACTCCTCTCTAGCTGCCTCAATGGTCAAAACTGGCCCTCACTCTGGTACATCTCCCTGATGTCTGGCATAGTGTGTCGCCCCCTATGGCATCATCTATACCCATCCAAACTACCTCAAAACCCTCCGATGCAGAAATCGCTCAATGATGAATGGGGTGTGTCCAATCAAGTATCTGGACCTCGTCACATATGGTAGCTCTATGTCATCTGCCCGCCATCGATCACAGTCCACATACGATTGCCAAATGATCGTATCCAAATCATCAAGTATTCACCGCCAGTACTCCAATTTGCCCAGCCTCAGCTGGTCAAGGGGCCCTATATACGCATAAGCATATTGGAATCTGATGGGGTGATCTCTCCTAACAATGGGGCGTGTAATGGCAAAGTGCTCCCATGGGAATAACTTTAAAAGAGTCACCCCACAGGAAAGACTCTTCCCATCTGTGTACATGACCTGATGGAGGTCATGGTACAGATGGGCAAGCATGCATGACCCCCATGCATATCTGGTGTAGTGGAGAAGCATGTCCTCCAAGATCCTACCCCACCCAACTGATAGTCCCTTTGCCCTACGATCAAGACAAAGGAAACCACAGATCATCCCTGCTAAAATCGAAGGCAGTGGGGTATATCTCTCCGTCATCTCCTTCCAAGGAATATCATATCTGTAGACATGAGGATCCTAGAAGACCTGTCTCAGTGCATCTGTCTATCAATCTCCTTGTGATCATAAATCACAAGCTCTCCAACCATAGGAATACCCAGAATCCTGTAAACATCCTCCAGAGTCACCGTGATCTCTCCTATCGGCAAGTGGAAGGTGTTATGCTCACTGTGCCACCGCTCCACTAAGGCAGTCAACACAGCCCTATTGATCCAATACTACGGGATACTCAACAGAGCTCTCAAGCCACACTGGTCTATCACTCCCAAATCCTCATGGGACAATCAGGGAATCATCTCCCATGTCTGCGGAAATCTCTCTCTGATCTAGAGGAGGTTAAATTCCTCCATTACAATATCATCAAGCAAGCATGCAAATCAATCAACAATGAATATCATCAATCAATTAGTACATCAAGCAATTTCAAATCAATTTCAATTTGTTTTTCATATCGCATGGAAACAAATTTAACAGTCATCATGACTCAACATCTATCTATTTGACTTTCAATCAAGAAAGAAAATCTACCATTTCTATTTGTTTTCATATCGAATGGAAGCAAATTTTTCAAACCTATTTGTTCTTCAAGCAAGAAGACAAATTTATGAAATCTAAATCATTGATGCTATTAAAAAGCATAAAATCTGTTGTCTAATCTAGCAACAATCATCAAGCATGCATCTTTTTTTCTTCAAAAATTGAAATTTAGCAAAAAAATCCATGGATGCGCTAAAACAGTCTATGGATGCGCGATTTCATGAATGCGCTATTTTATCAAGTGAATGTGGCAAAACAATCAATCAATGCGCTAAAACCATGGATGCATTAAAACAGTCTATGGATGCGCGATTTCATGAATGCGTTATTTTATCAATCAGATGCACTAAAACAATTCATCTATGCACTAAATCACCTATGCACAACTATTTGGCATCTATGCATGACTATTTTGCACCTATGCCCCACTTTGGATGCACTGATTTATCTACTATATGCACTAAACTAAGGCTCATATGCACTAAAACAAAATTTAAAAAATTTAAAAAATTCGAAAAAGCATCCAAAAATCATTAAAAATTTGACGAAGAGGTTTGGATCGACTTACTGGAGGTCCATATGTAGGTGGTCTCTGATGATGGCGACCTTGCTCGAATCTGTGGCACTCATACAAGATCGGCATCGCTAATATCTCTCTTAGAGTTCCAAAATCCTCAAAGGTTACTATTCAAATGAAAGTGACTTCTCACCTTTTTCACCTTTTAAAGGGGTAAAAATAGCATTAATTACTACGCAAAGTGCTATTTCGAGAGTTAAATCACCAAAATTATTTGAAAATCTTCCAAATCAGTCTCATAATCATTCTCATCACACGATTTATCTCTCGAGGGGGCATATAGCATCATCAGTAATTTTTTCAAAGTTAGGGGCAAATTCTTTGAAGCAATGCATAAAACACATCACTTCAAAGAGGGGCAAAATGTACACATCTAAAATTGGTCACGGTTAATCGAACCTGTTAATTAATTAAATATGAATTATTTAATTAATATTCTTAAGTCATCTACATATAAATAAATTTAATTATTTATTTATATTGTCATTTTCCAATTCTTCTAATTTAATTAAATAAATAAAGTTTCTTTAATTAATGCTATCCTTCCTCTTAATTAATTAAATAGATTTTACAATTTATTTACATTAATTATCACAAGTTTAAATTCACAATTTAAATGATATTCTTCATTCCGCATTTAATTAAATATTTTCGATATTATTAAAACATTTCCTAAAAATCCTCTCTTCTCACATAATTAAATATTTCAAATATTTAATTAAAAGGCTTTTTCTATTCTCACATAATTAAATATTTTCAATATTTAATTAAAACCTGTTCATATTTCTTTCACACATAATTGAATATTTATTTATTTAATTATGAGAGACACCTTTCAATTTGTCTCTTCATTCTCCATCCGTCTCTTAAAATTCCATCTTCTTTTCGAATTCTCGATCTCTCACCGTTCATTTTAATAGGTTTGAACTCAACCGTCGATCTTGGCCAATTGAATTCCAGCCTTCAAAAATCTATAAATATAGCCCTCTTGTGGGTTGAAAAGGATCTCGAATCTCATATTTTCATGCGTAGTTACTATAGTCGCATCTTAGCATTCATAGCATTTCAATTTTCATAGCTTGATTTTGTAGCAATGCATATGCATTTTTATTAATCTCATTCTCTCAAGTTGCCATTCCACAAGCTGTTGTTTTAAACAACTGAGATCAAGCATCTTGAAACGAATCCTTGGAGATAGAGGACAATGGGACGAATTTCAAGAAACTATGGTTTAGAGTTTGCATTTACTTTCTTTAATTTAATTTCTTCAATCTAATGTTTCATTGGTGTATTAGTTTAGATTCAATTTGATTTATATATTCTAACATACACACACACAAATCATCAGTATCACAAAAACCATCACACACTTCAGGTTTAGATCTCAGATTCTCCTTCTCCTTCTCCAGCTGGTTAGCATGTTCCTTCAAGTCAGATATTTCCTTCTTTTGCAAACTATTCTCCTTGTTTAGCTCTTTCAAACTTTCCTCCAGATCTCCGCTCTTTTTATCCAACTCCTTAAACAACATGAATCCTTCTTTACACTTATCCAATTCTGCTTACAGTTCTTCATTTCTCCTTCTTTCAATTTATAGTTCTTCTTCAAGAGCATCATACTTATATTTTCCTAGTTCTTTCATCTTCTCCATTAATTATGAATTACACTTCCTGAGTTCGCACAATTCTTCCTCCAAAGTATCCCTTTCACATATCAGGTTCTCTTTTTCCTTCATTGTTCTTTTCCCAATCTTCCCCATCTTGCAACAGATTCACAACCAACTCTTCAACCTGCTCTACAACTAGTTATGGAAAAATAGCTCTTCAAATTGCTCTACAACCTACTCTAAAATAAATGTGCAACCAACCAACAGATTCACAACCTGCTCTGATGAATTCACAAGCAAAACTTCAACCAGATTTGATATATTCTTCAACCAGCCAACAAGTTTGAAACCTGCTCTAATACCAATTGATGTAGTCTAAGGTACGAGGGTCTATTGAGGGACTATCCAACCTCGTAGCTTAAACAACTAACACTCATATCTTACAAATGCACAACATAAGCTAATAGATAATCAACATAAAGACAACAAATATGAAATAACACATGACACAAGAATTATCTTGGGAAAACCGTCAAAGGGAAAAAACCCAGCCTTCAAAGTGCATTCATCATTATATTAGATATCAAAAACTCATTACATAGGTCACTCAGGCTTTACATATGCTAGGCTGTAGCCTAGGAATTACAAACAATTCATATAACAACAATATTTCATTGATTCTTCCTTCTACTTCAAGATTTATCTGCTCTAATGATCTTATTAGATTAGAACACCTCATCACTATGCTTCATGACTATTGTTCTTCACACTTCATCTCTGCCTTCAAAAGATTAGAATATTGTTCACACACATAACTTTGCACATCTTGCACATATATTGCCCTGCTTCCCTTTTTTCGTTCTCAATCTCCTCAAAACAATCGATCTTATATATCTGCATCTAAGGATAACATCCACTACATGTTGGCCCAAAAAAATACCAAAATGTGTATAAACTGTCAACCCAAATCCATAAGAAATTATCAATGTGCATCAACCAAGGTTGGCCCAAACATAGTAGGGACCCAAAACAATATGTATCAAACATGAAACACATTAGACAATAAGCCTTGAAGATCCACAACATGCTACAATAATCCTATCGGCCAAGAACATGAAAACATGAACTCCCAGAAGCAAAATCACCAATCGTGAGCACAAAAATAAATGTGAACTAACAACACCGATAGATCTCGATCTAGAAACATCCACAACAACTCAGATTGCAAGAATCACATCATCTCCCTTTAGGAACACCAATTAGAGCAACTGAACATCTATCAGAATGCAAATACTCATCACTTGATCAAAACTTCATGTGAACCTCTAAGACTTCTAGTGGATAAACTATATATGCTTGTCAAAAAACCCTTTAATCCACAACTTCTCATCCCCAATATACCGAGTTAGCCATCATACTTAACTTCACTACATCATCTACAACCTCTATGACTGAAATGTTCTTTGAATCTTTCGGATGCCCCTGCATCAAAAATAGTGAATTGAAAACGATTAAATGAGATCTTGATCCTTAAAACCCAATAAGTCCTTTACTATAGATGTGTTATTTTTTGCAACAAATGTAGCACACCTAAGTGCATATGTGCCAAACTAAGGTACAATCATGCCAAACTTTGTGACAAATACACCACAAGCCTAAACAAGTGCACCACTTTGAAAAATTATGCCAAACTTGGAAAAAAATGCACTAAACTGGATACCAGTGTGCTGACCTAACCTGTAACCTTTTAAAAACTTAAAAAGCTTCAGAGAAAATGTTAAATTTTAGTACTTAAGTGGGTCCCATTGAGCATGACAAAATGTATGAACTAGAAAATGACTATAAAATTAAATAATAAATAGTAAATAAATTCATTCACAATCAAATTAAAAAGAGATCACACTAATAGAGAATTAAGAAAAAATTGCAATAATAATAAAGTGTGACACGCCTACACACACTCAACTCCACACAATTTTCCTTAGCTTAGCTCCATTGTTCTCCTCTTTGCACCTTGGAGAAAAGTGTAGTGAATACTTCTCTTATATTTTGTAGCACTAAGCATTGACAATATGTGTATAGTTTCTTTGTAATGATGAGAGAGATAATTGATGAATGATAGGTTTGTTTTATATATTTCTTGATATCAATCAATAGTTGATATTTGATGAGAGACTAAGTGGATCAATGGACAAAAATCCATGACGGATTTATGGATAGTTAATTAATTGCATGATTTTAGTGAACTGAGTACATGGATCAGTTAAGAGGATTTGACTGATTATAGAAGTGTGAGTGACTGTGAGTTAGACATGATATATTAGACAAAAGACTTATTTGATTGATAAGTGATACGAAAGTGATTGGGAATTGATTGATGAGGTGGAAATGCATGAGTAATTAATAATTTGTTTATTTAATTAATTATTAATTACATGTGCAAAGGAGAAATGAATAAAATTATCAATTTTATTTATTTTAGAAGAGGATAATGTTGATAGGAATAACTGGATAAATTAAATAATTAAAACTAATTATTTAATTTGAGAAGTGGGAAATAAAAAATGAATTAATTAAATAATAATAAATTATTTAATTAATCTAGGAAGAGGAATAATTAGTAAATCAATTAAATAATGTTAATTATTTAATCAATACAGAGAAATAATTGTAAAATAAATAATTTGATGCAAGACCATCCATGATTGTTGATGATCTTGCATCAACCAAAAAGATTTAATTTTTTATGTGGTTTGGTTTGAATAAAGTTTTGGGAAATGATTTTATGATATTAGACCAAAAAAATACTGTTTCATTTAAATGGTCTAATGTATGTTGCAATTGATGTAGTAGGAGATAGCGTTGAGTGTAATTTAATGTTGCAAAAAAGAAAACTCGAGCATGGGATTTAGGGGTTACAATTTGTTGTAGCACATTAAAAACTCCCCAACAATTGTAGGAAAAGTTTGGTGCCCATCTTATGGTAGCAGTGCATTTTCAAAAATTAGATCTGATGCGGGAGCATCCACGATAGGTGGCAATCTTGCATCAACCAAAAAGATTTAATTTATGATGTGGTTTGGTTTGAATAATTTTTTGAGAAACAATTTTATGATATTAGACCAAAACAAATCCAATGTTATTTAAATGGTCTAATTTATATTGCAATTGATGTAGTGGGAAATAGTGTTGAGTGCAATTTAATGTCTGAAAATGCAAAAAGGAAAACTTGGGCATGGGATTTTGGGGGTTACAATTTTTTGCAGTACATTAAAAAATCTTCAATAATTGCAAGAAAATTTGGGCACCCATATTCTATTGGCAGTGATTTTTCAAAAAATAGATTTAATTTATGAGGAATGGAGAATCTTAGTTTCCAACTATTGATGGATTTTCTTCTTGGGAGTCGTTTGAACATGCATTTAAAAATTAATATTTTATTTTATGATTTTATTATCCTTTCCTAGGTTGGGTGTGGAGATGGGAGTTACACAATTGGAAATAGTGGATGCATGAAAAAGGTGACTTGAAATTTTTTGATGAATATTCTTTTTCTAGAATTTGAGGATAGAGGAAATAGGTTTGACTTTTCCTAAGGAGAGGAAAAATAACATTATTGTTATAGGTTTTTGAGGTGATCATACAAAATAAAATAAAATTGAATATTGTGGATTAATAGCACCAATGATTCTCAATAGAAGATTGCAGGTAGAAGGAGATTGATGCTATGGAAAGAAATGGGATTGAAGAAAACTAACTAGTAGACCTGAGAAGGTTAAGATGGTATGTACCTTGCTCCAAAAAAGGGTTTTAGGCTCTATTGAAGGACATATTAACCCAGCGAATGGGACTTTATATAGGGCTCTAAAATTTATTTTTGTAGTCCTTTGATGTCGGATCTAAGCTTCTAATTCCCCCAGGCTTGACTATTTGAAAGAAAAAAATAAAACCTCGAGGTGAGTTTTTGTGTCTTGACAACTTTGAAAAATTACACTTTTGATCCACTTTCAATACTTCTTCATCTACAAGTATGGAAACAAGTGGATTAAGGTTTGCCTTGGTCAAACCCTAGTTTGGTAATCAAACCTTGATAATGAAATAATGACAAAAAGGAAGGAATGATGAATGAATACTAGCTAGTTACAACTCACCAAACCCTTTAATGGTTGCCCTTAGAGGAATGAAGTCTATCACATCACTCCAAGTATTGGATCTTGCATGAAATGGCTTGATTGGTTGCTTGATTTGACACTTGATTTGATGTTTGAAAACCTGAAACTTACATCACAATGTTAGTGTTATCTCCTAGATTTGCACCCTGTTGAATCTTTTCAACAATCCAATGAAAACATGGGAATGATCCCAAGGTGTGGGTACCTTAAATGAGACCAAACCTTTAGAGAAGGTCGACTTCCTAAATTATTATCACCTAAATTACTCAATTGTTTGACAAGGAAAAGGGGAAGAGAGAAAACATAAGCCAAAAAACTGAAAATGAAAACTAAACTAAGAAGGTGATACACCAAAATCTCATACTGTAACACTTGACTATAATGAAAAAAATTAAACTTGCACAACTCATTTTTGCATGCCTTTGCATAAGTGCTTCACAAAGAGGCCTTAATTATCAAACTCCTAGGAGGAAGATAACTCCATAGCTAAAATATTTTTACATTTTTGACATAGTTTACAACCTGCATTAACATACTTTTTCATAAAGGTGCTAAAACCTAAGACAAAGCTATAAGGAAATGGAAAATACCTCACAAATAACTTTATCAATCAACTCTATGTACACAATAATGTAAAGAAAAAGTAGGAAAAACTTCAAATCAATGATATCCAAGGTCTTTGCTGAATTTCAAATCCAAAAAAAGTGAGTTACAAAGTATGCATTAACTTTCGAAAGGACTCAAAAAGTCACTAAGCATAAAATGCATAATAAGGAATGAGTACAAATGAATCAAGTAAGTGAATATATTCAACTCCCTCCAAAACCCACCAAAAACATTTCTAGAAACTAAGTTGAGTCGGATGCCTCCAAAAAGCCTAAAATATAGCAACTAGATCTTCTCCAACAAAGCTCCAAAGTGCCGAAAAGGTCAAACTTGACCAAGTCCATCATGAAGACATGCAAAACCACCCCTTAGATGTTCTCCCAAGCCATAACTCAGTCAAAAACAGCCCCGATATCTTTGGCACTTGTTGGATAACCTCCTCCAACCTCCCTATATGCTTGCATAATCATAAACTCTCAACTATGGCTTCTCAAGGCACAAACACTCATTTATTTTACATTATAATGGCATCCAACCAAGTGATTTATAATGATATCACTTAAACAAATGTTTTACATTTTACAATTTGATGTAAAATAAAGAGGAGTCTCAACCATGTTTTAGAAAACATATAAAAAAGGTAATATTTGACTAAGTCTCCACAAAGCAAAGCATACACACAAGGTATTAATTCATACAAGGCAAAATGCCTTAGTGAAATGGACAAGGGTATTAGTTTATTGCAAAGTTTTTTAAATAAAAGGGAAAAAATGCCTTTATGTTATCAACATTTTAGGACTTTCTAGAAACCCTAAAATGACCACGACCCAAAGCATCACACATGCATATCACTTTGCTTCATTGCATTTTGGATTCTTCTTCCTAGCCACCATAGGGTTCGCACAACTGTACAATCAAGGCAGACCTTGGTGTTTCAGAGGCTTTTCCTTCACAATTTCTGACAAACAATGACTTCTATGTGTTGTTTAAGAATTTATCTATTATTTCATTCCATTTTTGAAGGAATAAATAGCTAGAGCTAGAGCATCTTAGTACAGGAAAATGAGCATACGCTTTGAATTTTTCCTTTCTCTTCTATTCCTACACATTCCTCTATGTTTTAATTGGTGTATTCTACATTTCCTTTTGCAAATCTTGCATTTACTTCTGTAGACATCTCAAGTTTTTGCCAAAATAAATGAACATCATTCTAATTTCTATTGTACTGGCTCTATTTTTTTTAGTTTATTTTCTATACAATGCTCAAGCATTTCTATTTATTTCACTTGGTATCTCTTGTATTCTCTGCCATGACTGTGCATTTCTTGAACATTTATTTTACCTATGCACTTTCATGGCTTGGCCTTCATTCTTGTGATTTTTAGTGGTAATTTATATGTTTTCTATTTGTGATACTGTGTAATGGTGGCCATTACCATCATCGTCACTTTTGTTATGTTACCATCATGAAATATTATAACATGAATGAGATTCCATGAGATACTTGTTCAACCAAAAATAAGACCTATTTCAGTTGGTTGTTCACAAAAAGAATCCTACCAAAAATGGTTTGCAAAATGAATCAATACCAATGCACAGTACAAGCATAGCTCTAAGACTTTGTACATATTTTTCATTCCTATGTTTGGCCTATATTTCCTTGAGGAGGATTTCAATAAACTCATAAAGTTGTGATTATGTTTTATAAAATTCAAAGATTTATTAATGAAATCCTAGGTCTGTGATTATTTTAGCTATCATTGTTTCTTGTATTTGGCTTCACATATCTGGAAGTCTTGAGGATTAATTCTCACCTAAGGCCAAGTTCCATTCATTAATTGTTGGTATTTTCTTTTAAGTTCCAGGCACATAATAATCCTCTTCATTGAATTGTTTGTCCATTACATTCATGATGTAACTCTATTTAGCATTGTCCTTACCAGACCCTTATAGTGATCACCGTGTATCACCAAACTAGTTTTAGTACCTTCAAAAACTGTGCATTGGGTATCACCCTGATTCAATGGGATCACAAGAAAACCCAAGAACATCGCTAAATTTGTTTATTGGATAGTGAATGATGCATCGAATTGTTTTATTTAAGATTGTCTTTCTCATAATATTACTATCATTCATATCATGGTGACCATCACCTTGTCATCAAACCCTATCTTTTCCTCATAGCATTTTTTGTCTCGCATGCTTTCATCACTAAGTTGATTGCTATGTTAATAGCTCTACAACTTAGAAGGACTGTTCCTTTATTTTTAGTCCATAGAAATATTGTACTTCTCAAGTCTCTACTATCTTTGAGTTGTTTCATAACATTTCTCTCTAGGGCAGCAATGCATTGTCACCTTTATAGTTTCATTGCCTTTCACTCATCATCTATAGATGCTTCATGTAGCTCATGATATCTCTTGATATGATGGTACATGTTTCATATCGTTCCTTCATGGATTAGCACATTAATGCATTTCTATAATCTATTTTGATACAAGACATTGAATTCATCCTTTATGATTACTTTAAACAAGTATATATCACTTGTGATAGTGACATAATATCCCACTATCACAAATGATGTGTGCTTGCTTGAGTTAACCATAACAAGATGAATTAGCTTTCAATGCCTCTTTAAAACACAAAAAGGAAACATGTTGTGCTCAGCCCTTGTGGGATCCATATTTTATCTCACGTGTTGTAATTAGATAAAATAAAATAGTAACAAGGATTTCAGCTATACCTGCACAAGAAGCAAATAGGTTAGATAAAAACAAGCATGAGGATTAGGCTATATGTTTATAGATGTATGCACATATTTTGATTGCTGATCCTTCATTACTCTAAAAAACTCTTTCTCACACATGTAGGAATTTTTGGAGCACCTGAGCAACTGCTTCTAGAGAAAGGAGCAACTTCTGATGCACTGGAGAAAAGGGAGTTGAACAAGCAAGAGGGGCAGTAGAAATGCAAAGCAAATCAACTGGGATTTGTCATTCAGGAAATGATGGCTCCCATTTCTACTTATGTGCATTCTTTTTCTTATGTATCTATACATGTATAGTTTTTTCCATTATATGCATTCAAATAGTCAATTCCATAGCTTGTGTGGAACAACATTCATTTTTATTATCAATAAAGACTACTTTTTTGAAAATATTGTTCAATATTTCCTATGTTGTATGCATCTGCATAATGCAAAGCAATAGTATAGTCATGATATTTCTTTATGCACATGAATGCAACATAGTAGAGTTAAAATGTACCTTCTTTTTATTTGCAAAATATAACAACCCAACAAGTTTGAGCTAGTAGCTAAAATAGGTAACATTTCTAGTGACATATGCTATATGTTTGCCTGCTAAACATCTTGACCAGTTGCATGAAGCTTATCCATTGGGTACTGAGTCACCTACTAGCTGACACAACTTGAAAACAATCTTGATAATTACTGTAACTCACTATATTAGTACATAATACCTTGGAAAATTATTCAAACACCAAAAAATTTAGAAGGAAAACTACCTAACTGTGCTGAACAAAACTTAGGGAAATGAAAACCAACTTCTAAACTATGGTGCAGTAGCACTTATTAAAAACAAAACACCTAATCTAGCATGTACAAGGTAGATCAAATCTCAAAACACCATTTGAGGTGTATCCCATTAATTGGGATAGGCCAAACTTCTCCATCCATCTTTGATAACTAGAATGCATTGTGCTCTTTGCATTTAGTAATAGCAAACAGGCCACTCTAGAAATTATCAAATTTAGTGTGCTTTCTTGGCCTAATTTTCAATTCATCCCACTTAAGCACAAGGTCTCCTTCTCTGAACACCCTGGGTGTTGCTTTCTTGTCAAAAAATATTTTTTTTGGAGTTGATGATACTCTATTGTCTTCATGGATTTATCTCTTATTTCTTCTAGCTCTGTGAGTTGTGCATATCTGATAGCCATTGGATCCTCCTCTTCAAAAATTTTAAACTAGTTCATAACATCAAGAGTTGGAAGCTCAATAGATAGATGCAGCCTTTCCTCTTTTCCATTTACCAACATATATGGGGAGTTTCCAATGGATCTTTTCAGAGTTATTCTATCTTCCCACAATGAAGATTTTAACTTGGTATTCCAAGTTCTCTGATTATCCTCCATGGTTCTTTTGATAATCCTTATCAAATTTTTGTTTGTTGATTCTACCAAACCATTACCTTATGGGTAATAGTTTGATGATGTATTTAGATTAATGTCATTCCTAACAGCCCATTCACTTACTCTTAATCCAACAAATGCTAAAGAATTATTTGAAATGATTGATTCAGGCACTCCAAACCTGGTTACTAAATCGTCATAAAAGTTTAAAACAAAAGTCTCATTGCTTCCTTCAAAGCCACTGCTTCAGTCCATCTTCTAAAGTAATCAGTTGTAGTAAGTACCCACCTATGGCCTACACTTGAAGGTGGATTTATAGGTCCTATAAAATCAATTCCACACCTCTTGAAGGGTTGTTCCACTTGAATTGGTTGTAAAGGTAAAGCTGGCATCCTTTCTTTGCCTGTAAAAATGACACATTTTACACATTTCCTTGCCCATGCATGGGCATCCTTAAATAAGCTTGGCCAATAATAGTCAACTCTCATTATTTTCCATGGTATAGCTCTTGGGGAAAAATAACCCCCAATAGTTCCATCATGGAACTCATGAAGCACTTTATCCACTTAGTCATCATCAATACACCTTAATAGCACACCATTAAGGTCTTTTTCTAAAAATAACATTATCAACCAGCACATAAGGGATAGACTACAGTCTGAAATATCTCCTCTTATCCTTATATAAACCTGGTGCACACTCACTAGTTTGTAATAAATGAGTCATATCATGTACCCAACTTTCACCCAATGCAGGTGCAACATTCTAAGGCTCATCATTATTGACCAAAACAGTCTATATTTATGTCTTTTCCTCACTTTCAGACCCTATATCTAGATGTTCACATAGCCCTTTACCCCTTACAATATTAGTTGTCTTTATGTCTATATCATACTCCATTACCTTTGTAATCCACCTAGCCCTCTTTTCATTCAGGCCTCTTCTTAACAAAAAAATCCTTCACACAAGGGTGAGAAATCATTAGATGTATCTTATTATTAGAAATCAAAGGCTTAAAAATTTTTATACTTTTGATAACAACAAGTACATGCCTTTCCACAAAAGTGTACCTCTGTTCATAATCTTCTAAACCTTGACTAAAGAAAGCAATGGGTTGTTCTAAATTATCATCATTTTCCTATACCAATATTGTAGAAATGGTATCTATGCTACCAAAAGCATACAAAATAAAATCTTTCAAAAAGTTTGGATTTACCAAAGTAGGAGTTGTTGATAAGGCCTCCTTGATAGCTTCAAAGTTACACTTGGCCTCTCTGGTTGAGCTAAAACTTGCATTTTTCTTCAACATGGAAGTTAGTGGTTTCAAAAGATTTGCAATATTTGGAATAAACCTTCTTAAAAATTTAATTCTACCAAGAAAGCTTTGTACACCCTTCTTATGATTGGGTAAAGGAAGCTCTAAAATGGCTTTCAGTCTTTCAGGATCAATGGTGATTCCTTGTTTTGAGATTATGTGTCCAAGAAGCTTACCTTCATGAACAAAAAAAAAACATTTTTGGTGGTTAAGGGATATACCAAACTTCCTACACCTCTCAAACACTTGTGTTAGATGGGAAAAATGTTCCTTTGCATTTGTAGAAAAAATTGTTATGTCATCAATATGTATAACCACTTATTTATTAATCAACCCCTGAAATGCCATGTCCATGACCATCTAAAAGGTGGCACCAACACTAGATAAACCAAATGAAACTCTTTTGTAGGCCACAGTGTCCCTTTTTGTAGTAAAAGTAGTCTTAAATAGGTCTTCTTCGTTTACTAAAACCTAGTTATAACCAGAATAACCATCAAGCAAGGAAAATATTTCCGAACTAGCAACTACCTAAAGGATTTTCTCCATAGAGAGTATCAGATAATGATCTTTCAATGAAGCTCTATTAAGGTCTCTAACGTCTACATAAAGCCTAATCTCTCCATTTTTCTTTCTAACTAGTACAAGGTTAGAGACCCATGAGGTATGTTTAATTCGGAAGATGATACCTCCCTCAACTAGCTTGGTCAGTTCTTTAATCATAAGGGGTTCAAGTTTGGATTTAAATGCCTTTGTTTCTACTTAACAAGATTTTCATTCAACTCTAATTCTATGGTATGTTGGGAAATCTAGGGATTAAATCCTTTTAAATCTAAGTATTCTCATGCAAATACATCATGAAATTCTTGGCAAAGAGCAATAAAAGCATTCCTATCTTCTTGTGAACAAATTTCACCGATTTTAAGGAGATTACCTTTGAATATATCAAGCTCTTCATAATGTTCCTCCTTGAATTGAATGTTGGTCTTTCTCTTTTTAAGTTGATCATTAGTGCTAAAGATAGATTCCAAGGTGATGAGATCCTTGGGCAGCTTGTTAGTTATCAACTGAATGACTTGATCATCATATTGATACTTAAGCTTGTCTTGATTTTCCACTAAGAACTCATCTTATTCAAGAAGAAAACTCAACACATATTCATCACTCTCAAACACTTTCCAATGAATTTTATTATCAGGAATATAAAGCCTCACAACAACCTTAACATATTGCTGGATATTTTCCTTCTTGATATCATTAGGTATATCAAACTAAGCACCTATTGTAGCTAACCTATTGGCAAGCTTATTTTGATTCCTAAGAATACAAACCAAATTAAAAGCATCGAATTCCTCTATCATATCCCACACCCTATGCTTGTAGGACTTCAAAACATCATTTTTAGTTATGTTCAAGCCTCTTTCCCGATTTACTATCAATTCACTATCCTCGAATACCTATAGGAAGCTTATCTTCCTTTTCCTTGCCAATTCTAAGCCCTGAATCAAACCTTCATACTCAACAGTATTGTTAGAACAAGAGAAAGAAAATATGAAAGAAGAATAATACTTGTCACCTTGCGGGGACACAAGAATTTGCACATCCACCAACTCCATTCTTGATTCTAGAGCCATCAAAGAACATTTTCCATACTTCATTTTGTTGCCCAAGCTGCTGTTTTGTACTCTTCTCAAGATTTGACATAAATTAATAAGGTTCATGAAACATATATACACCTGGGCCTCTCTCCTCAATTTTTTTATCTAGTTCATCAGCAATATTTTCTACTACCCACTCATTTAAGAGTATATCTAGTACACTTTTAGCTTGCAATTCGTGAGTAGCAGCAAGTTCACTATCATCAAAAACAACACAATTAGCATTTATGGCACTTGGTACATAGGGTTCTATGTCATCTTTGGCAAGTAATTTAGACTTAATAGTTACCTTAGTCCCATATCTAGTCCTAAACAACATATGGGACCAATCTATGGATAAATATCCCCCTATTTTGGTTGTAAAATCCCTTGACAAACATAAGGAAAAAAAGGGTGGTAGATCAATAAGATATATATCTTGAGGAATGAAAAAAATTGGGTAGGTGTGAACTATAAGGCTTAGATCCTTAATAACACCTACAGTGTTAACAAATGGCCCATCTAATTGGACAACTCCCTTCTCAAGGGGTGAATATCTCAATCCTAACTTATCAACAATTTATTTGGGCATGAAAGAATTACTTGCCCCACTAGCTACCATATAGCTATGGACCAACTTATCCCCTACTATCAAAGATACATAAAAAGGGGGAGGTTTGACATCTTTACCTGGTTGTTCATTGATGTCTTGAGGTCTGTTTGTAAAAACAACTTCAATTAGGTTAACTAAAAAATCACTAAACACAGTCAAATCAGACAAAGTAGATTCTAATAAATCTTTTTGGACTAGGATAGATAAAGAATCCCACATAGACATTGTCACGTTCATTCTTTTCATATTCTCAATAATTTTGAAAGGTGCAACAACATTTACCTTCTGATGGGCCTTTGCAATATTCAAGGTACTTGAGATGTGGATGGTTATACAATTTCTTTTCCTTTCTTTGTTGATTGTTTAATCTCAAAATCCCTCTTCTTGGTTGTTGTATTTTCCGCAATTGGAGAATCATCCCTTTTCACTCCATAAAATTCCTCTCACTGCTAATTTAGGAGAGTAGTATCACTTGCAAGTTGCTCCTGTTGCTGTGGAGATCCATCATTAGGTACATTATGCCATGAACTTGAAACATTTTACACCATCAACTCTTGGTTGATAACACCATTTGAGCATGTGGCTTGATTATGAGGCTAGTTGCAAGGAAAGAACCACCCATAGTGTGTTGCAAGGTTATTTTGAATAAGAAAAAGATCCCTATTTGCACTAACTGGAGTAGGATTATATGGCTAAAAAGGCCTTGGGTTAACGTTTTTCCTTATACCTTGATAGTTAACCTGATATGCCTATCTATTTGCTTGGTATGGTTGACTTTGACCTTGATTCCAAGGTTGATATGGCTGTCTATTCTAGAACTGTTGCTTCTTAATGATTACTAGCTCATTACCAAAATTTTGAAGTATATTCTCAATCTTCTACTAATTTTTTTTAATCTCTTGCAACTCCTGAGATGGACCTGGTTCAATATTTTCTTGGCTAACATTAGTTGGTAATGCTGGAACAACAGGTAAAGGATCAAAGGGTGGTATTTGTAGAGGCATGGAAGACTAGATTTTTGGGAAAATTGGCATTGGGGGTCTAGATGCTATCTTACCACCTTGAATTAGACCATTTTCTACTCTAATTGTTATTTCATAAGAATTTGGTAAAGAGGTAGCCCCCATAGATTGTATCACGACATAAATGTTACTATTAAGAGCCCTCAAATAATATAGAAAAGCATATTTTGGAGAAGGTCTTGCCATGGTAGGAATTTTGTACCATGTATTCTAAAAATGATAGTTAAAATCCATCATCTACTCCTAGGGAGCTCTCTTGATTTTTGTCAACTACTCACCTAGTGACAAGTGATCAGACTTATCTTGAAACTATTTGTGCAACTTGTCTCCCAATTTGTCCCATGTTTCAATAGAACTAAATGCCAAACCTTTGAACCACTATTGATCCTTCCCTTTTAGTGAAGCAGCTAGCAACCTAATCACAACATTCTCTTGAGTAACATGCTGAACTACGCATAGAGAATCCACATCTCTGATATGTTCAATAGGAGTAGTTTGATCCTCCCCTGTGAAAAAAGGTAACCTTTTCAAAGCAGTCATAGGTATATCATCATGTTGTGCAAGATTTAAAGGAATTCCTCCATTAAATGGAACAAAAGGTTGATTCCTATCCATTTGAGTAGATTGATGTGGATTGACTTGGACTAGAATAACAGGTACAAAAATTGAAGATACAACAACACTTGTCGCTACTGCTGGCTTAAAACTAGGTGGTGTTGACTAAACCCTTTTCCTGAAATAGGAGTTTTTTTTATAGTTCTTCCACTCCCCCTATCTAGCGACAATTGTAAGTACTCAAAAGGAACAATGCTACTTTTTTTTTGTATTCTTTTCATGTGCTGTTTTGCATTGGCTTTTGCTAACCACCAAACTTAGAGTCACCAGATATGCAAATTTAACCCCTCAAGGGTCTCAAACTCACTAGTTTCATATCAAAACCAGAAAAACATGTATTTTTCTATTACTATCTTGTTTCGATAGTCCCATCAGGTGTGCCAAAATTGTTATCTCTTGGATTTGTACCCTGTTGAATCTAAAATTCAACAATCCAATAAAAACATGGGAATGATCCCAAGGGGCGAGTACCTTAAATGAGAGCAAACCTCTGGAGAAGGCCGAATTCCTAAATGGTTATCACCTAAATTACTCTACTATTTAACAAGGAAAAGGGGAAGAGAGAAAACATAAGCTGAAAAACTAAAAAATGAAAACTGAACAAAGAAGGTGATACACTGAACTAAATAGGACATAAAGCTCAAACTATAACACTTGACTATAATGATAGAAATTAAACTTGCACAACGCATTCTTGCATGCCTTTGCATAAGTGCTTCACAAAGAGGCCTTAACTCTCAAATTCCTAGGAGGAAGATAAATCCACAGTTAAAAGCTTTTTGCATTTTTGACACAATTTGCAACCTACATTAACATACTTTTTCATAAAGGTGCTAAAATTTGAGACAAAGCTATAAGGAAATGGAAAATACCTCACAAATAACTTCATCAATCAACTGTGTGCATACAATAATGTAAATAAAAAGTAGGGATAACTTCAAATCACTGATATCCATGGTCTTCATTGAATTTTGTATCCAAAAAAACTGAGTTACAAAGTATGCTTCAACTTGCCAAAGGACTCAAAAAGTCACTAAGTAAAAAAATTATAATAAGGAATGAGTACAAATGAATCAAGTGAATATATCCAACTCCTTGCAAAACCCACCAAAAAAGGTTCTAGAAATTGAGCTAAATAGGATGCCTCCAAAAAGCCTAAAATATAGCAACTAAATCTTCTCCAACAAAGCTCCAAAGTGCTGAAAAGGAAAAAATTGACCAAGTCCATCAAGAAGACATGCAAAACCACCCCCTAGATGCTCTCCCAAGCCATAACTCAGTAAAAAACAACCCCTATATCTTTGGCACTTGTTGGATAACCTCTTCCAACCTCCCTATATGCTTAAATAATCATAAACTCTCAACTATGCCTTCTCAAAGCACACACATTCATTTATTTTACATTATAATGAAATCCAACCAAGTGATTTATAATGATATCACTTAGATAAATATTTTACATTTTACAATTTGATGTAAAATAAAGAGGAGTCTCAACCATTTTTTAGAAAACATATGAAAAGGGGAATATTTGACTAAGTCTCCACAAGAGCAAAGCATACACACAAGGTATTAATTCATACAAGGAAAAATGCCTTAGTGAAACAACCAAGGGTATTAGTTTATTGCAAAGTTTTTTAAATAAAAGGCAAAAAATGCCTTATGCTATTGGTATTTTAGGGCTTTCTAGAAACCCTAAAATGACCATGACCCAAAGCATTGCACATGCATTTCACTTTGCTTCACTATATTCTAAAGTCTTCTTTCGAGCCACCATAGGGTTTGTGAAAGTGTACAATCATGGTGGACCTTGGTGTTTTAGAGGCTTTTCCTTCACAATTTCTGACAAACAATGACTTCTATGTGCTGGGTAAGCATTTATCTGTTGTTTCATTGCATTTTTGAAGGAAAAAATAGCTTGAGCTCGAGCATCTTACATGAAAATGAACATATTCTTTTAATTTCACCTTCCTCTTCTATTCCTATACATTCCTATGTGTTTTAATTAGTATCTTCTAGATTTCCTTCTACAAATCTTGTATTTACTTCTATAGACACCTCAAGTTTTTGGAAAAATACATGAACATATTTCTAATTTCTATGGCTGCGACTCTATTATTTTTAGTTGATTTTATGTAGAATGCTCAAGCATTTTTGTGTATTTCACTTCGTACCTCTGGTATTCTCCACCACGACTGTGTGTTTCTTGAACATTTAGCTTACCTATGCATTTTCATGGCTTGGCCTTCATTCTTGTCATTTTTAGTGGTAATTTCCATGTTTTCTATTTGTGATACTGTGTAATGGTGGCCATTATTTTCATAGTCATTTTTACTTTGTTACCATCATGCAATATTATAACATGAATGAGATTACATTAGATGCTTGGTCGGCCAAAAATAAGAGCTATTTCAATCGGCTGTTCACAAAAAGAATGCTGCCAAAAATGGTTTACAAAATGATTAAATGGCATTGCATAGTACGGGCATAGCTCTAAATCTTTGTACATCTTTTCCATTCCTACATTCGGCCTCTATTCCCTTCTGGATGGTTTCTATAGAACTCATAAAGTTGTGATTATATTTTGTAAAATTCAAAGGTTTATTAATGAAATCCTAGGTCTGTGATTATTTCAGCTATCATTGTTTCTTGTATTTGGCTTCACATACCAATACATCTTGAGGATTCATTCTCATCTGAGGTTGAGTTCCATTCATTAATTTTAGGTGTTTTCTTTTAAGTTCCAGGCACATAACAATCCTCTACATTGAATTTCTTTTCCATTGCAATGATGTAACTCCATTTAGCATTGTCCTTTCTAAACCCTTATAGTGATCACCATGTATCACCACACTAGTTTTAACACCTTCAATAATTGTGCACTAGGTATCTCCCTGATTCAATGGGATCACAAGAAAACCCAAGAACATCGCTAAATTTGTTTATTGGATAGTGAATGATGCATCGAATTGTTTTATTTAAGATTGTCTTTCTCATAATATTACTATCATTCATATCATGGTGACCATCACCTTGTCATCAAACCCTATCTTTTCCTCATAGCATTTTTTGTCTCGCATGCTTTCATCACTAAGTTGATTGCTATGTTAATAGCTCTACAACTTAGAAGGACTGTTCCTTTATTTTTAGTCCATAGAAATATTGTACTTCTCAAGTCTCTACTATCTTTGAGTTGTTTCATAACATTTCTCTCTAGGGCAGCAATGCATTGTCACCTTTATAGTTTCATTGCCTTTCACTCATCATCTATAGTTGCTGCATGTAGCTCATGATAGCTCTTGATATGATGGTACATGTTTTATATCGTGCCTTCATGGATTAGCACATTGATGCATTTCTATAATATATTTTGATACAAGACACTGAATTCATCCTTTATGATTGCCTTAAGCAAGCATATATCACTTATGGTAATGACATAATATCCAACTATCACAAATGATGTGTGCTTGCTTGAGTTAACCATAAGGAGGTGAATTATCTTTTTATGCCTCTTTAAAACACAAAAAGGCAGCATGTTGGGATCAACCCTTGTGGGAGTCACATTTTATCCCACATGTTTTAATCAGATAAAATAAAATAGTAACAAGGATTTCACCTATTCCTGCACAATGAGAAAACATATTAGATAAAAAAAAGCATATGATATAGATGTTTATATGGTATTCTTGACCATTTGAATGCACATGAGGATCAGGCTATATGTTTATAGATTTATGCACATATTTTGATTGGTGATCCTTGGTTTCTCTAACAAACTCTTTCTTACCTATGGAAGAATTTTCAAAGAACCTGAGAAAATACTTCCAGAGCAAGGAGCAACTTTGAATGCACTAGAACAAAGGGAGTTGAACAAGCAAGAGGGGCAACAACAAATGCAAAGCAACTCAACTGGGATTCATCATTCAGGCAATGTTGGATCCCCTTTCTATTTATGTGAATTATTTTTCTTATGTATCTATACATGTATAGTGTTTTCCATTATATGCATTCAAATAGCCAGTTCCATGGCTTGTGTGGAACAACAATCATTTTTATTACCAATAAAGACTACATTTTTGAAAAGATTGCTCAATATTTCCTATGTTGTATGCATTTGCATAATTCAAAGTAGCACGTCTTAGGATATTTCTTTATGCACATGAATGTAACATAGAAAATTTAAAATTTACCTTCTTTTCATTTCCAAAATATAACAACCCAACTTGTTTCAGCTTGTAGCTAAACTATGTAACAATTACTTCAAAAACATGCATGAACACACATAAATATTGACATCATAATAGGATCTTGAATGCTGTAATAATTGACTGGTAAATCTACTCTCCAATTCTCTTGACAATAATATTTTCTATTATTATTTCTCCAAACGTCTTTGGATTTGAATTGATAAAATAACCTTGTATTTATTGGTGATTCCTTTATTACCCAATAATTAAACATCACAAGATGGCATTCACAATTTGAATTTAGATCATTAAAATTCTACCAAAAACATATTAAAAAATGGGATCCAAGACTTAAGGAGGATCTATTCACCCTTGGGCGAATGGGTCCTAGGCCCTAAATGTAGGACACACATTTTCCAAGATGTGTAATTAAGTGTAGGAATTGATTAAATGTGGGTTTCCCTTTTGGAAAACGAAATTAATTAGGCTTGTGAATGCATAATTGGTCCAATTAAATGCTTAATTAATTCTAGTTAATTAAGGGGATGTAGATATAGTGTAAAAATGTAAAGGAGTACATTTTCTGACACTACATTTAGCCCCCACTTTAGTGAGGGTATGAACTTCTGCTTAGACTCACACTAAAGTAGACAAATAAGTCAAGAGAGGTCCAAGTGAAAAAATGTTGATTGGATAGGATGGAATAGATCAAGGAGGTGGCCAGAAGCCTAGGATCAAGATCCCATGGTAAACCAATATAAGCACAAAGGGAAACATGCTTGCAGCAGCAACACAACATGCACAACCATGCAATGTCAAAATTAATGAAAAAATAAAGAAAAGGATGGAATAGAAACAGTTGTGCTATTGTCCATAAAAAAATTTTACAAGTGAAAACCTATTGTCCACTATACAAAAAAAAAAAACTCATGAGAGCTAGTGAAATTCAATGTCCACTAGGTGAGCCCCAAGAAAGTGAGAAACACACACTACTTTGGTATGTACCCACAAAAAGGTGATTGATGGGAAAGTCATGTCAGGTCTATAGGCTCCCATACGTCAACCATACTAAAATTTATACTCCTGATAAATTTGATAAGGTACCACACAAAGAGGTTCACAAACCTAGCAAGCTACGTTATGCTAGACACTCATGAACAACAAAAAGGCTCCATTGGTAAGAAAGTTGTGTTATGCTTTGTGTCCATGACAAAGTTGTAAAGTGAATAGGATAGGATAGTCAAAGGGTTTTTTCTTAGTTCATGAAATATCTCACCTTAGGGAACATTGTGCTTAAAGTCACCAAGAGAGGACTAGTCAAAGATAAAAGATTAGCACCTTAGGGAAAGCAAGCATAGCACTACCACTAAGACGAATACCATTTTCCAATAAAGGTCACACTCTTGAAGGACATCAAACCCAATTTCACCACCAAGAATATGCATCACTTTAATTAAGAAGACCACACTTTGAAGGAAATATGCAAACAATGAGCAGGGACATGTATGCCCCTACTTTAGAGAAATTGCTAAACACCATGCTATGAGAAATTACTCTAAATTAGAATATGATAAATTCCAATACATGAGAGCTTTGTTCAAAAATCCCTATATAAAAAATATGTTTCCATAATAGAGCTACATCATGGAAAAGAAGTCTCCCCCCATATACAATCCTAATATAATGCATAAGGGATCCATGGATTTGGAGTCAACATATATCTTTGCTATAGCGATACAATCGATCTTGGAACTATCATCATTCCCCAAATAGCTCTTGGAACAATGAGAACAAAGGAAGAATGACACATAGAGATAAAAAATAAATAAAATCTTTTGGGTCAACATAGAAGAGACCTAAATATCTCGAAAATTTGCATCATCCTCAAAAGGAAAACACAAGACAAATGAAAAGATAATGGTTACAACATATAGAATAATGTAGATACAAATAGAAGAATGTCATGATAGATTTTCTTCCTTTGTATCCTTCCACCAATAGAGTGACAAGGGTCATCAAAGGTAGGATTAAAAACATACAAATACATGCCAAGCAACATGACACAAGGGATTACATGACACACATGAAATCACAAAGAACATGGAAAGAAAAAAAAGAAAAGGATAGTATGGAAATACGAGTCAACCTATAGTAGGTCATCTACATCCCAATATTGTTCGTCATAGGCAGAAGGGGGAAAACTAGCCAAAGGGACAAATTGTGTCATACTACAAGCATCACCAAGCTCAACACATGGTGAGTTACTCTTGTTAGGAGGATCATCATGGTTGTTATCATCTAAGCTCATGGAAGAGGAAAATAATAAATTTAGTTCATTATGTACTTCCTCATCAATCTTGGAAATCTCATCATCATCATCCAAGTTAATCATAAAAAGAGGCCTAATGATGATGTACATGGAGGTTTATTTCTTTTATGTTGTGGAAAAGGTGGAGAATCATCATGTTTTTCTTGAGTCGGTTTTTGATATTGGTTTTTTTTTTGTTCGTTTCTTCTAACTGATGAGCAATATAACGATGTCTACACCTACACTCTTTAGCATTTCAATTTCTTCCTGCACATTTTTCAAGTTTTGAATGCGTAGGATCAGGTTTATCAACCATAGGTTTCTTTTCTTCCCACAAGGGAGGAACAAAAGGAACCATGGAAGGTTATTCAACCACTTTTTCTTTGGCTTTATAGACTTGTTTGATCTTAGGAGGAACAATAGGAATTGTATAGTTATCTCTCGATCTTTTATAGTAAACAAGTGGAGGATTTTTCATGGATTTGTCTTGGTTACTTAGAAGGGATTTGGTTCAATCATAGCTTCATCAATAATAGGAGGATCAATTATGGTTTGAGGCATGTTTCTAAGAGATAATTTTTCTATGTGTTTTTCCTTAAAATTTTGGTAAGATTTGAAAAATAAGTCCTCATGAAGCTTAATAGGTTCAATGTGTTTGGGCCAAAATAAATCCAATGAGAAATTACCATGGGAAGAAATAGGATTAAAACCACTATGATGCATAGTAAAGATGTCATTTCCAAATGAATATTTTAAGCATTTATGCACTACTGATGGGATGACATTCATGCAAAATAGACACGGATAATGAATCTTCACATAGAGTTGGTCTAACAATGGGATGATGGAGAATGAGACATTCAATTGTTTTGGTCCAACTTTTAAAGGAAGAGTGATCAAACCTATCGTAGGGCAAGTGAGACCATTATCTATTTTGATCCATGCTTTTGGTTGTTCATAAGAATCTTGATAAATTTCATGCACAAATAAGAACTCCTTGGTGATCACATTCTCTACACACACGAGATAAATTAATATCCCATTAGTAGGCTTGTCATTGATTCTTTTGGTGATGTAAAGAGGACCATCAAGTGCATGTTTTATTATATCATTTTGTGAGAAAGCAATGTTCATAGATAAGTTGGTTTGGACCGTACGAGGTTCAATGTTAATTAGGTTAACCATAGTATCTATAGAATCATCATCATTATCACTCATGTTATCATTAGTCATATCAACATTCATCACATCAATATTGGTGTCATTAGCTTTCACAAAAGAGATGTTATGATTTCGCATGGGATTACTAAAAATTTGCAAATTTTGGTTTGGTGGGGCAACAGACTTATTTCCTTGACCACTAACACCACCAATTTGGATGTGATTAGAATCAATGAGGTCTTGCACAATGTGTCTAAGATGCTCACAATGTTTTGTATCATGTCCATTTTGTCAGTGATAATGGTGAAGGTATTGGAATTATAGTTTAGAGGTAAGGGCTTTGTAGGGTCAAGGGTTTTGATGGGAGGTATGGTAATTAGATTCTTAGTCAAAATTTGCAACATGATAGAATGGAGGGTATTGGGTAATGGGGTAAATTATCTATTGGGTGCTCCAAATTGATATGATTTTTTTTTTTATTGCAGCCACTTGAGACTCAACTTGTTGACTTTTTGTGGTGGGTTTATATGTAAAAACCTCTTATTTTGTTTCTTGAATGATTGGAAATTATTATGAGGCACATTCTCGAATTTATTAGGGTGATTAGAGGGAGTTTTCATATCATGATGGCTAACCGATTTTTTATAATCACAAAGGATCATACACAAGTGTGTGAAGGAGGGAATTTCATCATCCCAAGCTTGTCTTGAATTTTATTTTTCAAATTTTGAATGAACATTCTTTGAAGATTAGCATTGGGAATCTTAATATTAATTTGTGAGTAAATAAATTGGTATCGTGCTATAAAATTAGTAATCTTTTCATCATCCTTTTTTTGCACTTCATTAAATTGGCTAAGGTCATGTTGGGACCAATGTGCACTTGGAAATGGTTGAGGAAGGAATCAATGAGTTCATTGAGTGAACTAATTGATTTATTCGATAAACAAAAAAACTATTCCAAGGTCATATCTTTCAAAGACCTAGGGAAAAGCTTAGCCAAGAGCTTGTCTTACAAAATGAATTCACTACATAAGAATGTGTATGCCGAAACATGGTTTATAGGATCTCCATTACCACAATATTTATCAAATCTAGGAATCTCTATACCTTGTGTCATTTATGCCTCAATATCTCCAAGGATAATGGGTTTCTTTTGACATATTATGAAGGTTGGCCATTTTGATTTTGGTTCAATGTGGAAATTTATTGTTGGAGGGATGAAACATTTTACAAAAGTTGTTTAAGGACGGAATCATTGGTCATTTTTTGAGATGGAGGTGAATAAGGTGGAGTTGTATATTTATTTGGAGGAGAAGTAAATGGAAAGTTTGTGAGAGGTGATGTATTAGGAGATATGAGATTTGAATTCACAAAGCTAAAAGGATTCCTAGTGGAAATACCTAAAGTTGTATTGACATAGCTAGTGGGTTGCCTTATTGTAGTAATGGTCGGATGAGTTTATGTAGGAATAGAGGCCGCAGTTGTAGGAGGAATTTGATTTCCACCTTGACTTTGCATGTACCCCAAAGTTTGAGAACAACTATCCATTGTAGGAATATGATTGTCAATTATATGAGCTAGGCTAGACACAAGTTCTATTCCTTGTTCATTATCAAGTATTTTCCTCATGTTATCTATGACAAGAACTGCAGTACCAACAATGTATTGAGCACTCACAATTTTTTGCAATTTTTCTAAGGCTTCATCAAAGCTATGGGAAATATGGGAAATATGGTATCAAAGCTATGGTCCATAATGGGTTGACTAGTGTCAACACTATGAGTGAAAGAGTTAGAAAACTCAAGATCCATGGAAGATGTACTAGTTTTGGATGGCATGAGTCTCAAACTACATCTCACTAAAGTATTGGAAATAGGACACCAATTTGTGAAGCTCACACACATTTCACCAAACCCAAGTGCACCCAAAATAGAGAAAAGGCACTATACAAATGTAACAAACACCCAAAAGTAGGAATCACAATGCAAGTGTGTAAAAAGATTTTGCAATTTTTAGATTTAAAACAATATAATTTATTGATTATGCTATGTAAAAACCTAAAAAATGATGTCTTTTAATGCCAATTTTGATTTCAAATAATGCACTTAATTTGATCAATTGAACTTAATTCAAGAAGGCACAAAATTTTATGTTTTCCAAACTAAAACATCGATTTCATAGCAAAATTAAATGAAGCGAACAAAGAAAAAATGATGCTTAGAAATTTGAAACAATCCCTATATAAGGATAGGTTTTCCCAAGGTGAATGAGTCTTTGTACAGGGGTTGGAAAAGTTAAAGTTTGTGTTTTTGGTTTGATGTTTGAGTTTTCTGTTTCAAGTTGCAGATTGTGAATTCTGTGACAAATTTTTCTAGTTTTAGGTGTCTTAATGCAAGTGCAAATAGTGACAATAAGTGAACATAGTGACAAAATTTTGAATGTAATTTTCAACTAAATTTGAATCTAAATGATTGAAAGACACACTTGATACAACTACAATTCAAAATGTATGCAAATTTAATGCCAATTTTTTTTATTTTTTATGAATTCAAATTATACAAACATGCAAAAGTAAACCCTAAATGCAATGCAAAGAACAATAATGAAAAACACACTAATGCAAACTATATCTAGGGTTTTGAATGTCTCCAAATCAAAATTTAAGATGTAAAAGGTCATGTTCACCAAAATGAAACAAAGGAAAAGTGGGGGCAGTGAACCACAAAAAACATATACAAGAAAGGAAAAAGGATTCCCCAAATAGGCCCATAGGGTTTTTCACCTAGGAGCTTGGATGGAAGAATGACTCTCTTTCACCTAATGATATGATTTTTGGGTGAGTTCATTCAAATGGGATCAGGGGCTTAAATTTATGTGTGTGGGATGCCCTTAATGTTGCAAATGAGAAATAGAAACTAACTAGTAATGTGAAACCTAGGAAATGCAACTATGCTGGGAAACACATAGAGATATGCAAACATTAACTAAATACCTTAACAAAACATAAGAAAAATATTATAGAAAAAAATAGAAATGAAGGTGTGCACCTCGAGGCTTAAGAGGGATGGCATGAAGATCTGGAAACTTGAAGAATCTAATGCAATGGTCTACTGGGATATTTATACCATTCTAGGTGACCTATTTCTTTTTCTATGAAAATCTATCAAAACCCGTTTCTACCAAGAGGGTACTTAGATCTAAAGAAAACCAAAAAATTTGTGTATGGTGGGACTAGGTTGCCACTAATGGTGACCTAGTCCCTTTCATCCTTTCAAGAAGTTTGAAAGTGGAATCTAGAGGTCTCGATCTACACTTTCTGCTTCTCCAAGTGTCTGGATCTGAAACCTTGATTTTCGATCTGTAGGTGTATTTTATTGAATGTTTTTCCCTAGCCAACAAGGAGGTGTCTTCAAAAATTATTCAATCCACTCTTGAATAATCTCCAAGCTTCCAAAATACCTAGATCTACAAACACACAAATAAGGAAGAAGAAATGTTGATTGTTAGAGTATAGGGGTTTGCCTTGGTCAAACCCCTTTGTAGATAATCAAATCAAATGAAGAGATAATGTAAGGAAACATGAAATGATGGAGCTATTACCTTGCCATGATGAATGATCTTGTGTTGTTGCAGAAATCATCCCTTTAATGTCTTGTAGAGATGTCTTGATGACTTAGAATGTGAAACCCTAGCTTGCTTGAGAAGAATAGTGCTTGAGTGCTTGAGAAGATTGAGTGAGGAGAAAAATGAGATAGAAGAAGTGAAAAATGAGGGGAAAAACCCTTATTTATAGAAGTTATGCCCTAATTTTCCCAAAATGACACCATCCAGGCTAACCTTAGGGTTTTAGAGACAAAATCTCGAAAGAATATTAAGTTTATTTTAATTTTTATGCCACATGGGACTAGGTCGCCCAAGGTGGCAACCTAGTTGACCTAGGAAAATTTGATTGGTTGTCAGGGATTTAAGTGTGATTATTTATGTTTTTCAGGATTGTCTCATAAAACACACTAAAGTTGGACCTGTAAGTGTATTAAGGGGTCATTATAGCATAAGAAAGGGTTGATTTAGTGATGACAGGCCTAGGAAAGTATGAAAAAATATTACAAAACCTTACAACACCTTGGCACAAGGCTTGGAAAGGGGTAAAAAGAGGCTGAAAAAGGTCAAAAATCCATAGGAAAAGGTCCAAATGAGTGAAAAGTGTCAAAGGCTACACTTTTTGGCAACACAAGGAGACCTTAAAATGATGGACCTATGCCAAAAATCACAAAGGGGGTATCCACCTAATCACAAATCTACCTTTTCCATGTTCATTAGGATGAGGGATAGTGCCACAAATTATTAGAATTGAATTTCAACCTTCATGGTGAATCAACCCTAGGTTTGGACACTATGTTGCCTTAACTTCCTTATGATAGAAATGACTAAACAATAGGTTTGGGAGAAGAATAAAAGTACATTAACAATCAAACCTATGAGATCTAACACTTGAAACATGACGTATTCTGATAATATTGATAGAAAAAACCATTAACCACCAGCTTTGAGAACGTTAAGATGGTATGTACCTAACTCCAAAAGTGGGTTTTAGGCTCTTTTGAAGGACATATTTCCCCAGGGGCGAATGGGTCTCTGTACAGGGCTCTAAAAATTATTTTTGCAATCCTTTGATGTCAAATCTAAGCTTTTGATTCCCCTGGGTTTGAATATCATAAAACCAAAACTAAAACCTGTAGGTGAGTTTATGTCTTGACAACTTTGATGAAAACTTTGGCAACTTTGCAAAATTGCACTTTTGATCCACTTTCAATCCTTCTTCACCTAAAAATCTGCAAAGACAAAGAGAGGAGAAAAATGTTTGTTTTTGGTGGATAGGGGTTTGCCTTGGTTAAACCCTAGTTTTGTAATCAGACCTTGATAATGAAATAATGACAAAAAGGAAGGAATGATAAATGAACACTAGCTAGTTTCAACTCACCAAACCCTTTAATTGTTTCCCTTATAGGACTAAATTCAATCACATCACTCCAAGGATTGAATATTGCATGAAATGGTTGGATTGGATGCTTGATTTGACACTTGATTTGATTCTTATGTCTATGCAAGGAGATAACAATCATTTAGCATTTAACAACAATTTATGTTGTTTTCGATAAAGCGATGCTGAAAATGGTCACAAAGGAATTAAATAGTTTATGTTATTTCTAATAAGGCATTGTTGAGTGTTAATGAAATAGTATTGCTAAATCTAGAGAAGAACAATGAAGAATGACTTATGAAAAATAGCAGAAAGTGTTTCCACAAGCCACATAAATACTGTCAACAATGCACTTTCGAGAACAACATAAACTATTTTATTCCTTTATAACCATTGCCAATGGACAAAAACCACAAATCAAATTATTTATTCGAGGCAACAAAATAACAGTCAACAATGGCTTATGGAAAATAGCATAAATTATTTTATTGCCTTGCAACCATCACCACCACAAGTATATCTATGCATCAAATGTATGTAATTTGGATATATGCAGTTGCAAAGAAAAATCTATACTGAAATATATGCACCTGAAGATAGATGGGGCTTTTTACTTATTATCTCTTCGAGTGTCAAAAATTAATCCTTAGAATGATAGGTTGTATATTAACTATAATATGAAACATTGATCACACAGTGGTAGATAATATATTTGGAAAAAATCCTTTGTAGAGTATTCTGAAAATAGTAATGCCAACTGCTATCAGCAATGTGATCCATGATTCTTCTATTTTTGGAAGATAGTTAATGATATTTTCTATACAACGTTGTTGATTATTGTTCTATAGAAAGAAAATACGTTGTCAAGCACTATGAGAAATGGTGAAACCAATGTTCCTTATTACATCTAATATAGAGTCTACCATTCTAATATTTCCTTTTTGAGGCTCAAAGAAATAATAACTAAAATCTATATATCAGTATAGATTTTATTTTATCATTCTAACAATTCCTTTGTGATGTTGAAAGAAATAATAACTAAAAAGTTGCATCTTTTTTTAACACAACTACACAAAGGAGAATATTTTGAAGTTATTTTTAATGCCAAAAGATTGCATGGTAATGGAGAACAACCATAGTCAATGTTATAAATGAAGAGAAATATTTCTAGTAAATGTAAGTGTGAAGAATTTAATAAATATAAATAGCCCATATTGGAATTCAGTGGTTGTAGGATGGTTCTTTGATGATATGATCATTATCATTATGTCCATTGGAGTATTCTTTTTATTTCTGAATTTGTTTGACCTGAGTATGCTCTACAAAAATTAAAGGAAAATGTGTAGTTTAGTGGAATGAATGTGTCATTGTTAGTCAATATCTAAATTAGGAATCATAAATACTTTTATAACTCATAAAAAATAACATGTAATACATGTATAATAGAAGAGATCAAATAAACAAGATGCAGTCATACCTCATGTATGGAACAGGATGCAACATCTCTACAATTACAAGTCCCATTTAACTCTATTTTGTTACCTATGGATTTTGTAGAGTTGAAATCAGTGTTATAAATTATTAAAAGTATATTCAGTTGTATTGTTTATGAAAAAGAATTTAAAATGAAGTTGTGGAAAAAGAGATGGAATAAATTAGATATAGCCTTACCTTGTATATTAAAAGAGTATAGTTGCAGCTTGTATAGCATGCAAAACATGGCATTGTGATGCTATTTAGCATTGTGGAGATCTATAGTTACAACTAAGAACATCAGGAAGAAGCAAGTCAAGCTACATATCGAATTGAAAATACATTATTAAAAGTATATATAGTTGTATTGTTTATGACAAAGAATTTAAAATGAATTTGTGGAAAAAGAGATGCAATAAATTACATAAAGCCTTACCTTATATATTACTAGAGTGTAGTTGCAACTCATATAGCATGCAAAAAATTCCATCATGAAGCTATTTAGTATTATGGAGATCTATACTTATAGGTGAGAACGCTAGGAAGCAATGAGTCAAGTTACATATGGAATTGAACAATTAGAAATGGTGGGAATTCTATATGCATTGAAATGAAAAGGGAAGGGAAAAGTGATATAGTTACCGACAAGAACAAAAACATTTCATGATGATGGAAACGGACACAACTATTGGAGGTGATACTCTTCTTTGATTTGAGGTGCACTATATTTATTGGCACACAATCTAGAGTATATGTCAAAAGAGAAAGGTGGATCTATTTGTATTCCTTCAATTGATTTTACATGGGAAAGAGTTGTGAATGTTAGTCCTTGTCTTTCTTTAGTTCCAATATCTATTGTAGCTTTCTCCAATGTCAATCCTTGAGATTTTTGTATTGTTATTGCCTAAGCCATTGTTAAGGGGAGTTGTCTTTGAGTGTCGTGTGTGATTGGGGGAATGGGGATTGATTTTCGGTTGTCTTGATCCCATGTTGGGCCAATGTAGTTTGGGAAGTGCACAACAACATATTGAGGCAGTTGAGGTGGTTTAGAACCCATAGCATATACGATAGACTTTGCAATACCTAGTGATCCATTGACCAGGCCAGTTGCCACCCAAATATTTATTGTTAACATAACTTGTTCACCAATTGCAAGTAAGAGCTCTACTTGAAGTTTCTCATCATTGCCATAGTCAGGTGTGTTTTGCTAAGTAGTTTCAACAATACTGATTATAATGGGAACATTTAACTATTTAAGCATTTTTCTATTGTGCAAGTGACCAAGATATTTTTTGGGAACAAGTGAATAGCTACATCAAACTCTTGGTTTTGTTCAGTTGAAAGCATAGTGTTTATTCGATTCATAAGATTTTTCAAATCAGCTTGAGAAGCCTAGGTATTTCAAATATTCAAAAGGAGTGTACAAAAATCTTGTTGTGCATTAGACTATCCATGTTGGCAGAAGACTATGTTGAGAGTGACAATAACATTAAAAGTGTGCCAAAGAGCTAAGGTTGTGGAGTGAGAAGTGTAGATAGGCCTATCCAAAATAGGTGGTAGTTGTGCAAGGTCACCCACAATTATAACAAAGGCACCACCAATGGTTGCATATGTCTAGTACGAAATGCTTACTGCAACCAACTATCTATTTTGAGCAACAACTTGGGTCCCAAGAAACTCATTTCATCAATTAAGATGTACTTAATGTGTTTAATGTCCTCTTGAAATATGGTTAGTGGTTGTCCTTGCAACAGATTCACATCTCTGATTAGTATCCATAGAGTTGTATGCACTGTCGAGGCACATATATTGTAAGCAGACACCCTCATTGGCGAAAAAGCAAGCAAAGGATTTATTCTCCAATTTGGCGATGTATTTAGTGTTCCTTAGATGTTGTCTATAAGAAATGATTTACCTGTACCTACAGTACCTTGAATAATCATACGCAATGGTGATGATGAATATTTCCCAAGGTGGTGTTGTTTAATAATATTTAGAGAAAGCTCTTGCTTAGGCCATAGCTAATGACAAAGTACAAGTGTAGCAGGTGGGAAAAGTCTATCTTCAATTGTAGTCAATTTACTTGTTGAGATGAACTCTACATAAATGCTATGTAGAATATAAGGAACATCATGTGTGTCCCACATGTGATTCAAATTGAATTCCTACCTACCTAATAGTTGTAGCTGGTCCAAGCAGACACTATTTGTAACACTAAGGCGAGAAATAAATGCCCATTTGTATTCATCTGCAGGAGGTAGAGGATGGGCGCTATCGATATCACTATCACCTTCTTCTTGATTGGTGGGGGGATCAATAACTCTATTGACATGCCAAGGGTGATAGCCAACAACATGAAATATCCTCTAGTTGTGTGTTATACTCTCTTTGGTGAGGACTATATTTGCTTCAACATTTCAAAATGGCTTGTATAGGAAAAATTTTGACCAATAAAATGTCTCAAACATATCACAATGCTCAGGAGGGGAAAATTTAAATAGTGGGTAAACAATGATCATAGCAGGGTGTGGTCACAAGCGCCAGGCCCCACCTTTGTGATTTTCCCAATGTTTATACAATTGTGCAGATTGAATAAGGGATATAGTGTCCATGTTAGTTGATCTTTCCATGTAATAGTGAATACAACTACTTGCAATCTCTTCACCATTATCAGTTGTTTTCAAATGGTACAATGTTTTCCCACTCACATTCAAAGATAGGAAATGTTGGCTTGACATGACAAGGGGAAACTTTTGTAGCATATGACATGTTGCTTATGCACCAATGTCACAATCTACAATCAAGTTCATCATGAAATTTTTATAGGAAAGTAACGCTTTATCCCCAGATGAATTTATATTTTCAATCCTCTGCAACATATCAATATAGCTTTCAAACTTATTTTTAGACTTTGATGCATATTAGAAAATGTAGTTTAGCATAATTTGTCTTGACAAGACTGGCTGGCAATCAACATTTTCTCACCAAATAGAAAGCATCTCATGGTTGTGAATATTAAGGTGCTCATCATTTCTTCATCGCTTGTAGGATTTGTTTGATTAATTGTCAATTGCCAATGTCAACAATGGTTTTGTATTCCATGGAGCTTTGTAGCGACATTGTAACTATTGGCCTTTTTTCCTAAGAGATCTGTACTGAGTACATTTTGTATGCCTTTGCATCATGCTCACTAGTTGTTTTTAATCCACCATTGGGTCCATGCAAACAATTTTCAAAGTTTCAAGCAAACATAGGTCCTCCAAGGAAGAGTGGTTGACTCTTGATATTAGCTATTCTGGGGAAAGAGGATTCCATGTTGAAACATAGCAATCAAAGAAGCGTTTTTCCTACTGAACTTCATTTTGGCTAGACCAGTCAAGCATGTCCATATTCAGGGCTCCTGGAAGCCACAAGAAGCCATGAACATGTGTTGATCCACGGTGTTTCCACTCATACCTATACCAATCATCCTTTTTATAGAAAAGCCTCTCGAAAACATCCTCATGGAAAATGGTAAACCGTAAGTGCATGTACAAGGCCATTGCATGTGGGTTCTAGAAAAAATTGTCTATGAAGCATCTTTGGGAGTATGGCACATGTTGTTGAGCACCAGGATCAAGGAGCTAGTGTAGACCAGGCGATTTTGTGTTTGTTAATCTCAAAGTGAAAAAAAGAGTTAGTGTTCCAAGCTGGTGGATCATTAAAGCAAGCTTTTGTTGGCACTTTCCCCAATATGACCGCATCCCCCTCAAGGTTGCACCAAAGTGAATAAGCTAGTTTTCAATTTGGGTGCCCAGTTCATTTTGAAGTAGTTGTCTTAGTGCAACGATAGATTTTTGGGTCCTCTCTTCCAAGTTTTCTTTCATGAAGACAGACACTGATTGTTGGCTTCAATGTCTCATTATTAAATTATAAAGCTAATATCTAAATCTGGCATGCCTTCCAAATCTATTATCACAGAATCTCATCAAGTGCAATGCATATTCATGTAAGTGAATATGTATTCTTATCAATTCTAGGGGCATCACTATTCCAATGGGTAACAATGTTGGAAAAGCCTTGCTTAATAACCCTTTTGTATTGTATTCATTGATAGGGTTAGAGTTTATCTTAGGCCAAGGAAAAGTATCTTGACTAATGTATTCAATCTGCAAGCCTTCTCTAATTTCCTGCAATTCCCAAGGAGGGTTGGGGAACACTAGAATAAATGATGATTCTTCAAGCTCAGCTTCCTCATCAACAATAATTCTAGAAGTTACTACTGGTTCAACTATTTTCTCTATTGGTTCTTTCATTATGTGCAAAATATTAGAGATGTCAGTACTTGTAGCAAGAAACAAATTTAAAGCATCACAATCAATTGCAAAATCACTATAGTATGGATCATTTTCAATTTTGTATATCAATGTAGCCATGACATTATGTTTGTCAACATAGCAATCATAGTTTGTTCCCTGAATGCCATTTATTTGAACAATCACCACTTCAATATCATGTAGGCAGCGTGGCAAAAAAAATTCAATGGATGTGTTGTCTAGAGGGAAGCTTATAGTATGACCACTATATTTGTATTGGCCTCCTCTAGCATGGGTCAGTTGAAAAACTGGAGAAATTCTAGCTATAAGCATTTCTTCAACTTGAGTTAGTTTTACAAGGACAAGAGGCTATGGTTCAGGGTCCATTCTATTTATTGAACTGAATTGGTGAATGCCCTTTTAAGAAACACAACACTGGAAAATGATGTATGATCTAGATGCTTGCAATTTCATGCCAACGTAGCTTTCCTTGCAAACACTACAAACTTTAAAATTAGAAAAAGCATCAATGCACTGGCAGAAGGATTGCATTGCAACGCAAAAAGGATCTCTAAACATACTTTTAAAATGGCGATGGGCCAATGGTGTGGTGCCAAGCCATGCCCGACAAGGTTGTCCTTGTTGGAATCAAGGGAACATTGAGAGGGCGGGGGGATGAATCAGTGTTCAGTAAATCTTAACTTTCATTAATCTAAAGCTTAAACCATTCTGAAATTGCATTAAAGAAAAGGATGCAATCATTCAAAGGAAACATTCATAACACTATGACATAGATTTTTTGTGTGGAAACCCTATTAGGGAAAAAAAATAGTGGATGTTAATCCATAATTTGAGTACTCAAAATATAATTGTTTACAAAGGGAATGCACTTGCATTCAGGTACACTGCCTAGAGCTCACTGCTCAAGAGAAAGGCTCACTTCCTTACAAAATTCAGATTAAGAGCATATGAAGGGTGAACTATGATAGTAACATCTATTTATGCCAAGTTACAGTTCCAGTGAAGCTCATAGATTCAGTTATGGATCTGCTTTTTTATTTTTCTCTTTGCATCACTTATGATCAAATTCACACTACTACACTACTGAATCTCACACTACACAATGATATATTACACATTCGCACTTCTACATACACACACTTTGATTCACTTTCTGAATGATAAAACCAATCTCTTATATATATCCACAATCAATAATTTATTCATTCATTAGTTGGCTTTATAAAGTATCAAGTTACTTTTATCTTGTCGACCAGATCGACCACTAAATATTTATGTGCATCCTCCAAAGTCAGTTAAGACAAAGAGAGGACCCAAATAACACTTAATTGAGCATGAAGACTTATAATTAATTATATCTTATACATCCACAATTACTATCCTTGTTGGGTAAACCTTCTAGCACATATAATCAACAAATTAGTGCATCGGATCTTCTAGATCATGTACCAGTGAGTGCGCATCAAAACCAAGATACTACAAAACATCAACAAACCTTCCTCAGAGATTCACAACCCAAAATATCTATCTAGTAAGGTGTTTAGATCAACTTTAATGCCTATAACTGGATGCCCTATTCTTTACTTTGTTCTACCGGTAGGAACCAAAACTATACTACAAACCGGATGTCAATAAGGTTTCCTAGGTTTCCAGGGTTTCCATTAATGAAAAAACTTACATGCCATATGCCAACAATATCCCCCATTGGTATTGATGGCAACACTTAGTGAAAAATTGACTAAGTTTCGAAATCATTATATATATGCTACCAAAAAATTTACTGCACTTTCTCCCCCTAAAATTTATAAGGCATTCACTCCCCTCATACTGCATTCTTTTCTCCCTTTGTAGGGAATTTTTCACTGCATTCTCTCCCCCTATGACATCAATGAAAAAGCATGGATGCCATATGCCAAAAAGACAAAAATGTATATTGACAAGATAGAGACAAAACATGTGTTCAAAATCCTCAAGGCTTCAAAATTTTATCACATATGTGCCTACAGTTCTTCCCCTTTGATCAAAAATTCAAAAAATTGAAAACAATTAACTGCTATCTTTAGAAGATTATCTTATGGTTTTTCTTCACTTCCGAAAGGAAATTTTTCCAACCATCTATTGTAATTCCAATAATAATGATCAAGCTATTGTTCTTGGAAGTCTTGTTAATAATCTCAATGAGAGATTCAGGAATTGTAATTGCTTTTTCTAGTTTCTCGCCATTCTTCAATATTTCCACCATCTAATCTAGCCTGCATTCAATTAGATCCTTTACCTTCCAAAAAGTATCCACAAGAACATTCCTAGAGAGTTGAATTTTTGTCTGTTCTGATTGTAGCTCTCGAATTCTTTTCTTCATGATACCATCTGGATCCTGAGATATGTCAAAGCTTTTGCCAATGTCATTCAATTCTATTTCAATCTGATCCAACTTCTCTTTGTAATTGTTGACTACATGGGGCCAACGAATGCAATAGTTGTAGATCCCTGTAGCTGATTTTATGCATTGCCTCAACTCATTCATTTTCTTCTTTAGCTTGGAAAGGGATAGTCTAAATTTCTCCTTCAGGTGAGAGAAAACTTCACCTTCTTCTTTGCCTTTGTCCTCAGAGCCCATTGATTCTTTTTTGCACTTGATCATCTCTTTAGGTAGAATTTGCTTTAGACTTTCCAATCTTCTCTTATAGTTCTCAACATGAGCATTTAGAACTTCCAAAATCAGGTCCTGATTGTATGATGGTCTAACTGACCATAAATTTGCGATTTTCTGCATGCCACCTACACCTTGAATAAGCTGTTGTAGTTTTTCTTTTCTCAGATCTTCTTATTCCTCAATACCTTTTTCTAGTCTAGATTCATTTTTTGGTGGATTCTCAGTTTCTTCATCAGATTCTTCATCTGGAATGTCCACAATTTCTTTTTCTTTTCCTTTTCCCTCAATCCTGGGAACTTTGCTTTTCGCAGGGCTATATTCAGTAATTTCCTTTTCTCTTTTTTGTCCTTTATCAATGCTACCAGAAGAGGAACCTACTTCCATTATTCTTACCAGAGGGGAAATATTGAGTGATCCACACTTTTCAAGAAAATTTTTAAAGAAAATTTCAAATTCCAAATCCCAGTTAGCCAAGCTCTTAGAATAAGAGTATATCTGATTGCATATCGGTTTGTTTAATTTCCATACTACATTATCGATTTTCAGCAAGAAATTCAAGAAATACATTACCATACATATAATTAAAGTGCCAAACCTTAATGGATAACCTGATTCCTTTGTTAGTTGAGCATTCTCCATGAGCTGATCCTTTAACAACCCAGATAGGTCAAAGTCCTAACCTTCAATTATCATTTTGTGAGCAATGTACACTACACCAGCCGATGTAGCTCCTTCTCAATTTATGTAGAAGATTTTATATGTTATTTCATGTAAAATGTACTTCATAACAGGATTCTTGATTGTTGCAATCATCAGAGCTCTCCGATCTCCGATTATTCCAGTTAGGGTTTTAATCTCTTTGTTCTAGATAGATTTCTTCCTGGGAAAATCTTCGACTCTTCAAAATCCAGTTAAGTTCTCGATTTCCTCTTTTGAAATGATGTAAGGTTTGTCCAAAGTTAAAACATCATCATGTAATCTATTCAAAATGAATTTCACAAATTTCGCATTCTCAAAGTACGAAAACTCACTCCACATATCCAAATTTCCATGCTTAGCTTTGCTCAATTGCTTTAATTCATCATGCAGTAACAAATTCCTCATAGACATAATATTTGCACTATTATATTCATCTAGAGTGATCGAGCCTTTGATTTTTTCTATTTCTAGGGTTTGCAACCGCACACCAAATTGTATGAAGAATTCGAGAATGATTTGAAATATCTGATAGATTTCAAGATTTTGTCAATGAATCGATTTTACTGCTTCGTAATCCATCTATCAAGTGATCTCCTTCTACTCTTCTTCGATGCAAAGTGACAAATGGAATTTTTGACTTGACTTTTATAGCTCATGCATGTGCAATAAATGCATTTTCCCTAAGTTTTTCGAAGACTCTATTTTCCCAAACAGTAACTGAAAAATCTTCTACAAACCTATGAATTGTCTGAGTTCTCTTTTCTAAAGTTATCCAATACTTTTGTACACCATAAGTACACCTTCTTGACTATTCTCTGTGTTTTGGTACTATCCAAGATAGGGGAGGAAGGGTTTTCTTGAAAGACTCCCCCTAGGCCAGTGGCTTGAAATCAATTACCAGAATAGTTACCGGAGGCAGGTTCCAGTACGAATCCATTTCCAACATCAGAATATTTTTTCCTTACCCTTGTCTTCTTCATCTAATCTTTGATTTCATCTGTAGTTACCTTTTTTTTCTCTTCATCATTTTTCTCTATATTTTTGCCTCTGTATACTTGACCTCTTATGTCTACATTTTTGTTTTTGCAAAATATTGCAATATGACCATACTTGTTGCAGTTCTAACACATAATTCTTTCTTGTCCTGACCAATCATTCCAATGAATTCTTCCAGATCTGCATTGATTAGCAATATGCCCAAGTTTCCCACATATATAGCATTCAACATTTCTTCTAGCAACAAATTAACTTGACACATTTTTTCACTCAATTGATTTATGACCAAAAATTTTGCAATTGAAACACTGACCAGAAAATGATGAGACTCTTGAATTCATATTACTTCTACACTGACCAATCATATGACCAAACTTACTACATGAAAAATAATACCCATTAAACTTTTGTGCATTAGGTTGTCTTACCAGATACCTTCCATTTTTGTTGTGTTTGAAACTCTTTTGTCCTGATCTGGAGCTTTCTCCCTTTTCATATCCAAGACCTCTCTTATCATTTCCACTCTTTTGTCCTTGAGTCAGCTCATCGAGATTTACTTAACTGATCTTAAACAATTCTTTGTATTCATTTACAATGACAAGATCATTCCTAAGAGTAGTAATCTTCTTACCAAGTTCTTCATTGTTTTTGGTTCTTTGAAGTTCACTTTCCAGCTGAGTGAATTCACTTTTTATTCTGTTGCATTCATCAAATTTCTCTTTCAAGGTCTAAGCAATATTTTCCTCATTTCTCATCCTTTCTTCAATTTCTTTATTCATCTTCATCATCATAGATTCCATCTCATATTTTAGGTTTGTATTATCTCTAGCAAGCTTTTCACATTCTTCAATTATCTCCTTCAAGGTTTGATTGAAGTGAGTATCATCCATGTTTTCACTTTATTTTTGTTTAATCTAATCACACAGACCTTTCCTATTCACCCTAGATTTAATTATCTGATCCTTCAATTACTAAATGAATTTCTCAGCATCTCTAAGATTTTCTTTCAATTCTTGAACTTCTTGTTTAGACTAATCAAGGTCATCAAGTGCCACTAGAAGCTATTGCTGAAGACTACAAGAGTCCATCACATTCCAAGATCCACCTCAAGCTGCAAAAATTCTTCAAAGGAACTAGCTATGATACCAATTGTTGGACTCATGGGAACACTGAGAGGGGGGGTGAATCAGTGTTCAAAAAATCTTAACTTTCATTAATCTGAAGCTTAAACGATTCTAATATTACATTAAAGAAAAGGTTTCAATCATTCAAAGGAAAAATTCATAACACTATAACACACAATTTGTTTGCGTGGAAACCCTACTAGGGGAAAAACCACGGTGGAGGTTAATCCATAATTTTAGTACTCAAAATATAATTTTTTACAAAGGGAATGCACTTGCATTCGTGCAAACTACCTAGATTTCACTGCTCAAGAGAAGGGCTTGCTGCCTTACAAAATTTAGATTAAGACCATCTAAAGGGTGAACTGAGATAGTAGGATCTATTTATGCCAAGTTATAGTTCTGGTGAAGCTCATAGATTCGGTTATGGGTCTGCTTTCTGATTCTACACTTTGCTCTGCTCTATTCTGCTCTTCACATCACTTATGATCAAATTCACACTACTACACAATGATATATTACACATTAAAACTTCTACATACACAAAATTTGGTTCACTTTCTAAATGATAAAAACAATCTCTTATATATATCCACAATCAAGAATTCATTCATTCATCAATTAGCTTTATAAAGTATCAAGTTACTTTTATCTTGTCAGCCAAATCCACCACAAAATATTTATGCACATCCTCCAAAGTCGGTTAATACAAAGAGAGGACCCAAATAACACTTAATCAAGCACAAAGAGTTATAATTAATTATATCTTATACATCCAAAATTACTATCATTGTCGGTTCGGCCTTCTAACATAGATAATCAACAAATTAGTGCACTAGATCTTCTAGATCACATACCAGTGAGTGCGCATCAAAACCAAGATACTGCAAACATCAACAAACCTTCCTTAGAGATTCACAACCCAAAATATCTGTCTGATAAGGTGTTTAGATCAACTTTTATTCCTGTAACTAGATTCCCTATTCTTTACTTTTTTTTGTCGGTAGGAACCAAAACTATATTGCAAACCAGATGTCAATAAGGTTGCCTAGAATTCTAGGGTTTCCATGGTTGCCATCAATGGCAACACTTACATGCCATATGCCAATAGTCTCGAGTTTCGTAGTATCCCACTATCGAGGCACTTTCATTGGGAAGGTTATGTGTAAGCTATGATGGGCAATGTGTTTCTAATAAGCTTGGTAGCAATTGCGGTGTGGCCTCTTGATTAGGCAAGGCCAAGAAAGGATGAAATATGATAGCTTTGTTCCAATTATTTGGTGTGACAACTTGCACAAATCTTGTCTCTATGTTGTACATAATAGAATTTTTTTCTTTGGAATTTTTTTGTCTTTTTAGGGTCCATACTTGATGTAGGACTCAAACTTGTACATGGTTGAGGATCCTATAACCATAATATGGGGAAAACAATAAAGTGCTTGTATACACCAACTCAAAGCACAATGTTATAGCTAAAGAGACTAAGTTAACTCAAAATATCAAAATTGTTTAGTAGCATGATGGATGATAAGAACCAGGAGAAGAAGCTCTAAACACAAGTGCATATGGGAGTGATGGATAGGAAGTAAGTAGAGAAAAAGTTGCAGACATGTATATATATATATATATATATATATATATATATATATATATATATATATATATATATATATATGTATCAACAAGTTTAAATGAAGGTGTATATGAATGTTGTTTGTTACTAATTTTGGATACATACATGTCTACATATAAAAAAAACTTGTCAAAGATTAAAAAATAGAGTATGTTGACTCAATATATAACCACTTCTATAAGCAGTAAAGCAATAGGATCAAGAACAAAGGTCATTTTGATGTGATAGTGTTATCACCATTGTTTTTAATTAGGGCACCCATAAATTAATAAGTGTCATATTACTTCGCAGGTGGGGTTTTGTGTCACAACTTGAACCTGCGCAGTGTTTTTTAAGGTTCATCAAACCTCCCACTTTGCCACCCAGTCATTTTTATCACCTTCGTATGTTTGTTTCAAGCAATTTTTTCTATGCCTTATCTAACCTTACTGCTTGTGAGATGATTTTGGGCTTGGGTGGTATTTCATTGTGATGTGTGAATTGGGTGCATATTTATAAGGTTCTTTGAAACTCTTTCTTTACCATCCATAGACGTTTATTTTCAAATTTGAAAATCTATTATGTGGGGATTAGTGAATGTGACAGCTTTCATGTGTTAATGCAATCAAGGCATTAAATTTTCATCTACTACCATATTTTTTCATGAAGCCGTGTTTAATAAAATAAAATCCAACAAACATTCCCATTGTGATATTTTTTGATGACAAGCTAAAGGAGATGCAAAGGTCAAAGTTCAAGGTTTTCCATTAGAGGTATTTTCAGAATTCCCTCGTGCAACCTTTTTTGAATTAATTATACTTGCATGATAAGAAGCATATTATGTCAAAACTATTATTGCACATGGCCAAGGTTGAGTACGTGGGTTGTCAGTATGTGGCTGGGTTAACATATGAGGAAACTGAAATTGGTGATACTCGGCTAGTTCTAGTTAATCTAGAATAATTATAGAATAAATTTCACAAGCCTAACCCTCCACCTATCATTAAAAGGGTAGTTGGTTAATTGAAGGTACTAAATTTTCATTAGTTGTGCAATGTCCTAAGTTGGTGTTAGAATGTATCTGACATTATGACTTGCAGACGTGAGAAGTCAGGATAGAGGACAACAAGCTTATGGTAAAAATTTAGAGGTCTACCTTCGTGTCTTGTTTAAGAACTCCAAAGAGATAAGAATACTCACCAATGGACATGATAAGCTCTCAAGTCGAGTTCATGGCAAAAAAAGGGGTTTACAAGAATGTAATAGCCAAGAACTGGCTAGCGAGGACAAGGAAGGGCAAGTCTCAATCGCCCCATAACCTACATAGGAACCATTTTGTAGATGATGTGGTCAATATTGTAGTGTTCTTACACAAGGTAAGGGGAAATGAAAATATCCACGGCTTTGAGGAATGGATGTATTTCTTCATTCAAATCATATTGAGCAGGGAGCAATATCTTGACTGGGCAATGATCATTAGCGATCATCTGCATGAATTGATGAAATTCTTTATCCTAGATAGACTTTCTACATGTCATCATACTTGATATATACAATTGCCAGTAAACGACTTTGGCCTGGGTTGAGGTCAAGTGACTTGCCTCCAAAGAAAGTGCCAATTTATGACTATCTTGACAAATTATAACTTCACAAGAGCTTCCTACATTTTAGAAGAGTGGTTTATACTCTTACTATGAGGATGGTTAGGGAATTGTAGGGGCGCCCTAAGATGAGGTTATCTCCTGAGGCAATGCAATTTGTGGATTTTTATGGTTGCCATTTTATTCAGTTCTAGAGATTCTCATACATAAGAGTAGGCGGTTATGTTGGTTTCCCTATTAAGCTACCTAGGTACCCTAAAGACAAGTGGGTAATTATCAAGGTAAGTAGGAAATTGGTTGATGCTAATAGATTGTGCCAAGGTAGGAAAATATTAAAAATCAACTTTACTTTTGGTTTTGGTTCATATAGATGTCAATCTATGTCTGATGCTTTGAACATTGAGAAATAATTGTCCAAATTTAACATGCATTCATATGAGGAATAGGTTTATTTTGAACTCAAAGATTATATTAAGAATAATTTGAAATTGATCCCAACCTTTTATCACCAAATCAGCCTCAAAGATTATTAGGCTGATTTCTTTGATGAGTATGAATTTAGGAGAAGAAGATGGATGAGATTGATAGTACAACAAATTATCATCTATAATTTGAAATGGGATCTATAGGGCATTATTGAAGATGGGTCTGACATGGTTGACCCAATATATATTGAGTTGATAGAAAGTTGGCCAATCCCTGCTATGGATCAGAATTTCAAAGAAAATGAGACCATCAAAACCAAAACAACTGATGTTCTCACTAGAACTCGGGAATGGGTAACCAAGAAGAAAACTGAGAAATCACATCCTCATACTATGTCCATGAATTCACAACTGACTGAAGGTACTTCTCATACCTCTATCAGTAGGAAATATATTGGTAATGTTTCTCAGTCCTTGTCATCAGGTACCCAAGGAGATGCTGATGAAGACCCACCAGAGAAGAATATGTATTCAAAAACCTATGGGGATGACATTTTCAATTTACCTACTCTAGAAAAAGAAAATGAAGGTGAGGAAGAGGAAGAGGGTTTAGAAAACCTAAATGTTGATTCATTTCCCTCTCAAGATGAATCACCTATTAGAGAGGTAGGCACCTCCCAAAGGTCTAAAATGATTGCTTCTATAGAAGACACCCCTCTAGTTACTCGGACACTGTTTGCATCCCCTGGCATCAAGGCAACTAAGGTCATAGTTACCCTATCTTGGCTAGAGGATACCCTGTCATGAAAAAGTAAATCTATATAGCCCAGCCTATCCAAACAAGATAAAAATAAAAGGTTAAAGACCACTTCTAAGCTCATAGATGACATGGATTCAAGAACACTCTAGTTGGAAATTTCACACCCTTCACTATTGAGGGATGTTTCTTAGGCAGTAGCAACTGACTTTGAACTTCGCAAAGTAGACCTTGCTCATCCTACCAGGGATGGGGATGTTCAAATTTATTAGGTATCAATAGCCAAGATGGTTGAAAGATTGAAGAAGGATAAAGGAAGGAAAGACAAACTGAAATCTCAAGTTTGATATTTCACTAATTGCCTAAGGTATATTCTTGAATACATTCCACAGCCTCTTTCCTAGGTAGATTCTTTTGTTGAATCTCTTATTGTAGTTGGAAAAGAATCTTTAACTAATATTGAAGGATTTCAAAGTTTAAGTAGGGTTGTAGATGATTGGAATGAATCCATAATTAAAAAGAGAAGCCTCCTTGTTACTAAATCCCTCAAATACTTCCAAGAGGCAAATGCTTTGAAAGCCACCGTAGGGGATGAGGTTATTACGACTCAGAAACAAGAGAAATTATGGATTAATTATCAAACTGAATTAAGGTTATTGATGAGTTTAGATTTGGAAAGGTTGGTTGTTGATTAGGTCATACCAAGTGCTTCAGATTCCCGCTACCTATCGTGGACTAAAGGAGTAGAGTGGAAGTTATAGGTTGCTAACTAAAGCTTGCAAAAGCTTAAACAAATCATGGATGAATGTACTGTAATTTTAGATAAAGTGTAAAGCACCTTAAGGGCTCTTGGTCTACTCAAAGATAAAGATAGAATAAGGAATGATGTGGATGCCAGTGCTTTGGCAATCAATTTCAAGAAAACAGTTAAAGAGACTCTTGAGTCATCTTCACTTAACATTGAGCACCTACATAAATTAAGCGAACTGCACCTGGTGTCATCTCAAGCAATGGATCTTGTGAAGGCTTCTGAGTGACACAAAAATGACCAAAGATCTCCATTTGATGTGGAAGGTAAGAATGATTAATGTAATTGTGTGGGTGAAATATGTGAATGAGTAAATAAAAAACACAATCAATGAAATGTATTATATTAGGGAAATCGAAATAACAAATAAAGTGAGAACTTTATTCCTTAAAATCATTCCATTGTTTCCTATCTCTAAGGATTTCTTGAATCATAACATCTCTTAGATTTTACTTGCACTATGACCTTTAGAATGACCACCTAAAGAATGGATGTAAAATGAAAGAATCTTGATTCCTACATTATTTGATAAACTATGTGATTGATGCCATGATCCTATGATAAATATGTTGTTGTGATATAAATGAATATTATGCTATGGTGCAAATGTTGTCATATAACTTCTGTAAGGAGAACTATTATGATAATTAAAATGCATCTACTAAACTAATCCATGATTCTAAACTATGATGATACTCCAATTCTAAATGCTAAATGGTCTAATGCTCAAATACTTCAATGTAATTTCTGCAGAGTAAGTTTACTCAAATATCGGATATGAAATGTTGGAGAATGATGTTGTATTAATAGGATTTCCAAGGCATATTGTGATGTGGCAAGATTTAACGGTCAAGATTTCTCTTGGAAAGATGAACGGTGGAGGATGAAGAAGTTAGAGGGAATCATGGAGAGTGTTCCCTTTAGAAGAACACTTTGCCAAGTGTTGAAGAGAATAAATAAGATGGAGGAGCCAAGTGTCCAAATTTTGTTTCAAATTTGTTGAGGATAATTCCATTAAAAATTAGAGTTATTTAAATTCATGAGACACTTGATGAGGTGGATGATGAGGTGGAAGGAGGTTAGAAATTTATTGTAGAAATGTGAAAAAATTGAATTTAGAAATTCAAATGTAATGAGAGGGAATTAATCAAATAAAACAAATTAGTTAGATTTGTTTATTTAATTAAATCATGAAGAAAATGATTTTAGAAAGAATTTAAGAAAGTGAAGTATATAAATAAAATTTTCAATTTATTTATAAGTATATGAATTAAGAGGGTTTATTAATTAAATACCTTGTATTTAATTAATCAATTATCTTGATTGGTTTTAGGTGCATACATTTTTCCCCTCTTTCAAGTGATGTGTTTAAACATTGCTCCAAAGAAAAAATTGTTGCTAGTACCGACAAAAAAAATTCATGCCCTAGACATTGATTTCGAGTGATGATGGATATATGCCCCCTCGGGAGATAAATCGATGAATTTTTTAAATTTTTAGCATTTTTTGGAAGTTTTGAACTTTTTGATGATTTTGAAATGTTTAGTTCGTTTTAGCTATTTATCTCCCAAAAAAATGATGTTGAACCTGCAAGGTGATGAATTAATCAATTAAGCCCCTTTGAAAAATAAAATAAATCAATCCCATAAAAATCCCACTTAATCACCCTTTAAAAGGTGAAAAGAGGTGAAAAGAAAATCATTTGTGCATTGTGATTTTCAAAATTTGAGAGAGATTGAGTGATTTTGAGCAACTTAGAGAAATATGGTGATTCTGATTCAGACACCTCGATTCATGTGCGTGTGATGTCATAACTGACCGACAACGTATGGACATCTAGTACGTACCCCAAAAAACCTCTTGGTGATTTGTGCATTTTTTTTTTTTCACGTTTGAAAATTGATCTTTATGTTTTAGCACATTAGGTCACCAAACTGGCACATAGGTAGACTGTAATAAGGTATCCATCTTTTTAGCGCATAGGGTTAGTTTTCTAGTGCATAGGGTTAATTTTGTAGCACATCAAGACTTTTAGCGCATTGATTACATGAAATAGCACGTCTAGTCGCTATAGTAGTGTATATAGTGGTGTAGCACATTTAGGTTAGGATTTAGCGCATTCAGTTAAAAGTTTAGCCCATAGGATGATTCAGCACATTGAAGCATTCAAATGGTGCATTGATGAAGTTAAATGGAACATTCATAGATTTGGCACATTGAAGCCCTCTTGTTGCACATCGGTGAATTTATCTGGTGCATTTATGTTTTTAGCGCTTTGAGACACTGTTTTAATGCATCCATGCCAAATTGATGATTTTTTGATAAAACTCCTCAATTTTGATGTTTTTTTATTGTGTCAACCTTTGATTTTATGATGTTTGATGATGTTGATAGATTAGATGATGAGTGATCTCATGATAGGTGATATTCAATGACAGGATGATGATGATTGAATTCATGATAGGTGGGGATCAATGATAGATTGATATTGATTGACCTCATTATAAGTGAGAATTAATGATAAACTCTCATGAGATTTGATCAAAGTATCATCAGATCTTATTAGATTGATAGGTTGACTGATGTGTGATTGATTGATTGCTTATTTTTGATATGTTATGATGATAGGAGCCTTCTTCAGTCCTGATGTTGCGGGAACATTTCTCGAGGACCTAGGATTTGATACCACATTTAGATCAAGCTGATCTAAATGTGATTGGGCAATGTGGGTTGACCTCATTGCTAGATATGCCCCAGGTTAGAATTAATCAAGGACTCTTGATAGATTTGGCAGAGAGGTGGCATAGTGACCACAACACCTTTCACTTACCTACTAGTGAGATGACTGTGACACCAGACGACGTACACCGCATTTTACGGATTCTAGTTGTTGGTGATTTAGCTGTATATAATGTCACTGAGTATGGAGGGACTGATTCCATGAGGAGAGTCTTCGAGGATGATCAAATTTTTGGTTATGAGATCCCATGGTGGGATATGGTTGATGCCTATGCCACATTGCCATGTGTTTTACCTAGATTTATTGGAGGATTATTATGTCTCGACTGTAGTTCAAAGGGACTCTCAATTGGTTGGGGTTGGACATTAGAGAGCATGATCACACAATAGACTTGATATTCTTGGGGATCTTGCACGCTTGCTCATTTATACCATGATCTTCACCAGATTGTCTATATCAGAGCCTCCAATTTATTAGCTAGAGTTACACTTCTACAGATATGGGTGTGGGAGAATATAGTTGTCACGAGACTAGTTGCAGAGAGATGACAACCAACTAGGAGGCCATACGTTCATGGATACATAGGTCCAATTGTCCAGCATAAGCTAGGAAAATTGGAGTATTGGTGGTGTGTATTAGATGATCTAGATACTATTATATGGAGACCCTACATAGGCTGCAAGTAGTGGCCAGATGATGACACAAAGATGCCTAGCATATGCACAACTAGATACCTAATTGGGAGGACACCTTTTATCATTGAGATATTCCTTCTAGGGAGAGTTAATCGCTATTATGGTAGAGTACAGTGCATGCCTCAAGGAGTGGCTTAGTATGCACGAAGAAGACAAGACATTCTAAATTGGGGGCCTGTGCTATCTTATAATGTTGCCTATCAGGAGTACTATGGATTACAACCAGTGGTTTGGGAGTATCATCTTGAGATCATAGAGGTTTCCTACTCAAAGGACTATCCTCAGTATTTCTTAACCCATCCTTTTCTATGAATATTGAGCCTAGATGAACCCATGTCATTATTAGATGATGATGAGAGGGCACCACCATGTGCACCCAAGTAAAGGAGAGACACAGGAGATGATGAAGAGAAGGAGGGAGAGAGCAGTGGTGAGGGTGGAGATGATGATGGTAGAGATGGTGGTGGAGATGATGATGGAGGTGCAGATGGTGGTGGCAAACATAGTGGAAGAGTGGCATTTGATGTGAGATACTTCATGGTACCTTGGAGGAGGAGATCTCTAGTGGCCATTGTTGGAAATAGGATTCCATTTAATTGAAATCCTAAACATTATTTATTTCACCATATATCCTAAGTCCTTAGAATTTGTTCAACAACACTAGGATTAGGAAGAGATTAATATTTGATGAAATAATCCTGTTAATTGACATTTTTAATTAATTATAATTGTTAAAAGCATGTGTGGACACATTGCAATTGGCTCCTATAAAATAGGAGCACATGGGCTCACATATGCTAGGTGAAAAATCACCTTGAGTTTAGTTAACTGGTTGGTAAATTAAGTACACTTCATAAATGCATCCTAGGCTCCTACAAAATAGGGATTTTGATTTATGAATGTTGAGGTCCTATAAAATAGGGGGTGATGTGTACGAGGTTTAGTTCAGTTCAGTTCAGTTCAATTCAATTCAGTTCAGTTCAGTTCGGTTCGGTCCAGTTCAGTTTAGTTCAGTTCAATTTAGTTTAGTTCAGTTCAGTTCAGTTCAGTTCAGTTCAGTTTAGTTCAGTTCAATTTAGTTCAGTTTAGTTCAATTAAGTTCAGTTCAGTTCAGTTCAGTTCAGCTATGGTTCAGTTATCTTAAGTTAGTTTTAGTTGAATGCTAGTTGACTTTAGTTAACTTGGAATGCATGGCTAATAACTTGAGTTGCATGAAAGATAATAGGTACTACCTTCAGTTAACAGGGGATGACCATTCTTGCATGAATGGTGTTGAGAAATATTTTAGTTAATAAGAAATATCTTAGACCCACTTTGGGCACCCAAGTTGGCTTCTTGTAATTAGCTCCTTTGCATGTTGAGATATTTCCAAAGGCTTAGTTAAGTGGGACCCTCTTTTGGGTGCCAACTTTGAGGATGAAGCCTTAAGATATTTACAAAATAAAGGTTGAGTTATGACTTCAGTTTGGGATGCCCAAATGGATGAAGTTGAGGATTTGACATTTTTCTTCATGATAGAACTCTACTTGCAAGAGATAGGCATACCTTTTAGGGTTAGGGCTTGAGCATTGTTATTGTAACTCATTTGGAGTTTACAATGTTGATTAAAGCCTATTTTATCTCAAGCAAGTTGAAGAGAGTGATGATCATTTTTATTATAGGTTGCGAAGAAGATTGATGAAGGCAAGAAGAAGCATTCCCAAGAAAGAATTGGATCTATTGTATTTCAGAGTTTGAAAAATAGAGAATAATTCTTGGTGGAGTTTTTTCCCGAAAGGGTTTCTCCACGGTACATCTTGTGTTCTTCTATCAACATTTGTCTACATTCTACAATAGTAAAATGGATTAATCAAGATAATCACCCACAAATAATTTGTAACAAAAGGAAAAGCTTATTTAGATCAGAAATCTTAAAGTTTTACAAAGTATTAAGCTAAGAAAACACCTCATTTTTCAACATTTGGTATCAGAGCTAAGGTTGGGTAGAGTATTGTGATGGTAGGAAGTCATTGTTGTCACAATTCCCACTCATTTAATTTTAATGTCAACCCAGTGGGTGTCTAAAGCTATCTGCGGTAAGAGTTGGATCGATCTGGGGGGGTTTCTTGGTAATTTTGGCTTGGTTAGGAGCGATTCAGAGCTATTTCCCTTTTTTTTTAAGAGTTTTTCTGAACTAACATTGTATTCCTGATTTATCCTAAATGACTTAGAAATGGATTTTGGACAAAGAACTTTCATTTCAAGACAAATAGCTCATGAAGGAATGGAGAATTAATTTAATCTAATTTGCAGAACTTGAAATCCAATTAAAACTTGAGTAACTATTTGAAAATAAACTATTCCATTCCCCACTTACTAAATTGACAAGTAACTATTTTCCTTTGCACATAATTCATCAACATCATATCAAAGACTATTTCAGTTATATGAATGACTTTTGAACTAAAAAAAAAAACTACGGAACTTAATAAATAGAACAAAGAAAAAACAATGATGCAACAAACTTTGATCTAAAACACCTTCAACCTATAAAAATAACATGATTTCAGCTTAAGCTAATAGTAAAACAAAACATAGCAGTATTAATCAAATAGTTGAATCTGAACAACTAACAGGGTCACCTCATTCAGAAAGAAATTAGAAAGAATCCTTGAACATAGTGTTGAGATCAACTTCCTTCTTATTTCCAAGTAATGTGCCCAAAATAGGGTCGAGTTACATAAAATATTCTAATCCTAATAACAGAAAGGAAATTACATGAGAAATATCAAAAACTTGATACGATCTAACATCCAACTACGTTGGCTATGGATATGAATATCCAATATTATTTTGAAAACATAAAAAAAGTGGGAATTTTCCAATCCAAAAGATATCCTGTCATGCAGGAATAAGTTGATGTTGATTCTTGTAACTATCCTTAGTTGCATTGATTTATAGATTTATGAATGGGTGTACAATGTTGGAGCTTGAGTTGAAGTAGGTGATATCTTTATCTAGCATGATGAGTTATAAGATCGGCATCATAAATTATTTGAAGAGAATTCACAAACAATTTCTCCATCCCTTGCTTTGAAACAGAATCAGTTATCATATGGCTAAACATTAAATATTAACTCAAGATACATGTACACACATAATAAAGTTTAATCACCACATTTTAATCGTGCATAAACAGAGAATAAGCATTTATATTAACCATACACATTCTAATTTTTTATACTTTCACAAGTTCATAAAACATACATTAATTAGAGAATTATGAGTTTTCAAAGCCAAACATAAAGTATTTAAAAGGTTAAAACTTAATGATTATGAGGTCAATGTAGAGCCTCATCATATTGGGACACCTTTCTCTTAAAAGATTGGAGGTTTTTTGGCTTAGTGGGAGCTTTTATTATTTTTCTTATTTTCTGATTTTGGAATTAAGTTTTGTTACAATGAATTCTCGGTTAGATATTGAAAGGTTCAATGGTTCTAACTATGAAATGTGGACATTAAAAATGGAAGATCTTCTTGAAGAAAGAGATCAGTGGTTAGCGGTTAATAATGATACAAAGACACCTACAACTATTTCAGATGCAGATTGGGCTAAGTTAGATAAGAAGGCAAGAGGAACAATTAGGTTATGTCCTGTTTATGCAGTTCTCTTGAATGTTTCAGATGAAAATATTGCATATAAATTGTGGACGATAATAGGGGATATTTATCAAACTAAGAGTCTCACCAATTAGTTGTATCTTAAAAGGAAGTTGTATTCATTAAAAATGAAAGATGGTGAATCTATTACACAATATTTAAATGCTTTCAATTTAATTCTCAGTCAGTTAGCATCTATAGACGTAAGGATAGGAGATGAGGATAAGTGCATTTTGTTACTTTGTTCTTTACCAGATTCTTGGGAAAATATATTTGTTGCAATTAGTGGTAATGGTGCAGATCCAAAGATGGACAAAATTATTCCCACTCTCCTATCAGAGGAGATGAGGAGGACGTTTAAGGAGGATATCCAAGATGTTGTGTTTATAAAAGGTAGGCCTAAGAAAAAGGAACCTAAGGGAAACAAGGAAGGGAAGGGTAAGTCAGAAGGACGAAGTAAGGTAGAGTGTTGGAACTGTGGGAAACTGGGACATGTGAAGAAGGATTGTAAGAACAAGAAATAAAGTTCTAATTCTTCTACAAAGGATTCCTTAGATGATAGTAATGATGCATTGGTTATTTCAGCTAATAGTTTTTATGATAAATCTTTGCTTCATGTTTCGGATTAATCTTCATGCAGAGGATGGTAATCACGATGCCATGTGTAACTCGGTACCACCGTTCAGTGGGAGTTGTTGGCAGTGACTTGGATGCATCATTGGTAAGGTTATATTCATGTGATTTGGGATATGGTTTGTTCTTGTTTTAGAGTGGTTGCTATTATGTCATGGTTTACTCTTGATTCTAGACTAGAGTTTTGGAATATTACATATTCTCTTGAGACTAGGATGTATATATATGTTATGGAGCATGTGATCTCCTAGGAGGAGATGGTTAGATCATGGATGTCATGTTTATGTTCAAGGTTGGATTTTTGACATTGATCTTGTATATTTCTCTTAATTATTGGGTGCATTAATCATTTGTGTGATTACTTCATGAAAGTGTTGTGTTGTATTTGGAGTTTGGCATGGATTGGTTGGCTACAGGTCCTCATGGGTACTTGGAGAAATAAGTGAGGCTGAAATTCTCTTTTGGTAAGAGATATTTGTTGGAATGGTTACTTGTAAGAAAAGTTTTTACAACAGATTATACCAAGGAGCCTACACCTTGGTTGAACATGAGTTCAACACGCTCGGTGGTTTAGCATACCTCCAAAGAGGTGGTTTGGATAGAGAGACTTGGGAAATGTTTTGGTTTGGTTGATAATGGGAAGGTATTAATTGAGAAAGTTAACACTTTAATTAATATTACAAATTATCTTATGAAACCATTTAGATAATTTCTCTTGGTTTTAATCATTTCCTTGGAAGCTTGATGATTATGCAGGTTGCATTTGAAGCTAGTATGGATTGATTAAATGGTGAAAGAAGGCCATTGGCCTTGAGTCTTGTACTTGTTATATTATTCCTTGTTTAGAATAATTGAAATGTATAATGTCAAGTGGGAGAATGTTGGAAACAAGATGCCATTTAATTGCAATCCTAAATATTATTTATTTAACCATGTATCCTAAGTCCTTAGAATGTGTTCAACAACACTAGGATTAGGAAGAGATTAATATTTGATGAAATAATCATGTTAATTGACATTTTTTAATTAATTCTAAATGTTAAAAGCATGTGTGGATGCCTTGGAATTAGCTCCTATAAAATAGGAGCACATGGGCTCACATATGGTAGGTGACAACTCACCTTGATTTTACTTAACTAGTTGGTAAATTGAGTACACTTCATAAATGCATCCTAGGTTCCTACAAAATAGGGATTTTGATTTATGTATGTTGAGGTCCTATAAAATAGGGGGTGATGTGTACGAGGTTCAGTTTAGTGAAGTTCAGTTGAAGTTCAGTTTAGTTCAGTTCAGTGAAGTTCAGTTGAAGTTCAGTTTAGTTTAGTTGAGTTCAGTTCAGTTCAGTTTAGTTTAGTTTAGTTCAGCTCAATTAAATTCAGTTCAATTCAGTTCAGTTCAATTATGGTTCAGTTATCTTAAGTTAGTTTTAGTTCAATTCTAGTTGACTTCAGTTAACTTGGAATGCATGGCTAATAACTTGAGTTGCATGATAGATAAAAGGTAGTACCTTCAGTTAACAGGGGATGACCATTCTTGCATGAATGTTGTTGAGAAATGTTTCAGTTAACAAGAAATATCTTGGACCCACTTTGGGCACCCAAGTTGGCTTCTTGGAATTATCTCCTCTGCATATTGAGATATTTCTGAAGGATTAGTTAAGTGGGACCCTCTTTTGGGTGCCAACTTTGAGGATGAAGCCATACTATATTTATAGAATAAAGGTTGATTTATGACTTCAGTTTGGGATGCCCAAATGGATGAAGTTGAGGATTTGAAATTGTTCTTCATGGTAGAACTCTACTTGCAAGAGATAGGTGTACATTTTAGGGTTAGGGCTTGAGAATTGTTATTGTAACTCATTTGGAGTTTAAAATTTTGATTAAAGCCTATTTATCTCAAGCAAGTTGAAGAGAGTGATGATTAATTTTACTACAGGTTGTGAAGAAGATTGGTGAAGGCAAGAAGAAGCATTCTCAAGCAAGAATTGGATCTATTGTATTTCAGAGTTTGAATAATAGAGAAAAATTCTTAGTGGAGTTTTTTCCCAAAAGGGTTTCTCCATGGTACATCTTGTGTAATATTTCTATTATCCTATCTAGTTCTTCTATCAACTTTTGTCTACATTCTACAATAGTAAAATGGATTAATCAAGATAATCACCCACTAAGAATTTGTAACAAAAGGAAAAGCTTATTTAGATCAGAAATCTTAAAGTTTTACAGAGTATTAAGCCAAGAAAACACCTCATTTTTCAACAGCCACTACACAACAACATGTGTAGATTGGGTTTCCCTCACAGCAGCATTAGACATAGATAGCTGCTTTACAGGTTTAGGTTCAAACACTACAGGGTCACTTAGCATAGGTTTAAGAATTTCTAGCACAAGCTCAGGGATAGTTACAGGGATAGGCACAAGCACTAGAATAGGCTCAGGAACAAGTTACTACTTTGATGGCTAAGAGGGATGCAGCTAGATAGTAGGGTGAGCAGGTAGTGGCCTTAGTTGATAGATTGCATAGAGTGGCCGAGGGGACCACTATAGTTGATTATCTCAGGGAGGTTCATCATACTATGCAAGAGGTGGAGTATTACAGGTTGAGATATCATGAGGTAGTTTCTGTAGAGAAGAGGGTTAGCTATGCACAGTCTAGATTAGGAGGCAACCACTCTCAGACCACCAACATGGGTGTTGTATACACCTAAAAATGGTCTAGAGAATTTTGATTAATTAAATACAAATTATTTGATTAATTATCCTAATTTCCTCTACTGTTTGAATAAATAGAAATATTTATTTCTATAGTTCATGTTCACGTCACATTTAAATTCTTCTAATATCTTATCTCAATTAAATAAACAAAATTAAATACTTTGTTTGATTTAATTATCATTTTCCTATTTTATTCTATCACATCAATCTTAAATTATTTAAATAAAGATTCAAACACTTTATTTATTAATTGCCATATTCTTCTGTTTAATTTAATAAACAACTTCTATAGTTCATTTTATTAAATTATTTATCCCTCTTTTGCTAATTTAAATAAATCAAAATATTTGAATAAAGGCATAAAGAATATTCCATCTATATTTCCTCAAAATTGAATTAGATATCCTATGTCTAATTTAAGTCTAAATTATGTCAAAATTAATGCTTTGAAACTTCACAGGAAGTTTTGGAGACAAATTGGAGACAAATTCCAAATTCTTCTCTCAATCCTTCTCCATCAATCTTTCCTCCTCTCTTTCCTAGTGTTTTCATGGGTAGAGACAATCACCAAAATTCTCTCAATCTCCTCCATCTTTCACCATTCAATCCTCCAAATTGAATCCAAGCCTCTCAATGCCATCCCTATGCATTTCTACAGCCAGGAAATCTATAAATAAAGCCTCATTGAACCAAGAAAAAGATCCCAGGTTATCAAGTATACTCTGTAAAATTTCATCCAGCATCCAAGCATCCAACATTCAAGCATCAAACATCAATTTTTCATATCATGGTTGCCTCTTGTAGCTGCATTTGTCAATTTTCATGTCAATTCATATTGCATTAGTTTCTTTTATTCATATAGATATTATCAGCATCCTTCTCATTCTCTGAATTGTCATTTTAACAATCATAGTGCTCACATGATTTGAGAGCCACAGTGATTTAATAAATCTTTGGAGATAAAGAGCAATATGACACTTTCATTAGATTATTGTTTTGAATGATTCAATTAGCTTGATCTTTGATATAATGTCGTATTAAGAAGTTTTTTGTGCTTTACACCTTATTCACACTTACAATTTGGCACCCATCATGGGGCATTAACCCCAATTTTATCAAATTTTCTGAAAAGTGTCACACAAGTTTTTGGCCTGTTCTGTTTCAGTGCTTTCGTCAAATACTATAGCGCATCTATGGCAAACTATAGCACTTTCGTGCTCTATTTTGGTGCTTCCATGATACTACAGTGCATCCATCAAAAATTCCAACGCTTTCAACTCTAGTGCTTTCATGACCTGTTTCGGTGCTTCAGTAACTCATTTTCAAAAAATCTAATTTAGTGCATCTATGGAAAATTTCGGCGCTTCAGCACTTTCGAGTTCAACGCATTAGGTCAAAGTTATAGCGCTTCGGTGGACTGTTCTAGTGCTTTTGTAAATTCAGTCTGTATCCAACGCGACTACGGCCAAATTTTATTTTTTTCACAGTTAGACTAAAATTTATCAATCCTAGGATAGTCACTTCTGGTTTCTAAAATGTATCAATCCTAGGGTAGCCACTTTTGTTTTCTTAAAGAAAATTTATCAATCCTAGGGTATTCATCACATTTTTGTAGTATAAGTTAAAAAGAACAACATGATTTTTGTGAAGCAACACCTTCACATAGATTAGAAAATTATCTTTTTGGGCTTAAAATAGAACAAATTTTATGTTGTGCTTGTGGTGATTAGGCTTATGCTCTCCCCTTAACTGGGTGATCAAAACGCCAGATTCACTTTTACTTCATGCTATTTACGCTTTATTAAATCCTTTAGAAGGCCTTTCGTAGTGGGAAAAAGTACTCACCCTACGGGAATGACCTAAGTGGGAACGCCTAAAGCCAAGGATTCCAACCCACTATAATAAAAATGCAAGTTGTTGATGAAAGTCCAAATTGACAGTTGTGAGCAAGATAACCATCCCCAAAATCTTTGTTCTAAAGATTGGGAGGTTTCTTGAGGGTGTTTATCAATTTCTGGACTGCACGGAAGCCCTATCTATGAACCATAGAGTAGTATCCCACTGAGTCAGTATCCATACATTGTCATACTCATGGTGTAAGGGGAGGGAAGAATCTGCCCCCAAGACACTCACCATATAATTTCCAAGGACTGTTTGCTCAGAGGACGATAAATCCAACTCTAAGTGTGCACCTAGAAATGACAAAAACATAGGCTCCCTCTAGGGGGTGACACAGTTGTGTGTGTCAACTCAATTCAAGATGTGGGTTGTGAGTATAACAATGACCTATTTGTCCTTAAGTGTGAGTCTATCTGATTTGTGTACTTTTTTCAAAGAAACCCATGAAAATCAATAAGAACCATTTGTGGTTCTTTAACATACACGATCTATTCAAATTAAAACAATTATCTCACGATTGCTTGATGTGTTTTCACAAAAATCATTAAAATCATATTAAAGATCATCCTGAAAACAACAAGTCAAGTTAGGTCAAGAAGTTCATGATTCAAAAGTAGAAGTCCACCATGTTTGTCAAGAGAAAAATCAAAATCACAAAACCCAAAAAACCTTTCAGTTATGAAGATAAATTAAGAAGAGGGCATTTTTTATATCAGAATCGAAAAATCTTTTTACAAAATAGAACATTCATCCACATATATCATGATTTTACTAGGGGTCACACTTTAGATTACATAGTAGAACCACTCTATTCACAAGCCTTCTTCCAAAGGAGAGCTCTCACATAGTATCACAACCGTAGTCAATGCATACGTCATTCTTATTTTCCACAACCCATGATATAGTATGCCACAAGGCCCAATCAAATTTTAAAATAGAGAGTCCTCAAATTCCTATTCTTAGCGCTCTAGAAAAACTTTTTCAGTGCTTCGGGTCACTATTTTAGCACTTTCATAAAACAATGCTTTCGGGCACTGTTTTAGCACTTACAGACTTTATTTTAGCGCTTTCATCAACCGGCTCGTTCATCATCTTTTTCAGCGCTTTTGGGCAATGTTTCAGAGCTTTTGTCAAGATAGTGCTTTCATCACTTTTTCCAATGCTTTCGGGCACTATTTTAGCGCTTTTGTCAAGATAGCACTTATGTTTCCTGTTTTAGTGCTTCAGAACTCTGTTCTAGTGCTTTTGTGAAATAGCGCCTTTGTACTCTATTTTAGCACTTTCACAACAGAGAGTTCAAAAATCTTACAAATCAGTCTGTCTGTCATTTATCCACAGTTTTTACCAGAACATAAGTTTCTTTTTATCAGAATCATGTCTAGAGACTGAAAGTAGATAGGTTTATACAAATTTCCAATCTTATCAACTGAAACAAGATCTTGCAAATCAGAACTATCAAATCAAAATACACAATTGATTACTACACTGAAGTTTCATCATCAGGATACTATCATCCTTTATCACGAAACCAAGTATAGTAATCAAACTTTTAACATAGTCTCATCAATAAGATCAGTCATCTTATTCGACTTTGTTAAAAGTTCAATTGACATTTTTTTTCAACATAGAAGATCAACATTTCGGAAGAAAGGGTAAAAATTTGTATGCCAATCTTCACTAGATCCCAAAAACAGAGACTCTTAGAACAAGAGCTTGAAACATCCCAAACAATGGCAGAAGAAAATCCTTGGAACAATTTGAACCAAAATGTTAAGAACGAAATAACTCTAGAGGATTTTCAAACAGCTCAATAAGATCCCAAGTTCCATAAATTTATGGAAAAGATTTTAGAACAAGACATGGAGAAATATCTTTTGATGTTGGCTGAATCGGGTGCTAAAATTCCCAAATATTTTGACATAAATCGTCTAAAGGAAGTACCTAGAACAAGTGAGACTGAAATACTGCAACCCACACAAACAATAGATCCAGTTGCTGCTTTCACATCCCAAAGGAAAGTGTTACAACAACAGATATCTAGGATATGACGAAATGGAGTACCAAAAGATATGTGATACAGGACATTTGTCCTTATCCTTTCGACACAGCAGTTGGCCTCATACCCTTTCCAAGACACTGTGAATTCCCAAAGTACAACAAGTACAATGGAAGAACGGATCTGATAGATCATATCCGGGAATTCAAAACAATGAGCCTTGAGTTTGCCCAAGAGGAAACCTACTAATGAGATTATTCCCAAGGAGCTTGGGAGGTGCATGTATGGAATGGTTCTCAAAATTACAACCAGGTATCAGGAATTTTGAAGAACTTGTCAACAAGTTCATCTCCCAGTATTCATTTAACATCCAACATGATGTTACAATAAAGGATCTTTATAACCTAAAACAAAACAAAGGGGAGACTTTCTTGTCTATTCTACAAAGATGGCAATGATTGTTCGCTAGATATCCTCGATCCATTCCTGAGGAAGAAAAAATGGAGTTGTTCATTGACAACTTGATGGAGGATATGAGTTATAGACTTGAATTGCAATGTCCTCCCACATTTGAAAAATTAATAGAAAACGGTCTTAAAATTGAGGAAGCATTAGTCAAAAGAGGAGTTATCAAGCATTTCAACGATAGAATGAATAACACAAATAACTCCTCCAATCAATACTCAAGTAGTGATAAGCCAAAATTTTGGCAAAAGAATCAAAACATGACTACCAATGAAACAACAAATGATTCCCAAAATGTCAAACCAGTTTTTAACTTGACAGCATCTACATCAAAGAATCAAAACAATGATCAAATTACCAAGTCAAATATCATACAAACCAATGAGATCGTAAAAATGTAGTCGTATCAAAAACCATCAAATCATCATAGGTTCAGACCTTTAGGCCAAATGATAGAATCAGCAATGAAATAATTAGTCACTAGTGGCCTTATCACTGCACGAGAAGCCTGATTCTGGAATCCAAAGGTCAAACCACCATGGTGGAATGATGTGGATTAATGCAACTTCCATAATAACAAAGACCACAAAACCAATGATTGTATGAAGTTGAAACATGCAGTACAAGATTTGATTGACAACAACAAAATATATGTGGAGGGACCCCAAAACAATAACTATCATTTGGCCTTCAAGGACCCTTTGCCAAACTATGACAAAGGAGCATCATCATCTTCAAACAACAAAGGTAATAACATCAATCATGTCTATGAAAAAATAATCCTTTGTTTATCTGAAGTAGAGAGTGATCATACAGTTGGTCATAACATTAATGAACCCGAAACCAACAACACTACCCCTTTGAATTTTCTCCTAATCATACAAAACTCTGAAAATCAAATCAATGTCTTAAAAATCAGAGACCGTCAGGAACATCAACCAGCAAATGTAATGACTAGGGGGCAATCCAAGGTAGTGTTAAAGGGAGTTGGGTCTACACATGCAGTTCCACCTCCATCTCATTATAACATTGTCGATCAACTGCAAAACATTCCTACACAAATATCAATACTAGAACACCTTAAATTATCACCATCACATAAGGAGGTTCTAGAACAAGCACTAGTAGCCACTATAGTACCAAAGAATCTAGATTTATTCTAGTTCCAAGCTATGGTGGGGCATTTGACTACCCCACATTGTCTATCATTCTCTGAATAGGATGATGTCTCACTAAACCATCCCCATAATACCGCACTCCATATCGAAGTCTTAATTCACAATCATCGCGTCAAGAGAATTGTAATAGATGGGGGAGCTGGTCTGAACATTTGCACTCTCAAGTTAATCCATGCACAAGGGTATTTCGATGATGCTATTGATCGTTTAAGGGATTAATTATGTTACCCATTCAAGTGGGGCCACTGATGAAACACATAGCATGTCAAGTGTTGGAAAAAGAGTTAACATACAACATACTCTTAGGAAGACCATGGATCCATGAAATGCAGGTCGTACCTTCAACATATCATCAATTTTTAAAGTTCCCAATAAATGGATAGGAGGTGACTATATCTGCTGATAATAATCATCCTCAACATTGTGACACACTTAGAATCTCTCAAGATACCTTTGTACCTCACAATAGAGAAGCTTCCATCTCAAAATCATCCAATGAAGAAAACATCCAAGTATCACCACCAAGTGGGTAGAGAAGAAGGGTAAAGAAAAAGAAACAGGTCCTGTTGAAACTCAATCAAAAAATAATACAGATCCACAAACTTCTTTATCACAAAAATTTCAAGAGAAAGTCCAACTGACTGACAAGGGAATGGGGCAATATTCTATGGAGCAATATCTTAACCTTTCATAGTTAATGCCATCTCATAAAATATATGGTCAACCATCTATGATCAAATATCAAACATCATTACCAGTCACAGTTCTTGAAGAAAGGTTTGTCAAAATAGGTACCATAGAGGATGAATTAGACAACAAAACAATCCTAGATTGGCTATACAAAGATGAGGAACCCTCTACATCAAATATCAGTATCAAAAATGTCAACATCAACACCAACAAATATGGAAAAGGGAAACCAATCCTAGAAAAAATGGGTTATGAGGGACAAGGACCTGTTGGATTAAGGAAGGATGGATTCATAGAGCCTATTCAACCCCTCACTCTCCATTAAAAGGAGAAGCAAGGACTAGGATACTCTGAGGAAGAAAAATAGGAGATGACAAAGAAAGTTGTAGAAAGGATCCTTTAAATCAGAGAAAGCTCTGAAACTGATTGAAATGAATATGAGTGGGATCTTTGTTCTGATGTATCTTTCACCGATATTCAAGTTGATATAATCCAACAATATGCACCTACGTGTGAGGAGGGACAAGGCTCTGGGTCTAGACCATTCATAGCAGGGTCACTAAATATCAATGACTCAAGTGGGGATGAACAAACCTTGAGTGAGCTAGATGATCTTGAAGAGGGTACCATCATTGACCTTGATATTCCAATAAAAAACTATGACAAAATGGTTGTCCAAACCCTTACATCCATCAACCCAAATGAATCTGATGACCTCATGCCATTAATCCATCCAGAACTCATTGACTGGGAACCTGTCGAACCTCTGACTATACCAATATTCATAGACGATGATGCCATCGTGAATTTCCTATGTCATAGAAAACCTGGTACAAGTTCTATCTGTAATACTCATAACAACACGACTTGGCAGGAGGGTGTCAAATCTTCCAGTTGCAAAAGTGCAAACAGGGAAAATAGATATAATGGTGAAAACCATTCTATGACAGCATTAGATCTGGAAAAATTAAAAATAAAGAACACATCTAACAGTGAAAACCTTTATGAGGCACTGAAAAATGGGATATTTGACACTCTTTTGGAACATTATCATGAGCGATCATCAGTCCTGGTAGAGCCAACATAGTTTGTGAACATCAGCACTGAAGAAAAGACATAAATCCTACATCTGGTGGAATCCATGATAGATCAAGAAAGACCAGATTTCAACAATTTCTTTAAGGAAAGAAGCATCAACTTTGCTTGGTCATATTCTGATATGCCAGGCTTAGACCCAAATCTGCTCATGCATCATTTGTCTTTGCTCGCAAGAATCAATCCTGTCAAGCAAAAATTAAGAAAAATGCATCCCCATATCGCATTGATGGTAAAAACACAGCTAAAGAAATTGTTGGATGTTGGATTCATAAGGTCTATAGACTACACCGAATGGATATCAAACATTGTACCTATTTCAAATCCAGACAATAGCATCAAGATATGTACGGATTTCAGGGACCTAAATAAAGCATTCCCGAAGGATGATTTTCCATTACCAAATATAGACATCATCGTGGACTTGACGATAGGGCATGCCATGTTGTCAATCATGGACAGTTTCTCTGGGTACAATCAAATAAAAATAGCTCCAGAAGATCAGGAAAAGACGGCTTTTACATGTCCATGGGGAACCTTCTGCTGGAAAGTCGTGCCATTTGGTTTGAAAAATGTAGGAGCCACCTATCAAAGAAGAATGAAAACAATCTTCCATGATATGATGCACACCTTCATGGAGAATTACGTGGATGACATCTGCATATCCTAGACAAAATCTTCACACGGCTAGAGAAATTCAATGTCAGGTTAAACCCCAAGAAGTGTGTCTTCGAGGTCACATCAGCAAAACTGTTGGGGTACATTGTCTCAGAAAAAGGCATTGAATTGGATCCAGTGAAATTCAAAGCGATAATGGAGATGCCACCTCCTAAGAATATTAGTCAACTCAGATCACTACAGGGAAGGCTCCAATCGATAACAAGATTTATCTCCCAGCTGGCAGACAAAAGTCATCCTTTCAATCATCTATTGCATAAAAATGTGGTTTTCAAATGGGATAATGGGTGTGAAATAACGTTCAATCAAATAAAATAGTATCTAATGTCACCACCCATTCTCATGCTGCCAACAGAAGGAAAACCTTTGATATTGTACATTGCCATGACAAATATCTCTTTGGGGGCACTATTAGCACAAGAGGATTATGAAGGAAAAGAACATGCCCTCTACTATATCAGCAGGACATTAAATGGGTATGAAATAAACTACACTTTCATAGAGAATTCTTGCTTGGCAGTGGTGTTTTCTACTCAATAGCTGAGACACTATATGTTGACTCATACAATCAAGCTAATAGAAAAAATCAATCCTTTAAAATATCTACTTGGTAAAGCTGCCTTGATAGGTAGACTGGAAAAGTGGGTCATGTTATTAAGTGAATTTGACATTCAATAGTTGGAGAGAAAATCCCTCAAGGGTCAGGCAATCGCTCAACAATTAGTTGAGGGTCCTCTACCAAATGATTGACCAATGACAATGGAGTTTCCGGATGCAAACATTCTAACAGTAATGCCCCAACAATGGGTATTATATTTTGATGGGTCATACGCACAGTACGGATCAAGAGCAATGATTTTGTTCATCTCTCTCCAAGGACACACAATTCCAAAATCATATAGGCTGATGTTTCAATGCACAAATAATATGGAAGAATATGAAGCATTGATCATTGGGGTCAAAATAGAAATTCAATGGAAAATCACGGACTTACAGGTCTATGGGGACTCTCAACTAGTCATTTATCAAGTAAATGATGAGTATCAAACAAAAGATGAAAAGTTGATGCCCTACAAACAACAAATAGATGATCTGAAACAATTCTTCGTCAATATCAAGTTTGATCAAATTCTAAGGGTAGAGAACAAAGCTGCGGATTCTATGGCTACAATTACCAGAGAAACGTGGTTGTTATGAGTTTATGGTAGAACAAGTATCGTGTCCTTCCCATAATAAATCAGAATCCACTCTCTTATGCCATCTAGAAACCATTGAGACCTCTATCTATGAAAAAACCTATGCTTACCTAAAAGACATTATCCTTCCTCCTGATCTTTCCAGGAACCAAAAATGAAACTTTATCCACCAATCCACCTGACATACTTTAATCACAAACATTCTTTATTGTTGAGGTTTTGATGGTACCTTACTCTGATGTCTAGAACATAATGAATCTGAAATGGCCCTACAAGAAGTTCACGAGGGTATTTGTGGCACTCACTCGAGTGGGATAACTCTAGCTAAGAAACTCCTCCGTTTGGGATATTATTGGCCATACATGGAGAAAGAATCTTATCATTTTGTCAAGAAATGTCAAAAGTATCAGGTTCATAGCAGTCTGATTCATGCACCAGCTTAGGAACTGCATCCCTTTACATCAGCATGGCCCTTTTGTCAATGGGGACTAGATCTAGTAGGAAAGATACATCCCTCTTCATCCAATGGACACAAGTTCATTATCACAACTACAAAATATTTCACGAAATGGATTGAAGCAGTGCCTCTTACAACCATCACTAGGAAGCAGATCTCCTCTTTCATCTTGAATTACATAATCTGTCGGTATGAAATCCCTCAATCCATTATCACTGATAATGGACGACCTTTCAAGAATCAAGATGTTCAAGAACTATGTGAAAAGTTCCATACCCAACATTGTTTTTCAACACCGTACTATCTCAAGGGAATGGCCAAGCAGAGGCCTCTAACAAAACAATTCTAAAAATTCTCAAAAAGACGATTAACAATGTTGGAAGTGATTGGCATGTTCAACTCAATCCTGCACTATGGGCCTGCAAAACAAGTATCAAAACACCAATAGGAGCTACATCATATGCCTTGGTATATGGATCAGAAGCCATATTACCTATTGAAGTTGAGATTCCATCCCTTCGTATATCACTCAGAGGAATCATTTTAGATGAAGACTATAGGGTATCTAGACTGCAGGAACTAGAATTGCTAGATGAGCATCGTCAACAAGCTATTAATCATCTAACAACTTATCAACAGAGAATTTCAAGTAGTTACAACCACAGGGTAAAACTGAGGGTCTTTCAAGTTGGTGATTTAGTTATAAAAGAGAACCCTAGGAATTAGCAGGACAGGGAGAAGAAAGGGAAATTTGAGCCTAACTGGCTTGGTCCTTTTGTTGTCATATAAATGTATGGATCAGGGGCATATCAACTATCAATGTCAGAAGGGGATCTGTTTGATGAACCTATCAACAGTATCCATCTCAGAAAGTTCTATACTTGAATCTCCTAGTGCACGGGTCAAACTTCTAAAAATGGTTTCCATGATGAAAACCTGGCAAACAGGCATCTTGGTAACGCAAAAATACAAATATATATATATATATATAGAAAATACAAAAAAAGAAAGAAAAAGAGAAAAATACACAAAACAAAGGGTGTAATAAAAACATATGGTGAAAACTTGGAAACAAGCGTCGTATGTGATTCCAAAGATTAGCTTTCCCATCTCTTTTGATACATATCAAGATCATTAGTCTGGCAGTCAGTACCATTTCATATCATGTCATTAGTCTTGCCATTATTGCATCCATATCAAAATCATTTCACATAGTTAAGTCTCACTCCAAAGCTTGGGGCAACATCTATATATCACTAGAGGCAACAAAAACATCGATTTCACCAATCATGGTGAACAACAGTATGGTAGGAAAATTAAAACAAAGATCCAAGCGCAACATCAATCACCATCAGAGTGGCATCAAACATCTGTATCATATCGAAAATCCAAAAACATGTCAAAAAGTCAGTCTAGAAAAGCAAAATCCAAAAACATAGTTTTGTGTCAGTCAAACTACATGGTCTCTGCATGTGTAAAGTAGGCAAGGCTAATCTTTGATCAGCCCTTGAGACCCCTAGGATAAGTTAGTAGGTTAGGTCTTTGGTCAAAATCTCGAAAATCATAAACACATCACAAAATCAGTATGGATGATCTAAAATCTGAATAATGATTGAAACACTATTAGTAAAAAATGGATAAATTGTACTTTTTGATTATCATGTCTTTGGAGTAACTCGATGATGTATTGCACTAGAGAAACAAGGAAAAAGAATGATATTTTTATTGTCTGTTGTGTGTATGTTAATCATTTAAATGTATGAATTTTCAAGGGATGTGCTATTCAAATGTATCATCGATGACATTCAGAATTCACACAGTAAAATGATTAATCTCTACCTATTTATGCAATGAATGCTCAGGTCATCTCGATTCAATTATACCTAGATACTTGTGTTCACTTGCAAAATCAAAAATTATGAAAGAAGTACGCAGGTCGTCATTGGTCTAACACATACCACTAACGCTTGTACTCACTTTCAACATCCAATAAAAGCTTAATGATGACACAAAAGCACAAAAGTACTATTAAAATGACAATGGTTTTGTATATAGTTGCATGATAAAATTAGACTGCATTCATCATAATTCATTATCTGTAGAGTATTTGTTGCATAAAGGGTTCCAATCAATGATTATCTTATCTACAAATATGATTGAGTATACTTGACATAAATCCAAAAATCATCAAAAAAAAAAAAACATGTAGAAGTCATCATCTCATCATTATGTTTCGTCATTTCATCATTCATGCATTTCTATATCAAATAAATTATGCATTAAATTGTACCATAAATACATCATGTTCATTTTACCATAAAAGCATTCATTACATTATCATCCATCAACATCATATGCATTCTGATCACTTTTTTAACCCATACATCATTTTTCATCTATACATTTTATCACATTTAAAATAAATGCAAGTCATGTCATTATTATCATTACATCATCCATCCATTATCATTCATCATAAGATCATCATTTTTCTCATTATCACATTTTAAAATAAAAAGAATTTATCCATCCATCCATACATTTTTATCACATTTAAGCATTCATATAGATCCTCATTTAGAGATTCATACATCACATCTTACATCTAAATATCATATGCATTTCCATCATTTTTATCATCATCACATTTCAAATAAAATGAATTTATCATTACATCATCACATTGAAATAAAATCATTCATATAGAACATCACATGTTGCATAATCGCATAATAAATGCATCCATCACATAAAAATCATAAACCATCATAAAATCACATCAACTGCATCTCATATATATATCATCAGTGTCAAGTATACAATGAAGTCTAGAAACAAAGATACATCATCAAAAAAGAGGTACACTGTAATATACATCATGTCTCAAAAAGGAAAATCTTGGAATCACAATAGCATCTATGATCTGCTACTACCAAAATGTGCAGGCCCAATGGGACCAATACCACCACCACCCCCAAAAGAACTAGGATCTTTGGGATCTCTCTATGGAGGCTATGTCACACCCTCACTCACTATCCGAGTATGAGTCCACTCGGATCTCGATGGGGCATAGCTGACTCGGTGATCAGCAGGCATTGCATCATGATATCTACCTCGGTAGAAATTTGTCTCTCGACCAGCCAATAGAGCCTCTTTCATATAATCTCCCAATGAGGTATCATCGGCCACTCTCTATAAGGTCTCGGTTGTCTCTTGTGCCCTCTTGGAAATCTGACGTGCACTGTCTCGCTCAGCTGTCAATGTGGCAACCTGATTCTGCAAAGTGGCCAACTATCCCTGTACCTGCACTAGAGCTTAAGCATCAGCCTGAGCCTAACCCTGCATCTGAGTTTGCATCTGAATAAGCAAACCTGAGGTCTATACCAACTATCTTTGTAGCATCTATACCTATGTCTGGAGACCTACAATCTATCTCTAGTGGTCCATTGACGGTACTGCCACTGCTCGCCTCTTACGAGGCCTGCTAGATGACGGACCAACACAGATTGGCCCTATCCCACTACCACTGCCACCATCACTATCATCACTATCACTGTCATCACTATCGCTACCTTCACTACCACTCTTTGTGCTACTACCTGATGGAGTACCAACCTCACTATCCACAGAACCCTCGGCCACATCCTCCTCTACGGGTAACGGTGTTGGCTCGTTTGGAATGGTGATGCGAGGATGTGGAACCAAAGCCAAAAATGCAGCATACTCCTCTGTAATAGGTGCCTCCACATTGTCTTTGTGCATGTCCCAGGGTGATGGCTGCAGTGCCCTGTATCCCTCTACTAAGACCTTATATGATAGACAAGGCCCCCAATCAGGTACATAACTCTACCACCTAGCATAGTGGGCTACCCCCTATGGCATACACTAAATAATGCCATACTTCCCGTACACTCATCAAAGCAAAAACCTCTCCAAAACAAAGGGTGTCCGGCCAATCAGGTACATGGAATCATAGAGATACCCCAACATTGCATCGTCCTCAACCCACTGCTTGTAGTCTAGATATGGCCGCTAGACAACGCTCTTCGTATCATCAAAAACTCCTCTCCAATTCTCCAACTTACCCATCTGAGCCTGGGTAAGCCGACCTCTATACCAAAACACATACGGTCTGCCTGCTAGTCTATCCATCACTAGAAATGGTCGAGCAATGGAAAAGTGCTCCCATGCCAACACCTATAATAGGGTCATCCCTGCTGATAAACTTCGTGCCCCAAGGTATACCACTAAATGAAGATCATGGTAGAGATGTGCCAGCATGCACATCCCCCACGCATATCTCATCCCATGTATGACCATGCTCTCTAGAGTCCTGCCCCAACCCACAAGGAATCCCTTTCACCTACGATCAGGGCAAAGGAAACCTCCGATAAATCAAGCAAGTATTGCTGGTAGTGTGGCATATGCATCCTCAATCCTCCTCCATTGGATGCTTAGACCTGCAATATCCTGATCTTGAAACACTCTAAGGAGAGCATCTCTCCCACCAGCCTTGTGAGAATCATATACTACAATATCCCCCATAAACAGAATGTGCAGAATTCACCACACATCCTCGGGTGTGACCGTCATCTCACTGGTGGGTAAGTGAAAGGTGTTGTGGTCACTATGCCACCTCTCAGCCAAAGTAGTAAGGAGACCCCGATTAATCCTAATCTGGGGCATGTCAAGTAAACTAGTGAGGCCGCATCAACCTATAATCTGAATCTCATCTGGTGTCAGATGAGGTATCAAGTCAGTAGTCCAAGGAAACCTCTCTCACATTTGGAGAGTACCCAGATCCTCCTATCATCACAATGAAAAATCTACAATCAGTGCACTATGTCAAGAAATCAAAAGTCATTCTACTATCAAGTCTAATCCAAAATTGGTATAAATTTTTGATCAAAATTCATGGGCAAACATCAACAAACCTCACCTATCATGAGGTTCATCAAGCATTATCTAAATCTCGATTGTTATGAGATTTATCAAATACTGAATCATTTCCTTTCCTATCATGAGGATCATCACAAAAAGGATTTCTTCTCACCTATCATGAGAGTAAGTCTTACTTAAATCATCAAAATCCAACATCAAGAATTTGGATTATCAATCATACCAACCCAAAGAATGGACATGATCAGAATTGACAAAATTAAGGTTAACTAAGTCGAAATCTCCAATTCTGACATGGATGCGCTAAAACAGGCATCCTAAGTGCTAAATCTCAAAAGCGCTTCTTTATCAATTAGATGCGCTAAAATAGAAACCCGAAGCGCTATTTTATCTGAAGCACTACTCCAACACTCTGATGCACTATAACAGGCATCCCAAGCGCTATTTCACCCTAAGCATTGTTTTACCACATCGAAGCGCTAAAATAGTCCATCAAAGCACCACTTTACCAAAAGCACTAAAACAGACCATAGATGCGCTATTTTACCAAATCAGAGCACTAGAACTCTCTGTGTGCTAAAATCCAGCATCGATGCGCTAAAAGTAACTACCTAAGCGCTAAATCATTGAAAGCGCTACACTATCCTATGAAAGCGCTAGAGAAATTAACGCATGCGCTAAATCTCAAAGCATTAAAACACCTACTGAAAGCGCTACACCATAGTGAAAGCGCTACAATGTGACTTGGAAGCGCTAATTTAGCTAAAAACATCAAAAGCATAAAAAACAAAAACGCATGAAAAATGAGGAGGATAATGGGTACATACCGGAGGTCCATACACAGCTAGCCATTGGTGATGTCGCATGCACTTGAAACGGTGAGTGTGGTAAGGGATTGGCATCTTGCTCTAGCTAGCTCAAAAGTCTTTCTCACTGAAGTTTGAAAGTCAAAAGAGTACAAATGACTTTGAAAATGACCTTTTGGACTATATATAACTTTTGAAAAGGGATTTTTGGTGGGTTTTATTATATTTTCATTAATTTTATTCATAGAATTAATTCAAATTCATCTGCGGGCTATATTTCTTCATCATTGTTGGGACATAAATTATTTCTTCATCATATCTTCATCAAATCATCAAATCATCATCAAAATTTCAAAAAAAATCTTAAAAATCATCAAATCATTAATTTATCTCTCGAGGGGGCATATTATCGGCAATCATCTGAAAATCAATATCTAGGGCATGTCTAGGGCATACCGAATTATTATTATTATTATTTTTTATCATCGATCCTAGTAGTAGCAACAAAAATTTCTTCGAAGCAACACGTAAACACAACACTTCGAAGAGGGGAAAATGTATACACCTAAAACTGGTCTGGAGAATTCTGATTAATTAAATACAAATTATTTGATTAATTATCCTAATTTCCTCTACTGTTTGAATAAATAGAAATATTTATTTATATCGTTCACGTTCATGTCACATTTAAATTCCTCTAATATCTTATCTTAATTAAATAAACAAAATTAAATACTTTGTTTGATTTAATTATCATTTTCCTATTTTATTCTATCACATCAATCTTAAATTATTTAAATAAAGATTCAAACACTTTATTTATTAATTGCCATATTCTTCTGTTTAATTTAATAAACAACTTCTATAGTTCATTTTATTAAATTATTTATCCCTCTTTTGCTAATTTAAATAAATCAAAATATTTGAATAAAGGCATAAAGAATATTCCATCTATATTTCTTCAAAATTGAATTAGATATCCTATGTCTAATTTATGTCTAAATTATGTCAAAATTAATGCTTTGAAACTTCACAGGAAGTTTTGGAGACAAATTCCAAATTCTTCTCTCAATCCTCCTCCATCAATCTTTCATCTTCTCTTGCCTGGTGTTTTCATGGGTAGAGACAATCACCAAAATTCTCTCAATCTCCTCCATCTTTCACCATTCAATCCTCTAGATTGAATCCAAGCCTCTCAATGCCATCCCTGTGCATTTCTACAGCTAGGAAATCTAGAAATAAAGCCTCATTGAACCAAGAAAAAGATCACAGGTTATCAAGTTTACTCTGTAGAATTTCATCCAGCATCCAACATCCAAGCATCCAGCATCCAAGCATCCAACATTCAAGCATCAAGCATCGATTTTTCATATCATGGCTGCCTCCTGTAGCTGCATTTGTCAATTTTCATGTCAATTCATATTGCATTAGTTTCTTTTATTCATATACATATTATTATCATCCTTCTCATTCTCTGAATTGTCATTTTAACAATCATATTGCTCACACGATCTGAGAGCCACAGTGAATTAATAAATCTTTAGAGATAGAGAGCAATATGACGCTTTCATTATATTATTGTTTTGAATTAGTTCAATTAGCTTGATCTTTGATATAATGTCATATTAAGAAGTGTTTTGTGCTTTACACATTATTCACACTTACAGGTGTGACACAGCCACTATGCAGAGATCCACTAGGCAAGGACCCGGGTAGAGGTCCATCAGGTGCAAGTACATCAGGTGGTGTAGGAGGAGGCTCAGATAGGTCAAAAGCATCTGAGGGGAGCACCTCATAGCTCTGATATTCACCTTTGATGTATTTTGAGACATTGATGTATACATTGATTTAGTTGAGACGTTATGATATACTACCACATTTTTTATGTTGTATTTCTCTACATGTTTGGACATCATTGTACTCTTGACATTATTATTTTGAGATTATATATGATATGCACCGATGATGATTTTCATCTATATGATGTCCATGTGCATTTTTATTATGATGAATTCTTATGATGGATGGAATTACTTTCCATTTTGTATGCTATATGATGGTTTATATGCTTACATGATAATGATGTATGGGTGAAATGATGATTCTATATGTTCCTATACTATGATGCTTATCTGATGTTCATATGTTGCTTATTTGATAATGACATGATTATGTATGGATGCATTGATGATACGATAATGTACATATTATGATGCTTTATGAATGATGTTTTATGCTATGAGATGGATGCAAATGAAATGTGATAGAATTTATTTTTTTATTTTCCTAATGCAATGTAATGGATGGATGAATGATGTGCAAATTATCATTTAATCTAGTTAATTATTTTTGTATTTTTCTTACAAGCTCTAGTATCCACCACAGTACCAAATAATCTGGAAGTTTGTTGGTTCTAGGCTATGGTGGGACACTTGACCGCACCTCATTTCCTATCCTTCTCTAAACATGATGATATATCACCTACCCAACCACACAATGTTGCCCTCCATATTGAGGTTTTAATTCACAAACATTGAGTTAAATGTGTTCTAATAGATGGTGGAGCTGGCCTAAATAGCTATACTTTAAAGTTGGTATGTGCATTGGGATATTTTAAAAATTCCATTGATGCTAGAAGAAAAATGACCATCAAAGCCTATGATGATGAAGAGAGATCCTCCTGCACACTCATTGTGTTACCAATTTAAGTGGGGCCAATTATGAAAGATATAATTTTTCAAGTGTTAGACAAAGAGTTGACATATAACATACTCTTAGGATGTCCTTGGATTCATGAAATGCAAGAAGTACCATCAACGTATCACCAATGCTTGAAATTTCCTTTCAATGGACAGGAAATCACCATTTCAGCTGATTCTAACAACCCTCAAAACTGTAACATGCTCAAAGTAGTTCAAGATTCTTTTATACCACATAACAGAGAGGCTAATACTTCTAGTTCACCCAGCAATGAAAGACAAATAAATTATTCGAAAAAATGGGTTAAGAAAAAGGACCAATCAAAAGATAAAGGTATTAGTGGTTCTATGTCATCAATTAATGAAATTCAAGCAAATTCTTCATCAAATCAGCTTGAGGAAAAGGTTCAATAGAAAGACAAAGACACTGGTGATACTACTCCATCAAATCAAGAAAGTTGACTAAATTCCATATCAAACCAATTTTAAAAGATCCAGTTAAAAGACAAAGGTATGGGGGAATAATCATTTGAGCAATCATTATGTCTTTAAAAGTTACTACCTTCACCAAGATCCTATGGGAAGCCATCAACATCAAAACAAAAATCTTCACAACCAATCACACTCTTTGATGGTAGATTTATAAGAGCAAACACTCAAGCTGATGAATCTGAGGAAAAGGAATTTTTAAATTTGTTGTACAAAGATGAACAATCATAAGCATCAACTCCTAATGTCCAAACAGAGTAATAAGGTAAAGGGGAAACAATCTTAGAGAAGATGAGGTATGAAGGACAAGGACCTATCAACACAAGAAAAGAAGGAATTGTAGAACCAATCCAGTCTCTCACACTCCATGCAAAAGAAGAGTCAGGGTTGGGCTATAAAGAAGAAACAAAGGATGCCATAAAAGAGAAGGTTGTTGAGTGAATCCTACAATTGCAAGCTATTTCAAAGACTGATTCAAATGAATATGAGTGGGATTCATTGTTTGAGATATCTTTTCAGGGTAAGGAAGTTGATGTAGTACAACAATATACACCCATATGGGAAGAGGGACAAAGCTCAAGGCCTAGACCTCTTGAATTTGGATCACAACATATCAATGGCTCAAGTGAGGACAAACAGACCTCAAGTGAGATAGATGATCTAGAGGAGAGTAACATCATAGACCTCGATGTTGCTATTGAAAACCTTGATGATGTTGCCATCCTAACACTTACCGCCTTTGACTCAAATCAATCTGATGACTCTTTACCATTATTACATCTTGAACTCATTTACTCGGAGCAAACTGAGCCTCTCGACGTCCCTATTTTCTCAAATGATGATGCCATTGTTAACTTCCTTTGCTTTGATAATCCTGAAACCTATTCCACCATCAAATATCATAACAAAGTTTCCAACCAAGATGGTTTCAAATCTCCTAGTTGCAAAATCAAAAATATGAAAAATTGATCTAATGGTGAAAACCATTTAATGGAAGTATTAGATCAAGAAAAAGTAAAAATAAAGAGTGCATCTAACACTGAAAACCTCTTTGAGGCATTGAAGGATGGGAGATTTGACACCCTTCCCAAAAACTATAATGAAAGATAATTAGTACTAGTTGAACCTACATAGTCCATCAATATCAGCACAGCAAAAACATTAAAGACCCTACATCTAGCAACATCCCAGAAAAATTAGGAAAAGCCAAGCTTTTTCAAATTCTTTGATGAGAAACAAGTCAACTTTGCTTGGTCCTATGTTGACATGCCAGGTATAGATCCAGACTTGATAATGCATCACTTATATTTAGCACCTAGAATGAAACCTATCAAACAAAAACTCAGGAAAATGCATCCACATATCACCTTGTTGGTAAAAGTAGAATTGAAGAAATTTTTAGATGTCAAATTTATTTGATTAATTGATTATGCTAAGTGGATTTCTAACATTGTACCAGTTTCTAAACCAGATGGAAGCATCAAGATATGTATTGATTTTTGAGACCTGAACAAAGCATGCCCAAAGGATGATTTTCCTTTGCCCAACATTGACATCATTGTGGACTTGACCATAGGACATGTCATGTTATCATGAATGGATGGCTTCTCAGGATACAATCAAATAAAAATAGCACTAGAAGATCAAGAGAAGACAACATTCACATGTCCATGGGGTACCATCTGTTGGAACATCATGCCTTTTGGTTTGAAAAATGCAGGAGCTACATATCAATGAGAAATGACCACCATCTTGTATGACATGATGCATACCTTTATGGAGGATTATGTAGATGACCTTTTGGTGAAATCATTCACTAGAGAGGGACACATGGAAATCTTGGACAAATTCTTCACTCGACTGGAAAAATTCAACGTACCACTAAATCCAAAGAAATGTGTGTTTGGTGTGACATTAGCAAAACTTTTGGGGTACATAGTCTTAGAAAAAGGCTTCAAAGCGGATCTTGCCAAAATCAAAGCTATTATAGAAATTCGACCACCAAAGAACATCAGTCAACTAAGATCTCTATAGAGATGATTCCAATCTATCAGGTGGTTCATTGCACAATTGGTAGATAAAACTAATCCATTTAACCACTTGCTACATAAAAAATGTCTCCTTCAAATGGGATGAAAAATGTGAAGAACATTTTAACCAACTAAAGCAATATTTGATGTCTCCACCCATACTGGTGCCCTCTACATAAGGAAAACCATTATTACTCTACATAGCAACAACTGAAGTATCATTATGTGCTCTATTAGCACAGGAAGATTCTGTGAGAAAAGAAAGGGCTATTTATTATATCAACAAAACATTGAATGGCTATGAAATCAACTACACCTTCATCAAAAAAGTTTGTTTGGTGGTAGTATTTGCTACTCAATAGCTATAGAATTACATGTTAACTCATATAGTCAAGCTCATAGCTAAATTTGATCCATTGAAGTATTTACTCAATAAAGCCGCCCTAATAGGAAGACTAGCCAAATGGGTAATAATTTTGAGCAAGTTTGATATCCAATATGTAGACCAAAGAGCCATAAAGGTTCAGGTGATAGCCAACCAGTTAGTCGAAGCACCATTACATGATGACCATCCAAATTACATTGAGTTTCCTGACGCATATGTCCTTACCATATCATCACAAAAATGGATGTTATATTTCGATGGGTCTTACACACAACACGGATCAAGTGTTGGAATCCTGTTTATCACACCTCAAGAACATACCATCCTAAAATATTATAGGTTCATGTTTCCTTGCATGAATAACATGGTTGAATATGAAGCACTCATCATTGGGATCAAGGTGGCAGTCGAATGGAAGATCACAAAATTGTAAGTCTATAGAGATTCACAGCTAGTCATAAATCAGGTGAACGATGATTATTAGAAAAAGGATAACAAGCTAATGCCATATAAGAGAATGGTGGATGATTTCAAAAAGTATATTTTTGACATAAAATTTAGGAAAATTCCAAGAGCAGATAAAAAATTTGTCGATGCAATGGCAACAATTGCTTCTCTTCTGTAGATACCTAAAAAGCAAACCCGTTATGAGTTCATGGTGGAAAAAGTGCTTAACCCTTCCTATGAGAACCCCAAATCCCAAGTCATTTTCCATCTAGTTTACACTGAGTCATCAATTTATGGGAAGATCTATGCCTATTTAAGAGATAACATTCTTCCACCCAATCTATCTCGCAACCAGAAGTGTAACATTATCTGCCAAGCTACCTAACACACCCTGATAGTGGATGTACTCTACCGACGAGGTCTTGATGGTACTCTCCTTTGTTGTCTAGAACATAATGAATTTGAAATGACCTTACATGAATTTCATGATGGTATCTGTGGAACTCATTCAACTAGACTAACTCTTGCTAAGAAACGCCTACGTTTGGGGTATTACTGGCTGAATATGGAGGAGTCTTTTCAATTCGTTAAGAAATGCAAAAAATATGAAATTCATGCAAACCTAATACATGCACCAGCATAAGAACTAAAACCATTTGCATCAACATGGCCTTTCTGTTAGTGGGGGTTGGATCTTGTAGGTAAAATTCATCCACCTTCATTAAATGGAAATAAATTCATCATCACAGCCATGGAGTATTTTATAAACTGGATTGAAGTTGTTCCCCTAACCACAATCACTGGAAAACAGATTGCATCCTTCATCCTAAATTACATCATCTGTCAGTATAGCATTCCTCAGTCCATTGCCACTGACAATGGTTGAACTTTCAAGAACCAGGATGTCCAGGAACTTTGTGAAAGGTTTCATATCCAGCATCAGTTTTCTACACCATACTACCCTCAAGGAAATGGCCAAGCAAAGGCCTCAAACAAAACCATTTTCAAGATCCTAAAGAAAATCATCAACGATGTTGGACATGAGTGGAACGTTCAACTGAACCCTTCTCTGTGGGTATACCATACCAACATCTGCACACTAACAAGAGCCACACCATATGCTCTCGTCTATGGATCAGAGGCCATTTTACCTATTGAGGTTGAGCTACCATCACTCTATGTGTCATTAAAGAGAATCATTTTAGATGAAGATTATCGAGTGTCTAGGCTACAAGATTTAGAACTGTTGGATGAACGTCGTGAGCAAGCTATGGATCACCTAAAATCCTATCAATAGAGGATGTCCAATTTTATAATCATAGAGTAAAACCCAGAACATTTCAAGTTGGTGACTTGGTCCTGAAAGAAAATCCTTGTAATCAACAAGATAGAGAGAAGCAAGGAAAATTTGAACCAAACTGGTTGGGTACCCTTTTCATAATATCATCCTATGGATTTGGAGTGCATTAGCTATTTATGCCTAAAGGATATTTTTTTGAGGAGCCTATCAACAGTCTACATCTCAAGAAGTTCTACACCTAAATCATCTAGTGCACGTTAAAAGTCCTAAAAAAATACCAAAAAAATCAGAAAATGTCCTGAAAAAATGGTCACCCTAATGAAAACCTGGCAAATAGGTGTCTTGGTGGCAGCAAATAAATCAAAAATACAAACAATACAAAAAAAATGAAAAATCATAAAAAAGTCAAAAAAATCTGAAAATCTAAAAAAGTGCAATAAAAACTAGTGAAAACTTGGAAACATGCGCTATTTGTGATAGATTATCTTTTCCATCTATTTGAGAATGTGTCAACAATTCACTTTCACCATCATTCGGCTTGTCATCGAAGAACCTCATGTACATATCCTGGTGTTGTGGTCGTGTCTCACCCTAGCTTGGGGGCTAAATCCTAAATTCACTGGGGGCAAATAAACTTTGAGTTTAAATCAACAAACAAACAATAGTACAACATAATCACAATCACAAAGATCAAAGTGAAACAACTCAATATTGAAACTACATCAATCTTTCAAAAATCAAACACCGTCCATATCAAACATCTAAAATCAATCAAATCATAGTAAATCTAAATTGATGATGTTCTTTTGAATTATACTTTAGCATGAATTTTCAATTGTTGTACTTTTATTTTCATTATCATTTCTCTGGAGCAACTCGAGGATGTCTTGAACTAGAGAAGCTGGGAAGGAGAATGATTTTTCTTTGTTTGCTATTTGTGAGTTAATCATTACTACTATGCAAATTTTCATGGGACATGCTCTACAAAGTATGATTGATGACATTCTAAATTTGCATAGGAAAATGACTAACTCTTGTCTGTTTACACAAGAAATTCTCTAGTCATCTTGGTTCAATTATACCTAGATGCTTGTTTTAACTTGCAATATCAAAAATCATGAAAGTAGTACTTAGGTCATCATGGTCTAATTATACCATCGATGTTTGTACTCACTTTCAATAATTCAAAGGCTCGATGATGATAAAAGCATGAAAAATCGGTTGATGTAATGAAAATTGTTGCATGGTTAGATTAGATTGCATTCATATTAGTTTATATTTTCATGGTTAGATTAGATTGCATTCATATTAGTTTTGCATTTGTATTTTTAGATTTTCCAAGGTTGGCAAAATTTTCAAAAAAATCTTATCTCCCTAATCAATGGATTGAGTACACTTGACATTAACAAAAACATATTATTCAAATATATGTTGCATAAAAATCATCCCATCATGCATACATTTGGAAATCATTATCATATCATCCATCCATCCATGCATTACATCATATATTTGCATTAGAAAATAAAAAAATAAATTGCATCACATATTATTTGCATAATTAAATCCATCTCATATACCATAAAAACATCATCCACAAAGAATATAGAATCATAATCTATGTATTACCATTTTACCATTGCACCCATACATATTCATAGAATAATCATATTAAAATGTCACATAGAAAGCAAATGCATCCATCATAAGCATTCATCACACAAGCACATAGACAACATAGATCAATAAGAATTGGCTGCATCTCATATAATCTCAAAATAATAATGTCAAGTGTACAATGATATCCCAAAATATATAGAGAGATACATCAATAATGTGGCAAGTAATCATAAATGTCTCGGTTGAATAAATATATACATCAAGCCTCAGTACATCAATCAATCTCTTAGCTAAAGCAGTCAAAAGTCCCTTGTTGATCCTATACTGGGGCATATCCATCAGAGAATTCAAACCACAACGCCCAATCAAATCTAAATCGGCCTACACTAGCTATAGAATCATGTCCTAGGTCTTCAGGAAGCACTCCCGAGAATGGGGAACTCTAAAAACCTCCTATAATCATAACATATCACAAATCAGCAATCTTCTCAACCTATCAATCAATCAACCTAATCAGCTCTAATGATATTTCGATCACATCTCATCAGTATTTATCATTTACCCTCATCTATCATGAGGTCAATCATCATTATCCTACCATTGATCCTCACCTATCATAAGGTCGATCATTATCATCATCCTATCATTGATCCTCACCTATCATGAGGACAATCATCATCAAACATCATCAAACAATCAGGTAAAGCTATTATCAAACATCAAACACAAGGAGGCAACACAAGGGCATCAATCCTCTTTATCATGAGATAAATCATCAAAATATCCTGAAACTTTGAAAATCATCACCAAATCATCATAAAAAATTCAAAAAATTCATTTATTTATCTCCCGAGGGGGCATATATCCATCATCACTTGAAATCAGTGTCTAGGAAATCAAAAAACAATTGTTGATACTACTAGAAAAGTTTTATTTGAAGCAATGTGTAAACACATCACTTCAAAGAAGGGAAAAATTTATACACCTAAAATTGGTTAAAATAATTTATTAATTGAATAAAAGGTATTTAATTAATAAACCCTCTTAATTCGTCTACTTATAAATAAATTGAAAAAATTATTTATATAGTTCACTTTCTTAAATTCTTTCTAAAATCATTTTCTTCATAATTTAATTAAATAAACAAATGTAACTAATTTGTTTTATTTGATCAATTCCCTCTCATTAAATTTGATTTTCTAAATTCAATTTTTTCACATTTTTACATAACTTTCTAACCTCCTTCCACTTCATCATCAACCTCATCAAGTGTCTCATGAATTTAAATAACTCTAATTTTTAATGGAATTATCCTCAACAAATTTGAAACAAAATTTGGACACTTGGCTCCTCCATCTCCTTTATTCTCTTCAACACTTGGCAAAGTGTTCTATTAAATGGAGGACTCTCCATGATTCCCTCTAACTTCTTGATCCTCCACATTTCATCTTTCTAGCTGAAATCTTCATCGTCGAATCTTGTCAAAACACAATATACCTTGGAAATCCTATAAATACATCATCATTCTCTAGCATTTCATATCCCATCTTTGAAAAAAATTACTCTGCAAAAATTACATTGAAGCATTTGAGCATTAGAGCATTTAGCATTTAGAATTGGAGTATCATATTAGTTTAGAATCATGGCTTAGTTTAGTAGATGCATTTTAATTATCATAATAGTTCTCCTTACAGTAGTTGCATCATAGCATTTGCACCATAGCATAATCTTCATTTCTATCACAGTAGCATCTTTATCATAGCATCATGGCATCAATCACATAGTTTATCAAATCATGTAGGAATTAGGATTCTTACATTTTACAGCATCCATTCTCTAGGTGGTCATTCTGAAGGTCATAGGGCAAGTAAAATCTAAGAGCAATTATGATTCAAGGAATCCTTAGAGATGGGAAACAATGGAATGATTTTAAGGAATAGTACTATTAGTTTATTTTTTATTTTGATTTCCCTAATATAATGCGTTTCACTGATTGTGTGTTTTATTTCCTCATTCACATATTTCATCTACACATAAATTGGCGCCCACCGTGTGGCCTAGCCCTTTTTTTTAATGTTTTCTGGAAAGTGTGTTTACTGGTTTTCAAGTAAAAAGTTTTAGAGCGACCATGAGTTCTTTCAAGGCATACAAAATATCCTCTGGTGCATCCAGGCCCTATTTTGGTGCATCCATCCTTTAGTTCAGTGCATCTGAATTGTCTTTCAGTGCATACAGGGGATCTTTTATTGCATTCATTATTTCTTTTAGCGCATTTAGTGGATTTTCTAGAGCATACAATAGTTTATTTAGCGTATAGGAGTGATATTTTAGCGCATTGAGTCTTTGTTATGGCGCATCGAGTTTATTTTGCATAAATCCACAATTCTAAGAACTAATATTTATCTCTTTGTTTTATAGGTATTTACATGCTATCAAAGACTTTGTTGAAACTATAAGAATGTTTTCCAAGACAAATAATTTGAAACTACTAAGATTTGTTTTGCAGGGGTTGGATTTAGTGAATAGAAACCCTAGATCAGACATGCAAACCTAAACACCTTCCACAAAAGAGAAAAACATAAAAAGAAAAGCTTTGCATGCAGATGTGAAAAATATTATTATTCAGGAATTCAATATTACAATGAGATGATTTGCCTTATAAAGGAAAAGTATGCAACCCTAATGTTGACCTAAAATTAGCTCAACCTAAGTAAATTTATGCAAGTGTAATTAAATATTAATTACACTAACACCCCCCCATAAGTGCAACTTAGCGAGACTAAATAAGCATGCACCTAAAACTAAGGTGAATGCAAGAAAGCATGAATGGGTCCCGGCAACAAGGCCTGATCAGGTACCCATGTACAAATGCAATAATGAGGTAGAGAAGGAAAACCTAGTGGGACAACCCCCCCTTCAATGAGATAACTGCTGCAAAGAAGCACTGGAAGAACACTGTAGAGTAACACTAGAACCGCAATCTAGCAAGCAAGGAAAGATACTTCTGTCTACAAGAAACCATATCGAAATCATAATAATGTGATAGCAGACCCGATGCCACGGAATACTCGAACACTCCAAACTCGAACAACCCTGGAATCCATAGAGCAACAATAGATGAAATGATGATGACAGAATCTGGAAGCCGTGAATCTCGATGCCGATGTCAAAACTAAGACTGAAACTCTTCCATGGGAAAAAGTACCATACAGACTCGGGAACAATAACCACAAACTTAGTGTACCTCAAACTGAGATGGATCCGATGCGGATCACTAACCATAGGCTCTCAATCCAAATTGTGAACCAAAATGAATCTGGTATGTGTCAAGCTAAGACAAAATATGGCCAATAAGAAACTAAGAAACTAGATTACAACCCATGTGAGTTGTCATCAAAACACAATGAAGATTATTATGCAAGAAACCCCCCTGATGGAACTTTATATCAGATCATTTATGACAATCCCCAATGACTGAAAAAGGAGAGAACCAGCTTTCCAATGCCGCAAGAATGGCGAAAAAAGGATCACCGGGTCAAAAGATATTCCCTTCGGAGTGAAAACAACAACATTTGAGTTCAAGGACCTGAAAAATAAATCTGGAGAAAAATATAGAAAAAATTAAATGTTTAATAGATTGGCACTGAAATCAGCTTTCCAATTGTATCTTGTTTGTGAAAAACGGACTCCGTATGCAAAAGTTATGCAAGATTTCGTGAAAGTGCTCCAGAAAGGCCAATAAGACCTGCAGGCAACCCAAGGGGCTAAAAGATTTCGGCCCCTAGTCTTGCATGCGACCAGGGGCTAGTGGACTGGGGCTGGGGCAGAGCCCCTGGTCACCCATGTGGCCATGGTACATGCAGAGGAGTCAATGAGGGCTGGCGCTAGGACACCTGGTTCTCCATAGGACCCCGGGCTCGACAGAAGGGGCTGAACAGGGTCGACGGCCGGATGGGGGAGCCACCGGCGGCGACTGTGGGCCAGTGGCCGCCTAGTGGCCGCTCGATGGTGGAAACCATTAGAACTATAGGAATAGGTGTGACTCCTGAAAAACTTCATTTTTTTCCATTTTTTTCAAAAATCGTGCCTCGGAATGCGTGCTGGGGAGGCCGTACGGCTTCCTTGGCAAAAATTTTTTTCCTTCCGGATCAACTTCGCCAAAATCAACGAAACGAAGGGTGATCTTAGGGTTGTTGGCCATTACGAATGCAATGGTGACCTCTGTTTCTGCTCAAAATGTTTCAAAAAAATGGCGACCTCGAGAGCTTGCAAAAAAATACCAAACTTAAAACCCTTACAGATCTGGCAAATCATGGCCACAATCTATAAAATAAAAGCCAAACTTGACTTTTTCTAGTGCTCTGAATCCAATGGTGAAGCCCGATCTGATCCAAGATGCTGCATAAATGAACTCAATGCATAAAATCCTCGAGGAACCTAGAACGAAATCTGCAATGGTTTTCTCCAGAATTTGAGAAGGGGTTGCATGTCAAGGCTCTGATACCATGTTAGAAACCCTAGATCAGACATGCAAACCTAAACACCTTCCACAAAAGAGAAAAACATAAAAAGCAAAGCTTTGCATGAAGATGTGCAAAATATTATTATTCAGGAATTCAATATTACAATGAGATGATTTGCCTTATAAAGGCAAAGTATGCAACCCTAATGTTGACCTAAAATTAGCTCAACCTAAGTAAAGTTATGCAAGTGTAATTAAATATTAATTACACTAACAATAAGAACGTTTCCAAGACAAATAATCTGAAACTACTAAGATTTGTTTTGCAGGGGTTGGATTTAGTGTTATTTCTTTTGATTCAATTAGGAACCTAGTTTAATTATGAGGTAAATGGACACCATTCCTGTTGTTCTTGTAAAGTGGTAGGCATATGCTCTCCCCTTAACTGGGTGATAAAAAAGCCAAACCCATTCTTTTCATTTTTATTACAATTTTATCCTTAGAGGACCTACCTGGTGGGAAAAAGTAATCACCCCAGGGCATGACCCAACCGAGAACATGCTAAAGCCAAATGACTTCCACCCGGTATATAAGTGTGGGTACTTGAGGAAACTTCAAGTATCACAAGGATTATTCTGACAAGAAGGGAAGCAATGGTCTCTTATCGTATGGATGATCTCCCATGAATGGAATGCCTATACTAGAACCTTCTTGTTATAGTAAGCAAAAATCCCATTCTATTTGTTGGTGCAAGAGGTCTAACCTTTGAAGTCGTCCCATATTCTTGTGGATTTTAGTAGAGATGAAAATTTTGTCATGGGAGATTCATGAGAAATGAAGCTCGGCTGACCCGAGAAGTGAGTGTCGAGAAAGGGGGAGCCAATGTGGTCAAGATTCTAATCATCCGCTAAAATTAAACATAGTTGGAGTAAAATCCAAGTGAGAATCTAGTGAATATTGTCCTACACAGCCTTGGGAATTATACTTGTTTGATGTGTCTTACATGTGTGTTTTAAAATACCATTCAACAAACATCACACACAAAAATGTACAACCACTCATTCAGAAGAACATCCACTCAAACAATCATTTCCCTCCCTGGAAAACAAGAAAAATCAATCAGGCTGTCAAAACAGAGAACATATTTTCACTATAGCGCATACATTTCTTGTTCTAGCTTATATACTACATTTTCTGGTGCATCTGAGTCTTTTTTCAATGCATATAGTCTCTATTTAAGTGCATCTAGGGATTTTTCTAGTGTATCCGATTCCTGTTATAGCGTATTTTCTCATACTTTTAGTTCATTTGAAGTGCAGAAAATCCAGCTAAAGTCTCACTTAGGGGCAGTCTAGCACATCCCTTGTCATTTGTAGTGCATATTGTCTATTGTTTTGTGCATCTAAGTCATCATTTAGTGCATATAACCCATCTTTTAATGCATTTATTCCTTTCTTTGGCACATCTGAATCATTGTCTAGTGCATATACTCCATTCTTTAGCGCATCTCAGGAACAGTCTGACACATCCAAACCATATTTTAGCACATCCATTCCATATTTTAGCGCATAAGTAGCCTCTTTTGGTGCATCCAGTAAATTCAAAACAAGAGAGCTAATTTCATCCCTTGTTCATTAGTTTAAGCTAGAATTAAGGATTCCTATCAGCACATAATCATTCCTCAAATACTACCAAGTCTTAAACTTTTTGAAACTTGCATTTACAAGTGAAAATCCTTTACCTAAGATTTGATAAAACATCTAAAATTGCCTCAACATCACACCTATCTCTAATTAGTAACTGAGTTTCATCATCAGGATTAATCATCCTTTATCAGGATTCATCATCCTCCATCCCGAAACAAATGTTGCATAATCAGATTTAACTTAGTTATTTTGGTACTCCCAAACAACGATCAAAAGCTTAGTAAATATTCATCATTTGTATGCCCATTCAAACAAGATCACAAAGGTGGAAACTCAAAGAAAAAGAACTTGAAACTCAAAATACCATGGTTGAAGGTGAAGGAAACCCATTTCATAGACTCCACACACCTGAAGGTGAGGAAATAACTAAGGAAGACATCCAAATTGCACAAAAAGATCTTGGTTTCCACAAATTCATGGAGAATTTTTTAGAAAAAGATGGAGAAAAATACCTTTTAATGCTGGCTAAACAAGGTGTCAAATTACCTGATGATTTTGATGTTAATCAATTTAAATGAGCATCCAAAAGGACAAAAACTAATCCACCAAACACATATCACGTGGTTGCCTTAACCAATCAAATTTTAAATTTGCAACAACTTCTTCACATGCAAAGAGGAACCACAAAAAGATACTTGATACAACTAACCTACCCATATCCTTTTGATCAATTCATTAACATGATCCCCTTTCCTAAGCATTGTGAATTCCCAAAGTATGATAAATATAATGGTAAAATAGATCCTATAGATCATGTGAGGGAATTTTGAACAATGAGCCTTGAATTTGTACACGAATAGACTTATTTGATGAGACTATTCCCACAAAGCTTGGGCAGACAATGTCTGCAATGGTTTTCACAACTTCCACCCAGAATAAGATCCTTTGAAGATTTGGTTAACAAATTCTTCACTCGATACTCTTATAATATCCAACACAAAATTACCATGAAAGACCTTTGTAATACCAAACAGAAAAAGGGTAAATCATTCCTCATATTTTTACAAAGATGGAGAAGATTGTTTGCAAGATATCCTTGTTACATACCTAAAAAGGAAAAGATAGAGATATTCATTGATAATTTAAATGATTATATGAGATATAGACTTGAATTACAATGTCCACCTATCTTTGAGAAATTGATTGAAAATGGAATAAAAATCGAAGAATCTTTGGTCAAGAGAGGAATCTTGAAAATTTACAATGAAAACAACTCATAAAATTCCTCTAAACTATTTCTTTGGAAAATAAAAGAGAATGTTGGTCATAATGATGATTCATCTCAAACACAAAATGCAAAACCATTATTTAACTTGACAGCAGCTGCCACATAGACCAACCAAAACAATAACCCAATCAGCAATCAAAAAAACCACCAAAACCCCAATCAAAGAAACAATCAAAACAATGCTGAATATAATCCATTACCATATAAAAACATCCTCAAATAGAAGAAGGTTCACACCTTTGGGACAATCATTAGAATCAACACTGAAGGAACTTCTTGTAGATCAGGTTACAACATTGTCAGAAGCAAGAGATTGGGAACCAAGAGTAAAACCTTTATGGTGGAATTGCACATTATTGTGAATTTCACCCAAACAAAGGACACAAGAGTAATGATTGCATGCAACTAAAGCATTTGGTACAAGATCTGGTTGATAGAAAATAAATATTTTTAGAAGGACCCCAAACAAATGTTGATCATGGAGTTTTTCAGAATCCTTTGCTGAATTACGAAAAGGGGGAGTCCTCTTCATCAAAAATCAAGGGGAAAAAAGTAAATTATGTTTATGATTCCACCATTCACCATATCGAAGCAGTTGAAAATAAAACCAATGATATCAAAATCAAGGGTCAAAATACATTATTTTAGTTGAGAATAAGGTTAATGACATCACAATCCAGCATGAAAAAAGCAATGTTACAGTTGAAACTCATCTTCATGACATTAACACCAAATCACATCAAATCAATGACATCATGCCATTAAATTTGATCATGAACTTTTCTGCAAATGATAATCAAATAAATCTCATCAAAATCAAAGAAAAATAAGACCATCAAATAGTCAATGTAACCACAAGATGACAAGCCGAAGTGATATTGAAAGGAGCTACATCTAAGATGGTCGTTGCCCTTGCAACTCAATAAAATATAGTCGATCAATTGCAGAAAATCTCAGCTCAAATATCCATAGTGGAACTGCTGAAAATCTCTCCAACCCATAGAGAAATTCTAGATCAAGCTCTAGTATCCACCACAATACCAAATAATCCAAAATTTTGTCAATTCCAGGCTATGGTGGGATACCTGGCCACGCCTCATTGCCTATCCTTCTTCGAACATGATGGTGAATCACTTACCCATCCACACAATGTTGCCCTCCACATTGAGGTTTTAATTCACAAACACCGGGTTAAATGTGTTATAATAGATGGTGGAGCTAGCCTAAATATCTATACTTTAAAGATGGTTTGTGCACTAGGATATTCTAAAAATGCCATTGATGCTAGAATAAAAAATAACTATCAAAGCCTATGATGATGAAGAGATATTCTCCCACAGATTGATTGTGTTACCAATTCAAGTGGGGCCAATTGTGAAAGATATAATTTCCCAAGTGTTAGACAAAGATTTGACATATAACATTCTCTTGGGACATCCTTGGATTCACAAAATGCAAGCAGTGTCATCAACATATCACCAATGCTTGAAATTTCCTTTCAATGGATAGGAAATCACCAAGAGAATGGATGTTGTAAAATACAAGAATCTCGATTCTTACATGATTTGATAAACTATGTGATCGATGTCATGATGCTATGATAAAGATGTTTTTGAGATAGAAATGAAGATTATGCTATGTTGCAAATGTTGTGATATAACCACTATAAGGAGAACTATTATGATACTTAAAATGCATCTACTGAACTAAGCCATGATTTTCAACTAATATCATACTCCAATTCTAAATGCCAAATGCTCTAATACTCAAACGTTTCAATGTAATTTTTGTAGAGTAAGTTTTCTCAAAGATGGGATATTAAATGTTGGAGAATGATTTTGTATTTATAGGATTTCCAAGGCATATTGTGATGTGGCAGGATTCGATGGTCAAGGTTTCAGCTGGAAAGATGAACAGTGGAGGATCAAGAAGTTAGAGGGAATCATGGAGAGTGTTCCCTTTAATAGAACACTTTTTCAAGTGTTGAAGAGAATAAAGGAGATGGAGGAGCCAAGTTTCCAAAGTTTTTTCAAGTTTGTTGTGGATAATTCCATTAAAAAATAGAGTTATTTAAATTCAAGAGACACTTGATGAGGTGGATGATGAGGTGGAAGGAGGTTAGAAAGTTATGTAGAAATGTGACAAAATTGAATTTAGAAATTCAAGTTTAATGAGAGGGAATTAATCAAATAAAACAATTAGTTAGTTTTTTTTATTTAATTAAATCATGAAGAGAATGATTTTAGAAAGAATTTAAGAAAGTGAACTATATAAATAAATTTTTCAATTTATTTATTAGTAGACGAATTAAGAGGGTTTATTAATTAAATACCTTGTATTTAATTAATCAATTATCTTGACCGATTTTAGGTATATACATTTCGCCCCTCTTTGAAGTGATGTGTTTACACATTGCTTCAAAGAAAAATTTGTTGTTAGTATGGACAAAAAAAATTCCATGCCCTAGACACGGATTTCGAGTGATGATGCATACATGCCCCCATAGGAGATAAATCGATGAATTTTTTGAAATTTTAGGATTTTTTGGAATTTTTGAATTTTTTGATGATTTTGAAATGTTCAATTCATTTCAGCAATTTATCTCCCGATAAAATGATGTTGAACCTGCCAGGTGATGAATTAATTAATTAAGCCCCTTTGAAAAATAAAATAAATCAATGCCATAAACATCCCACTTAATCACCCTTTAAAAGGTAAAAGGAGGTGGAAAGAAAATCATTTGTGCATTGTGATCTTGAAAATTTGAGAGAGATTGAGTGATTTTGAGCAACTTAGAGAAAGATGGTGATTCTGATTCAAAAACATTGATTCAAGTGCGTGCAATGTCACAACCACCTGGTAGTGTATGGGCCTTCGGTACGTAGCTCAAAAAACCTCCTCGTGATTTCTGCATTTCATTTTTTATTTTATTTTCACATTTGAAAACTACTCTTTGTGTTTTAGCGCATTAGGTCACCAAAGTGGCTCATAGGTAGATTGTAATAGCACATCATGCTTTTTAGCACATAGGGTTAGTTTTCAAGTGCATAGGATGATTTCGCACATTGAAGCACTAAAATAGTGCATTGATGAATTTAAATGGTGCATTCATAGATTTGGTGCATTGAAGCCTTGTTCTGGCCCATTGCTGAATTTCTTTGCCGCATTTATGTTTTTAGCGATTTGAGTTGATAAAACTCCCTGATTTTATTTGATTGCATCAACCTTTGATTTGATGATGTTTGATGATGTTCATAGATTAGATGATAAGTAATCTCATGATAGGTGAGATTCAATGACAAAATTATGATGATTGACCTCATGATAGGTGAGGATCAATGATAGACTGATATTGATTAACCTCATGATAGTTGAGGATCAATAATAAATGCTCGTGAGATTTGATCAAAGTCTCATCAGAGCTTATTAGATTGATAGGTTGAAATATGTGTGATTGATTAATTGCTTATTTTCAATTTGTTATGATGATAGGAGCCTTCTTCAATCTTGATGTCATGGGAGCATTTCCTAAGGACCTGGGATTTGATACCACATCAGATTAGGCTAATCTAAATGTGATTGGACAATGTGGGTTGACTTGGTTGCTAGATATTCTCTAGGTTAGAATTAACTGGGGACACTTGACAGCTTTGGTAGAGAGGTGGAATAGTGACCACAATACCTTTCACTTACCCACTAGTGAGATGACCGTGACACTAGAGGACGTATACTGGATTTTACGGATTCTAGATGTTGGTGATTTAGGTGTATATGATGTCACTGAGTAGGGAGGGATCGATGCCTTGAGGAGAGTCTTCAAGGATGATCATATTTGCAGTTATGAGATCCCATGGTGGGATATGGTTCATGCCTATTGCACATTGCCATGTGTTTTAGCTACATTTATTAGAGGATTCTTATGTCCCGACTGTACGTCGAAGGGACTCTGAGTTGGTTGTGGTCAAACATTAGAGAGCATGATCACACAACATAATCAATATGCTTGGGTATCCTGCATTCTTTCTAATTTATACCATGATTTTCACCAGGTTGTCTACCTCAGAGCCTCCAATTTATTAGATGGAGTTACACTTCTATAGATATGGGTGTGGGAGCATATAGTTGTCACAAGACCAATTGTAGAGAGAAAACAACCAACTGGGAGGCCATACGATCATGCATACATAGGTCCAATTTTCCACCATAAGATGGGTAAACTAGAGTTCTGGCGGCATGTATTGGATTACCTAGATACTATTGTGTATGGAGACCCTACATAGGCTACAAGAAGTGGCTAGAGGATGACACAAATATGCCTTATGTATGAACAGCTAGATACCTGATTGAGAGGACACCTTTTATCATTGAGAGATTCCTTCTGGAGAGAGTACATTGATAGTATGGCAGAGTATAGGGTATGCCTCAAGGAATGGCTCAGAATGCAGGGAGATGATAGGACATTTTGGGGTGGGGGCCTATGTTATCTATTGATTCTTCCTATCAAGAGTATTATGGATTACAGCTAGTGATTTGGGAGTATCATCCTGAGATCATAGAGGTTGCCTACTTAGAGGACTATGCTAATTATTTCTTCACCCATCCTATTTTGTAGATATCGAGCCCAGAGAAGCCCATGTCGTTATTAGATGATGATGAGAGGGAACCACCACATGCACCTAGGCAGAGGAGAGATTGAGGAGATGAGAAGGAGGAGGATGGAGAGAGCAGTAGTGAGGGTGGAGATGATGATGGTGGTGATGGTGGTGGAGATGGTGATGGAGGTGGAGATGGTAGTCGTAGAGGTAGTGGCAGAGTGAAATTTGATGTGAGAGACTTCATGGTGCCTCAGAGGAGGAGATCTATAGTGGTTGTAGCATAGCAACATGTGAAAATTGGGTTTCCTCGTAGCAACAACAAACATAGATAGCTACTTTATAGGTTCAGGTTCAGACACTGCAGGGTCAGTTAGCACAAGTTCAAGCATTGCTAGCACAGGCTCAAGGACAAGTACAAGTATAGGCACAGGCACAGGCACTGGCACTGGCACTGGCTCAGGCACAAGTTACTAATTTGATGGCTAAGAGGGATGCAGCTAGATATTAGGGTGAGCAAGTAGTGGCCTTAGTTGATAGATTGCAAATAGTGGCCGAGGGGACCACTATAGTTGACTATCTTAGGGAGGTTCATCGTACTGTGTAGGAGGCAAAGTATTATAGGCTAATATATCATGAGGTAGTGCCTAGTATTGCCTACAAAGCAAAGGGTTAGATATATGTAGTATAGATCAGGATGCAGCCGCTCTCAAACCACCAACATGGGTGTGACATAGCCACTGGGCAAGGTCTCGAGTATAGGTCCATTAGGTGTAGGTACATCAGGTGGTGTAGTAGGAGGCTCAGAGAGGCCGATAGCATCTGGTGGAGCACCTCATAGCTCCGATGTTCACCTTTGATGTATTTTGAGACATTGATGTATACATTGATTTAGTTGAGACATTATGATATATTGCCACATTTTTTATGTTGTATATCTCTACATGTTTGGACATCATTGTACTCTTGACATTATTATTTTGGGATTATATATATGATATGCAGCAATGATGATTTTGATCTATATGATGTCCATGTGTGTTTTTATTATGACGAATTCATATGATGGATGCATTTACTTTCCATTTTGTATGCTATGTGATGGTTTATATGCTTACATGATAATGATGTATGGGTCCAATGATGATTCTATATGTTCCTATGCTATGATGCTTATCTCATGTTCATATGTTGCTTATTTTATTATGAAATGATTATGTATGGATGCAATGATTATATGATAATGCACATATTATGATGCTTTATGAATGATGTTTTATGCTATGAGATGGATGAAAATGAAATATGATACAATTTTTTTTTGTATTTTCCTAATGCAAATATATGGTGTAATGTAATGGATGGATGAATGATGTGCAAATAATCACATAATGTAGTTTGTTATTTTTTTATTTTTTGAATTCACATATATGATATTGCTACACTATATGCGATGAATTTAATCATGCAAATGTAATGCAAGGCGTTTCTTCCGTTTTCTAATGAAAATATTATGATGTAATGTACGAATGGATGAATGATGTTTTTAATAAATTATAATGTATGTATGATATGAAAAATGATTATGCAATTATATGGAAATGACATGTTTTTGGTAATGTCAAGTATACTCAATCCGTTAATGATAGAGATAACATCATTTGAAAAAATTTCCATCCTTGGAAAATCTCGAAATACAGATGCAAAACAAATATGGATGCAATATAATCTACCATGTAGATCTAAAATGCACTGTCGTCATTCTATAAGCCAATTTTTTGTGCTTTTTATCATCATTAATTCTTTATTATGTTGAACGTTAGTACAAACATCAATGGTATAATTAAACCATGATGACTTGAATACAACTTCCATTTTTTTTTTTAATGCAAGATAACACAAGCATCTAGGTATAATTGGACATAGATGACCTGAGCATTTCTTGCGTAAATAGACAAGATTTAATCATTTTCCTATGCAAATTCGGAGTGTCATCAATGATATTTTGTAGATAATGTCCCACAACAATTTGCATATTAGTAATGATTAACTCATAGACAACAGACAAAGAAAAGATCATTCTCCTTCCTAGCTCCACTGGTTTAGGACATCATCGAGGTACTTCAGAGAAATGATAACAAAAATCAAAGTTCAACCATTGATCATGTATGCTAAAGCCATGATTCAAAATAATATCATTCTTTTATATTTATGTTGATTTGATTGATTTTAGCCATTTGATATGGATAGTGTTTGATTTTTGAAATATTAATGTGGTTTCAATGTTGAGCTATTTCACTTTGATCTTTATGTTTGTGATGATGTTGTACTGTTGTTTGTCTATTGATTTAAACTAAAAGTTTATTTTCCCCCAATGAGTTCAGGATTTTTCCCCCAAGCTAGGGTGAGACACGACCATAAAGCCAGGATATGTACATGAGGTTCTTTGATGACAAGTTGAATGATGGTGAAATTGAATGCTCGACACATGCTCAAATAGATGGAAAAGCTAATCTATCACAAATAATGCCTATTGCCAGGTTTTTACTACTTGTTCTTCTTACACTTTTTCAGATTTTATGATTTTTTTTACTTTTTTATGATTTTTCACTTTTTTTGTATTTTTGATTTTTTTGCCACCACCAAGACACCTATTTTCCAGGTTTTCGTCAAGGTGACCATTTTTTCAGGACATTTTCTAAATTTTTTTTTTTATTTTTTTAGTAATTTTAAGGTGCACTAGATGATTTAGGTGTACAACTTCTTGAGATGCAGACTTTTGATAGGCTCATCAAAAAAATCTCCTTCAGGCATAGATATTTGATACACTCCAAATCCATAGACTGATATTACAACAAAGGGACCTAGCCAGTTTGGTTCAAATATTCCTTTCTTCTCTCTATCTTGTTGATTATGGGGATTTTCTTTTAGGACCAAGTCACCAACTTGAAATGTTATGGGTTTTACTCTATGATTATAACTTTTGGACATCTTTTGTTGATAGGATTTTGCATGATCCACAACTTCCTGACAATGTTGATCTAATAGTTCCAACTCTTGTAGCCTAGACACTCGATAATTTTCATCTTAAATGATCCCATTTAATTACACACGAAGTGATGGTAGGTCAACCTCAATAGGTAAAATGACCTCTAATCCATATACGAGAGCATATGGTGTGGCTCTTGTCAGTTTGTAGTATAGAGTAGGTTTAAGTTGAACGTACCATTCACGTCCAACATCATTGACATTTTTCTTTAGGATCTTCAAAATGGTTTTGTTTGAGGCCTCTGCTTGGCCATTTCCTTGAGGGTAGTAGTGTAGAAAACCAATGTTGGATATGAAACCTTTCACCAAGTTCTTGGACTTCTTGGTTCTTGAAAGGTCAGTCATTGTTAGTGATAATGGACTAAGGAATGCCATATCGACAGATGATGTAATTTAGGATGAAGGATGCGATCTGTTTTTCAATGATTCTAGTTAGGCGAACAATTTCAATCCACTTTATATAATAATTCATGGCTATGATGATTAATTTATGTCCATTTGAAAAAGGTGGATGAATTTTACCTACAAGATGCAGCCCCCACTAATAGAAAGCTCATTTTCATGCAAATGGTTGTAGTTCTTATGTTGTTGCATGTATTAGGTTTCCATGGATTCGACATTTTTGGCATTTCTTGACGAATTGAAAGGACTCCTCCATATTCGGCCAGTAATACCCCAAACGTAGGAGTTTCTTAGTTAGAGTTAGTCCACTTGAATGATTTCCACATATACTATCATGAAATTTGTGTAAGGTAATTTCATATTCATTACATTCTAGACAATGAAGGAGAGTACCATCAAGACCTTGTCGATACAGTACATCCGCTATTAGGGTGTGTTCGGTAGCTTGGTGGATAAAGTTACATTTATGGTTGTGGGATAGATTGGGTGGAAGAGTTTTATCTCTTAAATAGGCATATATCTTCCCATTAATTGAGGACTTAGCATCAACTAGATATAAAATGAATTGGGATTCGTGGTTGTCGTAGGCAAGGTTAAGCACTTGTTCCACCATGAACTCATAACGGGTTTGTTTTCAGGTATCTATAGAAGACAAACGGTTATTGCCATGGCATCAGTAGCTTTGTTATCTACCCAAATTCGATGCCAAAAAAATACTTTTTGAAATCATCCACCATTCTCTTATATGGCATTAACATGTTATCCTTTGTCTGGTAATCATCGTTCACCTAATTTATGTTTAGTTGTGAATCTCCATAGACTTGCAATTTTGTGATCTTCCATTTGACTGCCACCTTGATCCCAATGATGAGTGCTTCATATTCAGCCATGTTATTCTTGCAAGGAAACATGAACCTATAATATTTTGGGATGGAATGTTCTTGAGGTGTGATAAACAGGATTCTAGTACCTAATCCGTGTTGTGTGTAAGACCCATTGAAATATAACATCCATTTTTGTGATGATATGCTAAGAACATCTACGTCAAGAAACTCAATTCTCATTGGATGGTCATCACATAATGGTTCTTTGACTAACTGGTTGGCTATCACCTGACCCTTGATGGCTCTTTGGTCTACATATTGGATATCAAACTTGCTTAAAACTATTACCCATTTGGCTAGTCTTCCTGTTAGGGCAGCTTTATTAAGTAAATACTTCAATGGATCATTTTTTTAGCTATGAGCTTGAATATATGAGTTAACATGTAATGATGCAGCTGTTGAGTAGCAAATAATACCGCCAAACAAGCTTTTTCAATGAAGGTGTATTTGATTTCATAGCCATTCAATGTTTTGTTGATATAATAAATAGCCCTTTCTTTTCCTGCAAAATCTTCTTGTGTTAATAGAGCACAAAATGATATTTCAATTGTTGCTATGTAGATTAATAATGGTTTTCCTTATGTAGGTGGCACCAATATGGGTGGAGACATCAGATATTGCTTTAGTTGGTTGAAAAAAATTTCACATTTTTTGTCCCATTTGAAGGAGACATTTTTATGTAGCAAGTGATTAAAACGATGAATTTTATCTACCAATTGTGCAATGAACGTCCTAATAGATTGGAATCATCCTTGTAGATATCTCAGCTAACTGATGTTCTTTGGTTGTGGAATTTCTGTAATAGCTTCAATTTTGGTAGGATCGGCTTCGATGCCTTTTTCTGAGACTATGCACCCCAACAGTTTTCTTTGGGTTTAGTCTTACGTTGAATTTTTCCAGTTGAGTAAATAATTTTTCTAAGATTTCTAAGTGTCCCTCTCTAGTGAAGTATTTTTCCAGAATTTCATCTACATAATCCTCCATAAAGGTATGTATCATGTCATGGAAGATTGTGGTCATTGCTCACTGATATGTAGCTCCTGCATTTTTCAAACCAAAAGGCATGATGTTCTAGCAGAAGGTACCCCATGGACATGTGAATGATGTCTTCTCTTGATCTTTTGGTGCTATTTTTATCTGATTGTATCCTAAGAAGCCGTCCATGAGTGATAACATGGCATGTCCTATAGTCAAGTCCACAATAATGTCGATGTTGGGAAAAGGAAAATAATCCTTTGGGCATGCTTTGTTGATATCTCTAAAAATAGTACATATCCTGATGTTGCCATCTGGTTTAGAAACTGGTACAATGTTAGAAATCCACTCAAAAAAATTAATTGATCGAATGAATCCAACATTTAACATTGATCTCAATTATTCTTTTACCAACAAAGCGATCTGTGGATGCATTTTCCTGAGTTTCTGTTTGATAGGTTTCACTCCAAGTGGTAGAGATAAGTGATGCATTATCAAGTCTAGATCTATACCTGGCATGTCATTATAGGATCAAGCAAAACTGTCTTGTTTCTCTTCAAATAATTTGACAAAACCTGGATTTTCTTGATTTTTAAGGGACGTTGTTAGATGTAGGGTCTTTACTATTTTTGTTGTGCTGATATTGATGGATTGTGTAGGTTCAACTAGTACTAATGATATTTCATGATAGTTTTCAAGAAGGGTGTCAAATGTCCCATCCTTTGATGCCTCAAAGAGGTTTTCACCGTTAGATGCACTCTTTATTTTTACTTTTTCTTGATCTAATACTGCCATTAAATGGTTTTCACCATTAGATTAATTTTTCATATTTTTGATTTTACAGCTGGGAGATTTCAAACCCTCCTGGTTGGAAACTTTGTTATGAGATTTGATGGTGGAATAGTTTTTAGGATTATCAGAGCAAAGGAAGTTAACAATGGCATCATCATTTTCCAAAATAGGGATGTCTAGAGGCTCGGTTTGCTCAGAGTAAATGAGTTCAAGATGTACTAATGGTAAAGAGTCATCGGATTGATTTGAGTCAAAGGCGGTAAGTGTTAGGATGGCAACATCATCAAGGTTTTTGATAGCAATTTCGAGGTCTATGTTGTTACTCTCCTCTATATCATCTATCTCACTCGAGGTACATTCGTCCTCACTTGAGCCATCAATATGTAGTGATCCAAATTCAAGAGTCTAGGCCCTAAGCTTTGTCCCTCTATCCATATGGGTGTATACCATTGTACTACATCAACTTCCTTATCTTGAAAATAGTCCTCAGACAATGAATCCCACTCATATTCATTTGAATTGATCTCTCAACTAGCTTTCAATTGTAGGATTCGCTCAACAACCTTCTCTTTTATGTCTTCCTTTGTTTCTTCTTTATATCATACCTTTGTCTTTTCTTTTGCATGGAGTGTGAGAGGCCTTCTTTTCTTTTTCCAATAGGTCCTTGTCCTTCATACCCCCTCTTCTCTAAGATTATTTTCCCTTTACCATATTGCTTTGTTTGGAAATTAGGAGTTGATGCTTGTGATTGTTCTTCATCTTTGTTCAACCAATTTAAAATTTCATTATCCTCAGATTCATCATCTTGAGTGTTTGCTCTTATAAATCTACCATCAAAGAGTGTGATTGGTTGTGAATATTTTTTTCTTTATGTTGATGAACTCCCATAGGATCTTGGTGAAGGTAATAAATATGAAAGATACATTGATTTCTCAAATGAGTATTCCCCCATACCTTTGTCTTTTAACTCAATCTTTTGAAACTGGTTTGATATGGAATTTAGTTGGCTTTCTTGATTTGATGGAGTAGTATCACTAGTGTCTTTGTCTTTCAACTGAACCTTTTCCTCAAGTTGAATTGATGAAGAATGTGCTCAAATTTCATTACTTGATGATGTAGAACCACTGATACCTTTATCTTTTGATTGGTCCTTTTTCTCAACCCATTTTTCAAATAATTTATTTTTCTTTCATTGTCGGGTGAAGTAGAGGTGTTAACCTCTTTGTTATGTGGTATAAAATAATCTTGAGCTGCTTTGAGGATGTTGCAGTTTTGAGGGTTGTTAGAATCAACTGAAATGGTGATTTCATGTCCATTGAAAGGAAATTTCAAGCATTGGTGATACGTTAACAACACTGCTTGTATTTCATAAATCCAAGGACGTCCCAACAGTATGTTATATATCAACTCTTTGTCTAACACCTACAAAATTATATCTTTCACAATTGGACCCACTTGAATTGGTAACACAATCAGTTTGTGGGAGGATCTCTCTTCATCATCATAGGCTTTGATACTTATTTTTCTTCTACCAACAATGGCATTTTCAGAATATCCCAGTGCACGGACTAGCTTTAAAGTACAGATATTTAGACCAGCTCGACCATCTATTAGAACATGTTTAACCCAGTGTTGGTGAATTAAAACCTAAATGTGGAGGGCAGCATTATGTGGATAGGTGAGTGATACGTCATCATGTTCAAAGAAGGATAGGCATTGAGGTGCGCTCAAGTGTCCCACCATAGCCTGGAACTGACAAAATTCCAAATTATTTGGTACTGTGGTGGATACTAGAGCTTGTTCTATAATTTATTTTTGAGTTAGAGAGATTTTTAGCAGTTCCAATATGGATATTTGAGCTGGGATATTCTGCAATTGATCGAGTATGTTATATTGAGTTTTAGGGGCAGCGGTCATCTTAGATGTAGCCCCTTTCAATATCACTTTGGATTTCCCTCTCATGGTTACATTGACTGGTTGATGGTCTTGTTTTTCTCTGATTTTGATGACATTTATTTGATTATCATTTCTAGAAAACTTTGTGATCAAATTTAATGGCATATTGATGCCATTGATTTGATGTGAATTGGTTTTAATGTCATGAAAGTGAGTTTCAGCTGTAATGATGCTTTGTTCATGCTTGATTGTGATGTCATTAACTTTATTCTTAGCTCTAATAGTGTATTTTTGGCCCTTTATTTTGATATCCTTTGTTTGATTTTCAACTTCTTCCCTATGGTAAATGGTGGAACCATAAAAATAATTTACATTTTTCCCCTTGGTGTTTGATGAAGAGGACTCCCCCTTTTCATAATTTGGCAAAGGATTTTGAAAATCTCCATGATTAGCATTTGTTTGGGGTCCTACAAATATTTATTTTCTATCAATCAGATCTTGTACCAAATTCTTTAGTTACATGCAATCCTTTGTCTTGTGTCCTTTGTTTTAGTGAAATTCACAATAATGTGCATCATTCCACCATGAAGGTTTTACTCTTGGTTCCCAATCTCTTGATTTTGGTAATGTTATAACCTTTGTTGCATGAAGTTCCTTCAGTGTTAATTCTAATGATTGTCCCAAAGGTGTGAACCTTCTTAAATTTAAGGATGTTCGATATGGTAATGGCTTAGATTCAGTATTGTTTGGATTGTTGCTTTGATTGGGGTTTTGGTGGTTGTTTTGATTGTTAGTTGGGTTATTGTTTTGGCTGGTCTATGTGGCATCTATTGTCAAGTTAAATACTAGTTTTGCATTTTGTGTTTCAGTTGAAGCATCAATATGACCAACATTCTTATTTCTTTACCAAAAATTTGGTTTAGAGGAGTTTGTAGAGTTGTTTTCATTGTAAATTTTCAAGATTCCTCTCTTGACCAGAGCTTCTTCGATTTTGATTCCATTTTCAATCAATTTCTCAAAGGTAGGTGGAAATTGTAATTCAAGTCTATAGATCATATCATCATTTAAATTGTCAATGAAGATCTCTATCTTTTCCTTTTCAGGTATGGCACGAGGATATCTTGCAAACAATCTTCTCCATCTTTGCAAAAATATAAGGAATGATTCACCCTTTTTTCTGTTTGGTATTGCAAAGGTCTTTCATCGAAATTTTGTGTTGGATATTATAAGAGTATTGAGCCATTAATTTGTTAACCGTTTCTTCAAAGGATCTTATTCTAGGTGGAAGTTGTGAAAACCATTGCATACACTGTCCACCCAAGCTTTGTGGGAATAGTCTCATCAAATAAGTCTCTTCGTGTGCAAATTCAAGGCTCATTATTCGAAATTATCTCACATGATCTATAGGATCTGCTTTACCATTATATTTATCATACTTTGGGAATTCACAATGCTTAGGAAATGGTATCATGTTCACATCTTGATCAAAAGGATATGGGTAGATGTCTTGTATCACGTATCTTTTTGTGGTTCCTCTTTGTATGTCAAGAAGTTGTTGCATATTTTGCATTTGATTGGTTAAGGCATCCATGGGATCTATGTTTGGTGGATTAGTTTCAATTGATTAACATCAAAATCATCAAGTAATTTGACACCTTGTTTAGCTAGCATTAAAAGGTATTTTTCTCCATATTTTTCTAAAACTTTCTCCATGAATTTGTGGAAACCAAGATCTTGTTGTGTAGTTTGGATGTCTTCCTTGGTTATTTCCTCACCTTCAGGTGTGTGGAGTCTATGAAATGGGTGTTCTTTAGCTTCAGCCATGTTATTTTGAATTTCAAGTTCTTTTTCTTTGAGTTTCTACCTTTGTGATCTTGTTTGAACGGGCATACAAATGATGAAGATTTACTAAGCTTTTGATCATTGCTTCGGAGTACCTAAAGGACTAAGTTAAATCTGATTATGAAAAGTTTGTTTTAGGATGAAGGATAATGAATCCTAGTAAAGGATGATGAATCCTGATGATGAAACTCAACTCGTAATCAGAGATAGGTGTGATGATGAGGCACTTTTAGATGTTTGATCAAAGCTTAGGCAAAGGATTTTCACTTGTAAATGCAAGTTTCAACAAGTTTAAGACTCTATGGTATCTGAGGAATGATTCTATGTTGATAGGAATCCTTAATTCTATCTCAAACTAGCGAACAGGGGATGAAATTAGCTCTTTGGTTTTGAATTTACTAGATGTGCCAAAATAGGTTAATTATTCACTAAAAGATGAAATGGATACGCTAAAAGATGTTTTGGATGCACCGGACTATTCCTCATATGCACTAGAAAATGGATTGTATGCGCTAGACAATGACTTAGATGTGCGAGAACAAGGAATAAATGCACTAAAAGATGGGTTATATGCGCTAAATGATGACTCAGATGGACCAAACAATAGACAATATGTGCTACAAATGACAAGTGATGCACTAGACTACCCTAAGTGAGACTTCAATTGGATTTTCTGCAGGTCAAATTCTCTAAAAGTATGAGAAAATGCACTATAAAAGGAACCAGATGTACTAGAAAAATCCCTAGATGCGCTAAAACAGAGACTATATGCACTGGCAAATGACTCAGATGCACCAGAAAAAGTAGTACATGAACTAGAATAGGCAATGTATGCGCTAATCTGGAAAAAAATTATCTGTTTTGATAGTCTCATTGATTTTTCTTATTTTCCAGGGAGGGAAACGATTGTTTGAGTGGATGTTCTTCTAAATCAGTGGTTTTACATTTATGTGTGTGATTTGTTTTTGAATGGTATTTTGAAACACACATGTAAGACACATAAAACAAGTACAATTCCCAAGGTTGTGTAGGACAATATTCACCAGATTCCCACTTGGATTTTACCCCAACTGTGCTTACTTTTAGCAGATAATTAGAAGCTTGACCACACTAGCTCCCCCTTTCTCAGCACTCACTTCTCATGTCAGCCAAGCTTTATTTCTCATGAATCTCCCATGACGAACTTTCATCTCTACTAAAAGCCACAAGAATATGGGATGGCTTAAGATTTTAGACCTCTTGCACCAACAAATAGAATAGGATTTTGGCTTACTATAACAAGAAGGTTCTTGTATAGGCATTCCATTCATAGGGGATCATCCATACGGCAAGAGACCATTGATGCCCTTCTTCTCAGAATAATCCTTGTGATACTTGAACTTTCCTCAAGTACCCACACTTATATATCAGGTGGAAGTCGCTTGGCTTTGGCATTTTCCCGATTGGGTCATTCCTTGAGGTGATTACTTTTTCTCACCAGGTAGGCCCTCTAAGGATAAAATTGCAATAAAAATGAAAATAATGGGTCTAGATTTTTTATCACCCAATTAAGGGGAGAGTATATGCCTACCACTCTACAAGCACAACAGGAATGGTTCTCATTTACCTCTTAATTAAACTAGGTTCCTAATTTAATCAAAAGAAATAACACTAAATCTAGCCCCTGCAAAACAACTCTTAGTAGTTTCAAATTAATTTCTTTCAACAGCATTCTTATAGTTTCAACAAAGTCTCTGATAGTATGTGAAATACCTATAAAACAAAGAGAGAAAGATTAATTCTCAAAATTGTGGATTTCTGCAAAATAAACCAGATGTGCCATAATAGAGACTCAATATGCTAAAATATCACTCCTATGCACTAAATAAACTATTGTATGCACTAGAAAATCCATTAAATGTGCTCAAAGAAATACTGAATTCGCTAAAAGACCCCTTGTATGCGTCGAACGATAATTTGGGTGTGCTGAACTAAAGGATGAATGTGCCAAAACAGGGCCTGGATGCACTAGAGGATGTTTCATATGTGCTAAAATAACTCATGGTCATGCTAATTTTTTTTACGTCAAAACCTATAAACAAACTTTCCAGAAAACATTAAAAACAGGGGCTAGGCCCCATGGTGGGCGCCAATTTATGTGTGGGTGAAATATGTGAATGAGTAAATAAAACACACAATCAATGAAACATATTATATTAGGGAAATTAAAATAACAAATAAACTGATAACACTATTCCTTAAAACCATTCCATTGTTTCCTATCTCTAATAATTCCTTGAATCATAATGGCTCTTAGATTTTACTTGCACTATGACCTTCAGAATGACCACCTAGAGACTGGATTTTGTAAAATGCAAGAATCTTAGTTCCTACATGATTTGATAAACTATGTGATTGATGCCATGAGGCTATGAAATAAAGATGTTGTTGTTATAGAAATGAAGATTATGCTATGAGAAAGGTGCAAATGATTTTGATATAACTACTATAAGTTTGAGAACTGATTATATGAAGATAATGAATAACTGGATCAATTATGATGAAAGGAGAGATGAGAAAGATGATGCAAAATGATGAACAAGAGAGGATGATAAGAAATAGGAGATTGGTAAAAGAAAATGAGAAGAAAGAAATCACAAATGGATTCAAAAATAAGTATGATGTTGCCCCAGTCAAAATACAAGCCGAGATGGATTGATGATGATGATGATAGTGTTGTTGATGAGGGAAGGATTCATCACGAAACAACACAAGGATAGGGAAGGATACATCCCGATGATGATGATGATGATGATGATGAGAGTTTTGTTGATAAGGGAAGGATACATCCTGGAACAACACAAGGATAGGGAAGGATACATCCAATGATGATGATGATCAAGGCTTGCAGTAAGGCTAGGAACAAGACCAAAGGTATGATTAAATGATTTGTGCTAGATTGAATGGATTGATTAGATGAGATTGGAAGAAAGGATTGGATGAATTGATTGAGATGATGCAGATGAAATGTGATGGATATGATAATGCTCATGCATAAACTAATATGGATGCAATCTATCTAATATGCAAACTAAAATGCAAAGTTATCATTTTGTGAGCTACTTTATGCTTTACGTTTCATCATTGAGCCTTTTGATATGTTGAAAGTTAGTACAAGCATCAAAGGGTATGTTAGCACCAATGATGACCTGAGTACTGCTTTCATGATGTTTGATGTAACAAGTTAATACAAGCATCGAGGTATAATTGAACCAAGATGAACTAAGTATTGCTTGCATAAACAGACAAAAGTTAACCATTTTCCTATGCAAATTCCGAAATGTCATTAATGATACATTGTAGAGCATGTCCTATGACAAATTTGCACAATACTAATGATTAGCTTATAGACAACAAGCAAAGAAAAATCATACTTCTTCCTTGTGATTCTAGTTCAGTACATAATTGAACCACTCCAAAGACATGATGTCATCAAATATCAAAACAACAATAGCAACTTTTTCTTTAAGTGTATCATTCATTTTATTAAGATTAAGATCATCCAATTTTTTCATTTGTCAAAACGGTTATGCAGCCTCATTGTAATTGGACAAGTCTGTTGTTTCCCGATACTTTGATTCTAGACACATGCTGCTTGTTTGTCTGCTCAAAAAGTTGATTTCCCTAAGCGAATTCAGGATTTTTCCCCCAGTCTAGGGTGAGACACAACCATTTTTTTGATGAAAGCATACGATTTATTGATTTTGCTTTGGATTTTAGGAATATTTTGATTTGTTTGAATTTTGATGTTTTCTAATTTTATTTTGGATTTTGATGTTTTCCAATGAATTTTTTAAATGTTTTTGGTTTTTTTATTTTGATGATTTGGATATGGACATGCATAACGATATCAGTGCTCTATTTTGAGATTTTGTTGAAAACCAAGCTAAGGTTGATTGATCAGATTCATGGATTGATAGTTTGACTGAGTGTGTTAATTCAAACAAAAGTGATAATGCATTCATAAAATCTAGGAAGTTGTGTTATCCTAGAATAAACTTGTACAAAAGAGGATGGTTTGACTAAGTGTGTTAATTCAAACGAGGTGATTATGGATTTGATAATTTGGCTAAGTGTGTTAAGCCAAACAAAAGTGATAATGCATTTGTAAAATCTAGGAAGTTGTGTTATCCTAGAATAAACTTGTATGAAAGAGGATGGTTTGACTAAGTGTGTTAAGTCAAATGAGGTGATTACGGATTTCATCATTTGGCTAAGTGTGTTAAGCCAAACAAAAGTGATAATGCATTTATAAAATCTAGGAAGTTGTGTTATCCTAGAATAAATTTGTACAAAAGAGGATGGTTTGACTAAGTGTGTTAAGTCAAACAAGGTGATTATAGATTTGATAATTTGGCTAGGTGTGTTAGGCCAAACAAAGATGATAATGGACTTGTAAACCCAAGGAAGTTATGTTATCCTAGAGTAAACTTGTTCACAAGATGATAGTTTGACTAAGTGTGTTAATTCAAACAAGGTGATAATTGATTGAATTCGATTGATCAAGATTGATGAAGCTTGATTTGGAACAAAATTATTTTGATAATTTGATGTGACACTAACACACAAGTTAGATGTGACTTGATATGAATTGTTCAGATTGATGTTTGATGAAAGATAAAGCTTGATAAGGAGCGTTTTTCCTGTCAAAATATGCCATGGGCTAGTGATTTGGATCTTTTGGCTCGCAAATGCTTGACCAATTTAATTTTACGTTTGCCAATGTTCAGATCACCAAATAAGTTGGAGGATATAGATCAAGGTTTATTCTCGAAACAAGATGTAAATATCTACCCCCAGTGTCTAGCAATCTTTGAACGGCCATGGGTGTATTCTTGAATAGGTGTATCGATAGATACTGTAAGCATGCAAAGGATGCCAAGGATTATCTTGTGACAAGATAAGGTGTTTGAATAGAGGAATGCTCATTTGGATAATTCTTCAAGGCTCAGCTAACGTTTGGATTGGATAGGATCAATGAAAATGACCCATGTCAAGATGTTTACCATAAACAAGTGTAAAGTGTTTACTAAACTTTGTCGAGATCCAGATAATGTAAATAGATGGTAATGGGCTGGATAAATGGTTCATGGATGAACGGATGATATGGCTGGAATGTTGGCTTTATTATGGATGCGATAAGATGCTTTCTCCTGAATTCGTGCACGTAGATGCTCAATTCTACACATGATACCTGTTTGCCAGGTTTTCATAATGGTACCTATCCAAAGCGCCATCGAAATGGTTTTCGCTAGAGGACAATTTTTCTCTTTACTATTTTTAATCCTTTTTTTATTTTATTTTTTATTTTTTTATTTTTTTTACTTTTTTTGTATTTTATGAGATATTTTAAGTTGATGTTGAACCACCTAGTGGTGTTGATGTTGATGCTTCTGTCATAATGTGCCATCGATATCATGTTTGATGAAGCTGCTTTACCAAGATACATGCACTTGAAAGAAAATTTTGTGAAATTCGTTTTGCTTTGTTGATACTGCAGTTAACTCTGTCTTTATGCGCACATCGCGATAGAATGCCCTTTGAATCCTTATGATGAAGGGTCATTTCCAACACATGGTCAATGAAAGAATTGGATATCATGCATGGAGGCATGGATGGAGTGCGTTTAGGAATAAAAGGTGGATTAGTTGAAAGTTTGGAATCTTTGACTCTCCAAACTTGAGAAGATGAGCAATGATGAGTGGATATGGAAGTGTGCATGGAATTAGGACCAACTGCTTGATACACTTTTTATGTTGCTTGAGAAGCTTGATTTTTCCTTTGTGGACATCTTTCATGGATACTTGCCCCTTTTTTATTTTTCCCCATAGTTTCTTTGACTAATGGAGTTTGATAGGGATAATCTTTCTTTGTATTTTTTGGTATCCAAGTGTATTTGATTTGTCTGATATGCTTCTTAACTTCTTTTACTTTGATAACTTTCTTCATGCTTTCATTCAAGTCTTTCTATTGAAATTGGTCCCAATTTGTGGATGGTTGTTGGGTGGATGAAGATTCATGGCGTGGTTGGTTGTAGTATTGGCATTGGTTTCATCATAAAGATTCTTTGCGCCCCCTATGTTGACATTTTCTTGAGACGAAGTTGCCCCCAATTTTATGGAAGTATTACTGATATGTTGAGATCCCTTGATTGTCGAATAACCAAGACCTTGATGTTTAGGATTTCCAATAATCTACAATGGTTCTAGGATACCTTGTTCATGTAGGCCTAATCCTCTGCCTTGATAAAACATCTGCTGAAAAAACGTATTTGCAATAGGATATGATTTACCTTGGAAACAAGGTGTTAATCCTTCTCTACTCTGTGGTGGATCTTCAAAAGTGACAAGTTCCTTATTGATAAGATAATTTTCCCCTACAAAGGTGAGTGATCCAAGTTTATAAGTGATAGGATCTTCCATAAGTGGGATGAATGCCTGATTGGTATGTTTTTCTTGATCTTGTGAGATATTGGATTGTAATGCTCCTTCAAGAGGTGTTGATGCTTCACTGTCCTTGTAAAAGTCTTCCTCATGATTCATTCTTGATATGCTTTCACATGATGTTTCTGATTCACAACTTTTGTAGAAGCCTTCTTCATGACCCATTTCTGACATGTCTCTAGATTTCTCTATATTTTGACCATGTGTATAAATTTTAAGAGTAAGAGACTCTTGTTCCTTGGTAAGAGTATGAGACTCTTGTATTGAATGATGATCATCTATGTGTCCATCCAAAGAAAGCATATTATGGGTAGATGGAGGAGTATGTGCTATATGGATATGATCATCATTTACGATATCTTGTATAGATAGGAGAGTGCCCATTAGATCATTGTAGTATCTTAGAGATACAAATTCTTGATCTTGACTAATTCTAGAATTACTTTTGACATGTTTTGGATCAAGTTCTTGACATGGGTCAATTTCAAAGGATGGATTGCTTTCAAAGGGTTTTTGGACATCGTCATAAGGCATGGGAAGTGGCTCAATATCCTCTTGATCTTTGAGTGGACTTGGATCAAATGGTGAGTTTAGGGTTCTTTCACTGTTCACAACCGTGAGGTCGAAGGATATCAATATGCCTTGGGAGGGACCATTGCTAGACCTTGGTGATAGTTGTTGATCATGCTTTGAAATATGTTCTTGAGATATGTCCTCTAACTCATTAGGCATTGTAGAGACATTTTCAATATGATCATTGGTTAATGGATCATGGATTGTGTCAATAGGATCAAATATTGTCAACACTCCTTGAAATAGATCTTTGTAGGAGGGGTCTTGATCATAACTAAAAAATGGCTCTTGATGAATGTTGATTTTATCACTAGATGGGGTAGACATATCTTAATAGTGCTCATTGATGGATTGATTTTGATCATTGTCTTCAACAGTTATGGTGGAGAAATTGCCAATGTTTTCAACCATATGATCAAATGATGTTGACATTTCTTGAAGAAGTGTGATGAGCCCTTGACATGAGGATGATGGGATACTTTGATCTTGACTAGGAAAAGAATCATTAGATGAAGGAGATGGAGTAGCTTGGTCATTAGATGGAAGGGAAGCTTTGGATAGGATGGAAGAATTGTCATGCTCCTGGGATGTGATTGAGTCATGAGAGGGTATGGATTCATAAGATGGGGTGGAGGGAGGACTTGGAAGAATATTTTGTTCTTGAGATGAAAGAGGATTATCATGGGTAAATAATGAAAGGACGAAATCTTCATATGATTCTTGAGATATGGGATCTTGATCAAAGATTGGAAGGGTTTGTAGAATTTTGGTATCATGGGATGGAGTGGAAAGAATGTTTTGATCGAGATGTGTAGATTGAAATGAATCATTGGATGTAGAGGATATGATAGAAGAAAGTGATTGAATGGAATCGTTAACTTGGGTAGAAGAATCGTGAGGTTCTTTTTGAATTATGGGGGATGAAGACAAATGCATGGCATGACAAGATTGGTCAATGTTATTTGATGGCTTAGATTTGGGCTTCCCATTTAACCTTTGCAAAAATTCAGAAACATTGAATTTAGTTGATGTTGTTTTTGGAGGAGAAAAGGTCACATTCATATTTTTGTCAAAGGAATTTTTAGTTGTGCCCCCTTTTATTTCCTTCATTTTCCTTTGGAGTTCTCTTATTTGCTGGGTAATAGTACTAAGATTGTTTAAGAGAGTTTCATTCTTTTCAGGATCCTCTTTAATTTTCTCCATATTGTAGTTAGAGGGAAATTTGGCACCTCGGTTTTCCAATAAAAGAAAGTATCCTTCTTTGTTTTTCTCTAAGAATTTTTTCATAGCTAAGAGAAATTGTGGATCTTGTTCAACTTCTTGAAGCATTTCTTCCATTATCTCTTCATTTGAACTATTTCCATAAAGCCTATGAACAATATTTTCTTCCCTATCACCCATGTTTTAAATTGGATCCCTTCTTTCTTCTTCTTTGTTTTCAGGACTAGGATGAGTAGTGTACGTAATTGTAGGTTTGGGAATATAAGAAGAATGAATATGCTAACTGTGGTTGTTCCTTTGAGAAAAGGGCTCTTCTTTGAAAGAAAGCTCGTGAGTATAAAAGTTCTACAACATAATTGTTAGTGAAACCTCTAATATAGTCATGATATCAGTGAATGAAGGTCCTATGTTCAAGCAAGACCTTTCAACTTTGGTATAAAAATTTACTCTTCTTCAATAGCTTCTTATAACTAAGAGATTTCTTTGGCTTTCTAATCTTTCTTTCTAGAGACTTCTTAGCAAAGGTTTTAGACTTCCAAATTTTGAGCATGGGAAAGACTAGACTGAGATGATTGATTTTTGAATGTCAAAAAGTTACCTAGGTTCGGGAAACACATGCACCAAAATAGAGCATGGATGCGCCAAAACAGACTACCTAAGCACCAAAACAGAACCCAGATGTGTCGAAACAGAGCATGGATGCATCGAAACAGAGCATAGATGTGCCAAAACAGAGAATAGATGTGCCAAAACAAAGCATAAATTTGTCGAAACAGAGCAGAGATGCACCAAAATAGAGCACAGATGCGCCGAAATAGAGTGCAAATGCGTCGAAACAGAGCACAGATGTGTCGAAATAGAGCAGCAATGTGTCGAAATAGACTAGAAATGCACCAAAACAGACCAGGGATGCGCTAATTTATCTGTTTAGAGTTCTGACATAGACATGTTTGGAAATTTTGATATTTTTGGATGATCTTAATCTAATTAAATGTGAAAAACACAGCTTAGAGCAGCAGATAGTTTTTTTTTTAATCCTAAGATCTAAAAAAGGAGCGTAAGTTCTTCAGATTTTCACAAGTTTTGAACAAGATAAACACTTTAGTCAAACTCACTCTTAATTTGTAAAATAGGTCATTATAGTAATCACAGCCCATAGCTTGAAATCGCGTTGACTCACACAGCCATGTCACCCCCTAGAGGGTGCCCGTGCTTTTGTTTTTTTGAGGTGCGTACTCAAAGTGATGGAAGTGGATACTGAATCCCTTGAGCAAACAATCTGTGGTGATTATATGGTGAGTGTCTTGGGGGCAGATTCTTCCCTCCCCTTGCACCGTGATTAAAATGATGTTTGGATACTGACCCAACTGGCTTTCTACACTATGGTTCGTAGTCAAGGTTTCTGTTCGGCGCGGCAACAGATAAACTCCCTCAGGAGACCTCCCAATCTTTAGAACAAAGACTTTGGGGATGGTTATCTTTGCACATTATCGTCGAATTGCAGACTTTCCTTGAATTCTCTTTTGATTATAGTGGGTTGGAAAACCTGGCTTTGGTTGTTCCCACTTAGGTCATTCCCGTAGGGTGAGTACTTTTTCTCACTACGACAGGCCCTCTAAAGGATGTAATAAAGCATAAACATTGCAGAAGAATAAAAAGGCAGTTTGGTATTTTGGTCACCCAGTAAAGGGGAGAGCATAGACCTATTGCCACAGACAAAGAAAACAATGTTCTTTTTATAGCACGAAATGATAAAGAACTAATCTAAGTGAAGACATTGCTTCACAATAGGCATGGGGTTCATTTTAACTACAAAAATAGCGTGTGATGACTACCTTAGGATTAGTAGATTCAAGATTTTAAATTTCTATCCTAGGATTGGTTCATTTTGCCTTAAAAACATAAATGAAAAATTTTGTCTGCGGATGGTGTCGGAATTAAAATTTCTTTCTACAAACCACTGGCTACGGTCTCTTCGGATCTAGACAACAATTTAAGAATGAGATTATAATTGCTCCCAAAGTCTTTAAAAACACTTGTTACAATCATGTGATAATTTTTTTTCTTTCATCTTCATGATCTATGGTCCTTTAAAACCTGCAATACAAGCTCTAAATGTTAGATGGAATCAAGAAACAAGAATATATGAGGGTTAGATAAATGATTAAGCATAACAACCCTAAAATTTAGACCAAGTTTCATTGTGGTTTGACATTAAGTGAGACTTTGAAAATTTTAACTCTATAAAATTTGATAAAAACTGACACCATTAGATAGCTTATGAAATTCTACCCCATTTCAAAACAAAAATCTCCAAAAAAGACCAAAATATGACCAAGATATGACCATTTTAAAAAACACTAAAACAACTCATATGCACTAAAACAGAACATGGATGCGCCAAAAGATGCCATGTATGCGCTAAAATAGAGCCTGGATGTGCCAAAATATGACATGTATGTGCCGAAACAGTCTCTGGATGAGCTGAAACAGTCTTTGGATGCGCCGAAAGAAAGCTCGTATGCGCCAAAGAGCAACTCCAGTCCGTCAACTATCAGAAAATTCCTGCAATAAAAAGATTAAAATGGGGGGATGCCCCATGGTGGGTGCCAAAAATATGTTGTTAGAAAATGTGGATTAATCAAATAGTAAACTAACACACCGATAAGACATTATATCGAAGAAATCTAAACTAGAAAGCATAAATGCAAACTTTAAAAGCTTCTTCAAATTCATCCCATCGTCCTCTATCTCCAAGGATTTGATTAAAGATGCTCGCTCTCAGTTGTGTAAGCAGTAGCTTTTTGAAATGATAGCTTAGGAGAATGAGATTGATTGAAAATGCATGTGCATGATTAAATGATTTAAGCTATGAAATTGAAATGCTATGATGCTAGAATGCTTATTCGAATGTAACTATAGTAACTGCGTATGAAATCTAAGATTCGAGGTGTGTTTTCAACTCACAAGAGGGTTGTATTTATAGATTTTTGAAGGCAAAAACCCAGTTGACGAGGATCAACGATTGAGATTAAACCTGTTAAGATGAACGGTGAGAGATTGAGAAGTTTGAGAAAGATGGAAGGTTGTGAAAAAGATAGAAGATGTTTCTATAATTTAAATAAATAATATTTAATTATGTGTGAGAGATGATAAAAAGCGCAGTAAAGGGGAGAGCATAGACCTATTGCCACAGACAAAGAAAACAATGTTCTTTTTATAGCACGAAATGATAAAGAACTAATCTAAGTGAAGACATTGCTTCACAATAGGCATGGGGTTCATTTTAACTACAAAAATAGCGTGTGATGACTACCTTAGGATTAGTAGATTCAAGATTTTAAATTTCTATCCTAGGATTGGTTCATTTTGCCTTAAAAACATAAATGAAAAATTTTGTCTGCGGATGGTGTCGGAATTAAAATTTCTTTCTACAAACCACTGGCTACGGTCTCTTCGGATCTAGACAACAATTTAAGAATGAGATTATAATTGCTCCCAAAGTCTTTAAAAACACTTGTTACAATCATGTGATAATTTTTTTTCTTTCATCTTCATGATCTATGGTCCTTTAAAACCTGCAATACAAGCTCTAAATGTTAGATGGAATCAAGAAACAAGAATATATGAGGGTTAGATAAATGATTAAGCATAACAACCCTAAAATTTAGACCAAGTTTCATTGTGGTTTGACATTAAGTGAGACTTTGAAAATTTTAACTCTATAAAATTTGATAAAAACTGACACCATTAGATAGCTTATGAAATTCTACCCCATTTCAAAACAAAAATCTCCAAAAAAGACCAAAATATGACCAAGATATGACCATTTTAAAAAACACTAAAACAACTCATATGCACTAAAACAGAACATGGATGCGCCAAAAGATGCCATGTATGCGCTAAAATAGAGCCTGGATGTGCCAAAATATGACATGTATGTGCCGAAACAGTCTCTGGATGAGCTGAAACAGTCTTTGGATGCGCCGAAAGAAAGCTCGTATGCGCCAAAGAGCAACTCCAGTCCGTCAACTATCAGAAAATTCCTGCAATAAAAAGATTAAAATGGGGGGATGCCCCATGGTGGGTGCCAAAAATATGTTGTTAGAAAATGTGGATTAATCAAATAGTAAACTAACACACCGATAAGACATTATATCGAAGAAATCTAAACTAGAAAGCATAAATGCAAACTTTAAAAGCTTCTTCAAATTCATCCCATCGTCCTCTATCTCCAAGGATTTGATTAAAGATGCTCGCTCTCAGTTGTGTAAGCAGTAGCTTTTTGAAATGATAGCTTAGGAGAATGAGATTGATTGAAAATGCATGTGCATGATTAAATGATTTAAGCTATGAAATTGAAATGCTATGATGCTAGAATGCTTATTCGAATGTAACTATAGTAACTGCGTATGAAATCTAAGATTCGAGGTGTGTTTTCAACTCACAAGAGGGTTGTATTTATAGATTTTTGAAGGCAAAAACCCAGTTGACGAGGATCAACGATTGAGATTAAACCTGTTAAGATGAACGGTGAGAGATTGAGAAGTTTGAGAAAGATGGAAGGTTGTGAAAAAGATAGAAGATGTTTCTATAATTTAAATAAATAATATTTAATTATGTGTGAGAGATGATAAAAAGCGCTTTAATTAAATATATAAAATATTTAATTAGATATGAAGAGAAGAAAGCTTCTAATTTAATATTATAGAATATTTAATTATTGAGGAAAGAAAGCTTTTTTTAATTAAATATTTTTAGAATATTTAATTATGTGGAAAAGAATAAAGAATTAGAAAGAAAGTGTTTTAATTAAATATTGGAAATATTTAATTTTGGAGAAAAGAAGAATATCATTTAAATTTAGAATTTAAATTTGTGATAATTAATATAAATAAATTATGAAATCTATTTAATTAATTAAGAGGAAGATAGCAATATTTAAATAAACTTATTTATTTAATTAAATTAGAAGAATTGGAAAAATGAACAATATAAATAAATAATTAAATTTATTTATATGTAGATGACTTAAGAATATTAATTAAATAATTCATATTTAATTAATTAACAGGTTTGATTAATCGTGACCATTTTTAGATGTGTACAAAAAGCATACTCGATGTTTTATCTTAGTGTTTAAATTCATTGATGATCTTGTGAGGGAGTTGTACCTTGATAAAATTAAGAGGAAAATCACATCTCATTGTGATCTTTTCAAATATGTTAGCAGGATTCATCTGGTGCTAGATCTAAATTCTAGTCATAGTTTTAATACTTTTGTTGAGTCCTTTTCGTTCACTAAAATATTTCTAGCGACTCTGCTGGGGATTTGAATTGTAAGTTTTGGTTGCCTTATCCAGACATGTTTCATAGGTCAACTAATTAACCCTGGAGTTCCATAGATTTACTAGAGGGGAGAGAATTAGGGGAAATTTTGACCCTATTTTTGAAGCTTTACAAAGAAGTAATTTCTCTTATATTATTCCTTCAAGGAAAAGTTCTAGGGCTAGAAGCAGACCCATTTCACCTACTAGAATTCCTACCAATCATTCTATCTCTCAGGCACTTGTTTTACACGGGACTATTCTACTAGTTGTAATCAATTTTCCTCTCAACATGGCTAATCCACAACCCATCCCTTCGGGTGCTTCTATTGGTCCTTTGCAGTTAGGAAATAATTTGCATGATTTACACAAAGGGTCTCATAAGAATTTGCCCAAATTCAAGGGAGATGGAAAAATTTCACTGGAAGAACACATTGATGCCTTTTTTGTTGCATGTGGTGTTCTTGCAGTACAAGAAGAGGATGTTACCATTAGATTGTTTGTGGAATCTTTAGCTGATGTAGCAACACAATGGTTTTATCAATTGTCTCATAGATGTATCACCAGTTGGACCACTATGTGAAGCAAGTTCAAGGCAATATCAAAAGTGCAGATGATGACTTAACCTTGATAGCACAAGTCACTCATATGAAAAAGGAAGCGAATGAATCTATGAGGGACTTTGTAACTAGTTTTAAGGATAATAAATCAGATTTTGGTCACTAAAAGGCCTTTTGTAGAAACGCAAAAAAAATTCTTCATTAATGCACAACATCTTGACATTGGTATTTTGTTAAAGAGGCAACCGTTGAATACCCTTGAAGCCACACAAGCACTAGCTGTAGAATTAGAGGACGATTATATTTCATTTGGGAAATGGAAGAAAGAACTTCACACAAGCAAGGTACTTCCTACTACTTCTTCTGATCCTATGATTCATACGTTGGCTAATGACATAATTACCCTCAAAAGGTAGATGTCGAAAAGTAACTAGCTTTATCAAGACATACCTAGAAAGGAAAATTTTCAACCAAGGAATAAATCACTTCTCCTGCCCCCAACTCAACAAAGCTTGGCTATTGAGGCTCCTCCTCTAGAAAACAAAAACAAATATGTGTGTCTTCCACCTCACATCCGACCATGATGGTGTAGACTGCCCTGGGATGAATAGGTTTATGTAGTTGACCACTACCAAAGAAGTCATAGAAGAGGTCACAGACGAAGGAACGTCATTTAATCAATATGTTGACTCTACAAATGGATTCTTAGAATATGAACCCAATGATGATAGAACAGACACGTATATCACCCCGGATGATGTTACCTATGCTGCTATCACTCAAAGTCAGTAACAATCTAATAAAAAAGGTACTCATAATGCTCCCAAAGTATTACTCACAAAGGCTATTGCTACCTCAAAAGGTGAAAATTATTCACAAAGTGTGGTTAATAGTTCCTCAAGAAACCCTTGTTGTATCATCTCCTAAGGGTCAAAATGGGACTTTTGATATTATAGAATTCTGTAAATCTACTAAAATTCAAGTTTCCTAAGTTGAATATCCAAAAATGAATCCTAAGGAGCTTGATAAGTTGATTGAATATGTTAGGCCAACATATTGAGAATTGCATGCAAGTCTAGATGAAGCAATAGTTAAATCTCAAGATTCAGCTACTAATGTTGCATCTAGCAGTAAAGCATCCTCTTCATTATCCTCTGATGCAAAACCATACCCGTTCTACATATCATTGTTCATAAACGGATTTTGAAATAATAATTGCATTATCGACTCAAGTGCTTCTATTAATGTTATGCCTACACAAATTGCTAAGGCCTTGGGATTAGAGATGACAAAGACCTTTGGTAAATGTTATTTGATGGATTCCAAGCAAGTTCCTTTACTTGGACAGATTAAAGATGCTCAAGTTTCACTTTCCGCCTACCAAAACAAGCGACTCAATCTCACCATACTAGTCGTAGACATACCTGCTAGCTATGGGATGCTTTTGAGCAAGAGTTTTTGTAGAGACTTGGGAGGAGACATATAGATGGATTGGTCATATGCTACAATAACTGTGGGTAAAGAGAGGGTGTGTCTCGAACCTGAGTCAAAGGCCAAAATAATAGTACTCAAGTCTAAAGACCCAAAGGCTCAAATACTATATGAGGAGAACGAGTTTGGAAACTATATGCTTTTCTCTAGAGAGGAAAATGGAGATGATGTGTGTAATTCAAGTTTAGTATCCGGGCTCTGGACGATGGAGTTCAATGGAAGCTATCTTATGTTGGTTCAGGAGCAAGTGTTGTTCTCATTTCTCCTTCTAGTGAGATGTTCCCCTTTTCTTACAAACTATAGTTTGACAATACCAATAATAGTGTTGAATATGAAGCCCTCCTATTAGGCCTAATTGAAGCTAAGGGTATGGGAACAAGGTTACTTAAAGTTTTGGGAGATGCTAAACTAATTTTTATTCAGGTGCGAAATTTTTTCACTATCAAGAATGAAAGGTTGAGACATTACCAGAATTGGGTCTAGGACACCATCGAAACCTTTGATGCCTTCTTGATAGAAGCTATCCCTAGAGAACTTAACTCAAAGGTTGATTCATTGACAGGTTTTTCTTCTTTACTTCTCCCACACCTAGAGTTCAAAAACAAATCCTACAAGATTGAATTAGTTTATCGACCCAATATTCCTAACAATGTCAATCATTGGCAATTTTTGAAAATGACAAAAAAATTTAGATGTTCTTAGAAAGTGTTGGGGCCTTTACTCAAATATTATTTTAAGTGATAATCAATGTAAAGACTTTTGCCTTGATAAGGTAATGGACCTCCAAGATGAAGTTATTCAATTAAAAGGGAATAAGATACCTAATGGGTTAGTTTCTCTTGAGGATTTGTTTGATCATCATGATCATTTTGTCAAAAAGAAGATGAGAAATTTTGTTGGGCAATCTGATGGGTTTGAGGCCATTAATATTGGAAACCCTAATTCTCCTAGAATGGTCTATATTGGGAAATATTTCTCCCAAGATGAAAGAGAAAAAATAATATCCTTGCTAATCAAATACGAGGAGGTCTTCACCTGGTGCTATGATGATTTGAAGAATTTCATGAATGGAAGGTTTCAGAATCACATACCACTCAAAGACGAGAAGGTTGCCTTCAAGAAGAAATAAAGGAATTATAATCCGAAGGTAACTGATGCAATTTTTAAAGAAATTGATAAAATTCTTAAAGCGCGGATTATATACCCCATACATCACTCAACTTGGATAGCCAATATTGTGCCTATTCGTAAGAATAATGGAGAGATTCAGATATGTGTTGATTTTAGAAACCTAAATTAGGCATCATTAAAGGATAATTATCCTTTGCCTAACATGGATCATACTTTACAAGTCATTGTTGTCTTAGAGATGATGTCTATTCTTGATGTTTTTTCAGGGTATAACCAGATTAGTGTATCATGGCAGGATTAGCACAAAATGACATTTACCACACCTTGGGGAACATTTTCCTACAATTGAATGCCATTTGGACTCATTAATGCAGGCGCTGCATTTCAACGTGCTATGGACTTGTCTTTCAGTGATCTCTAAAATAAAATCATAGTTATATACCTTGATGATCTAATAGTATTCTCAAAGAAAAGAGTAGATCACCTGCAAGATTTGGAATGAATCCTACAAAGATGCAAGGAACATAGTATTTATCTTAACCCTAAAAATTCTATTTTTTCGTTGTTACTGAAGGAAAAAATTTAGGTCACATTGTATCCAAAGAAGGAATTAGAATAGATCCATAAAAGGTTAAGGCTATATTGAAGTTAAATCTTCCTTCTACCCAGACCGGCTTGAAATATTTTTTTGGTTAGGTAAATTTCTTAAGGAAATTCATCACAAATTTCTTTGAAATCACTAAACACATTGTGGATATGATGAAAGAAAAATCACGTTTTAAATAGAATGAAGTTGGGAAGAAAGATTTTGAAGACATAAAAGGAGCGATTTCTCAAGCTCCTATCTTGGTCAGTCCAGACCTCAGGAAAGATTTTATTATATGGGTGTGTGCAGGATCATGATGGGCCAAAAAGTGGTGATATGTAAGTGATATGATGGCCCATGTGGCTAATGAATTTTTTTTACCCAAAATTGATGAAACGAAAAGGGTTTTCAAAGGAGATTCTCATATTTCCACCAATATAAATTATTTTTTACTTTGAATTTAATAAATAATTATTATTCATTTTCTATTTGAATTATGACTAAAGTCTTGATTGATAGGTTGATTGAAAAACATCTATAGATTGCAAACGGTATGAATTTTTTTGAATCTGAAACATGCGTCACATTCTATGCTTTGCATAAAATAGGATTAAAAAAGAAAAAATAATAATTTGATGAATTTTTGACCAATTTAAGGTGGTTAGACATACGATTTTTTATATTTTTAAAAAAATTTAATAAAAAATTCATAATTAATTATTTACTTGAAAAAAAATTACAAAAAAATATGCATCACAACAGGACATGATTCCTCTACTTATATCTAAAATATTATCATTTTATTGTGGTTAGGGTGGTCAGACAAACACCTACTTCTTATTTTTTCCCTGAAATTTAAGTACTACTGCATTGAAATTTCAAGTTTTCACCAAATGGATTTTTATTTTTTTAAATAAACCTAGTAGTTTAGAAACTACATTCAATTTTGTATAGATTCTATTCTTACATATTTTTGAAATAATATAGATAACTTATTCAAATTTTTACGTCAAGTTTCCTAACTCTGATTTTCTGAATTTTTATCGCCACTTAAGGGCCTATTTTTTCCATGATGATTCTGCACATACCCATATATTGTTATGCTTCTGAACATACTATGTTTGTTGTAATACTGCAAGAAAATGAAGATAAAGATCAAGCTCCCATTGCCTTTATGAGCAAGCCATTGAAGAAACATGAGCTTAAATACTCTCCCATTGAAAAGCATGCATTTGCAGTGGTTAGAGTAGTCAAGCAATTCTTCTTATATATCATGTATTCACACTCCATAGTCTATGTACCAGGTCCTACTATCAAGAGCATATTAACCCAATCAGACATCAATTGCAATAGGAGGGGTAGCTAGATTTCCAATGTATAGGAATATGATATGGACTTAAAGCCTATGAAATTGGTTATAGGAAGGGGACTTTGCAAGTTGATGGTAGAAATCCAAAAGAAGAAGGTGAAGATTTTCCATTAGTGTTGACTGTTAGTCTACATGATGAATGGTTCTCCGATATTTCTCACTTCCTTACTTATGGACAATGTCCAAAGTACCTCTCAAATAAGAAAAAAAGGAATCTAAAATTGAAGGTGGCTAAGGATGTTATTTGGAGTGACACCCTATACAAACGTGGCATAGATGGAACCTTTTTGAAATGTGTGGATAAAGCTCAACAAGAATGATTACTTAATATTTTTCACAATGAAGCTTGTGGAGGCCATTTTTCTTCCACTTTGACTACCTTCAAGATTATAAGGCATGAATATTACTGGCTTGGGATGTTCAAGGATGCTTATCACTGGGTAGGAAAAGTGAGAAATGTAAGTTGTTCGTAGGAAGGCCCTAGCTAACAGCTTTACCACTCAAGCCTATGGTTATCGACGACCCTTTTCAACAATGGGGTATTGATTTTATTGGACCAATCAACCCACATTCAAGTGGATTTCATACCCATATAATCACAGCTGTGGATTACTTCACCAAATGGGTGGAAGTGATTCCAGTCAAGAAAACCACTTCTAAAGTAGTCTATGATTTTATCAAATAAAATATTTTGGTTAGGTTTGGAGTTCCGCATAAGTTAGTTGTTGATAATGCTACCAGTTTTACATCTAGCAATTTATCTCTTTTCTACTATGAAAATGGAATCTCTATATCTCATTCAGTTGACTATTATCCCCAGGAAAACGGTTAGCCAAAATCTAGTAATAAAAATCTGGTGAATAGTATCAAGAATTTAGTTGATGATAATCATAAATACTGGAACAAAAGGTTGTACGAGGCCCTATGGGAAGATAAGATAACTCCAAAAATGGATATTGGTATGACTCCCTTTGAGTTGGTTTATGTTGTGAAAAGTGTACTTCCTCTCTTTAGAATTACTAGTTCGTAAGTTGCAGACTACAATAGAGAAGGTTGAGTTTAATAATGCTTTGGAAAAGAGGATTTTGTATTTAACCAAAATACAAGAACAATGAGAGGAGATGGTAGATTATATTACCATACATTAGGAAAATGTTAAGAAAATATTTGATAGGAAAGCCAGACCATGGAAGTTCATGATTGGAGATGCAGTTTTACTATGGGATAAGTACAGAGAACCTAAAGGTGCTCATAAAAAGTTTGATTCACTCTAGATTAGCCCTTTTAAAATCATTCAACAATTTAGGCCTAATACCTTTCAGCTAGCATATCCTGATGGGACTCCCTTTCCCATTCCTTACAATGGGAAAAATTTGAAGCTTAATCAGTTGTGACGGCCTTGTGCCTCTTTCTATACATAGTTAGTTTAGGATTTTGGTTTGGGTTTTGGTGTTTTCTACTTTGTTTATTTTTTGTTGGAGAGTGATTTTATCTTGATTGACTCTATTGCACAATTGATAAGACCCTGGTATTTCTCATTTTGGTCTGGGTTCATTAATTCATCTTTATCAGTCTTTGTCCTCGGTTAGATCCACTATTATCATCATTATTTTTAATTAGGACACCCACAAATTTATAACTGTCTCATTACTTCATGGGCAGTTTTTGTGTCATGGTTTGATCCTGGGTGATGTGTTTTTACATTCAGCAAACCTCCCACTTTGCCACCTAGTCCTCTTTATCACCTTCTTATGTTCATTTCGAGTGTTTTTTTTTATGCTTTGTCTAACCTTACCACTTGTGAGATGATTTTGGGCTTGGGCAGTATTTCGTTGCAATGTGTGAACTTGGGCACATATTTATAAGGTTCTTTGAACCTCTTTCTTTACCACCACTAGATGTTTATTTTCAAATTTAAAAATCTCTTATGTGGGGATTAATGAATGTGATAGTTGTTGTGTGTTAATGTATTCAAGGCATTAAATTTTCATCTACTACCATGTTTTTCCGTGAAAGCCATGTTTAATAAAATAAAAGCCGAAAAATAATCCCATTGAGAAATTTTCTAAGGACGATCTGAAGGAGATGCGAAGCTCGCAGCTTAGGCTTTTCCATTAGAGGTATTTTCAAAATTCCCTCATGAAGCCTTTTTTGAATTATTTATACTTGCATGAATAGAAGCATGTCCTATCAAAACTACTACTGCAAATGGCCAACGTTAAGTACGTGGGTTGTGAGTATGTGGCTAGGTTAGCATATGAAAGACCGAAAATTGGTGATACTTGGTTGGGTCTAGTTAATCTAGAAGAATTGCAGAATAAATTTCACAAGCCTAACCCTCTACCTATCATTAAAAGGGTAGTGTCTAGTGGGTTAATTGAAGTTGTTGCATTTCTATTATCCATGTAATATCTTGAGTTGGTGTTAGAATGTATCAAACATTATGACTTATAGATGCGAGAAGTTAGGATAGAGGACAACAGGCTTGTGGTAAAAATTGAGAGGTCTACCTTTGTGTGTTGTTTACGAAATCTAGAGAGAGATGAATACTCACCAATGGACATGACAAGCTCTCAAGTCAAGTTCACAGCCAATAAAGGGGTTTACAAGAATGTAATAGCCAAGAACTGGTTGGCTAGGCCAAGAAAGGGAAAGTATCAGTTGCCCCGTAACCTACAGAAGAACCATTTTATAGATGAGGTGGTCGATATTGTAGTGTTGTTGCATAGGGTAAGGGGAAATGAAAATTTCCATGACTACGAGGAATGGATGTATATCTTCATTTAAATCATATTGAGTGGGGAGCAATTTCTTGACTGGGCGATGATCATTAGTGACCGTCTACACGAATTGATGACATTCTTCACCCTAAATAGATTTTTCTTCATGTCATCATACTTGATATATGCAATTGCCAGTACATGACCTTGGCTTGGGTTGAGGTCAAGTGATTTTCCTCCAGAGAAAGTGCCAATTTATGACTATCTTGAAAAATTACAACTTCACAAGAGCTTCCTACATTTCAAAAGAGTGGCTAATACTTTTACCATGAGGATGGTCAAGGAATTGCAAGTGCACCCTATGATGAGGTTATCTCTTGAGGCAATGCACTTTGTGAATTTTTATGGTAGCCATTTTATTCAGCTCCAGAGATTCCCATACATAAGAGTAGGCAGTTATGCTAGTTTCCCTATTAAGCTACTTAGGTACCCTAAAGACAAGTGGGTAATTATTGAGGTAAGTAGGCAATTGGCTGATGTTAATAGATTGTGCCAAGGTAGAAAGAGATTAGCAATCAATTTTCCTTTTGGTTTTGGTTCATATAGTTGTCAATCTATGTCTGATGCTTTGAACATTGAGAAAGAATTGTCCAAATATAACATGCATTCATATGAGGAATGGGTTTATTTTGACCTCAAAGATTATATTAAGAATAATTTGAAATTGAGCCCAAGATTTTATCACCAAATCAGCCTCGAAGATTATTGGGCCGATTGATTTGATGAGTATGAAGTCAGGAGAAGAAGCTAGATGATATTAACAGTAGAACAAATCATCATCTATGATTTGAAATGGGATCTTCAAGGAATTGTTGAAGATGGGTCTAGCATGGTTGACCCAATATATACTAAGTTGATAAAAACTCAGTCGATTCCTACAATGAATTGGAATTTCAAAGAAAAAGAGACCATCGAAGCTAGAATTGTGAATATTCTCACTAGAACTTGGGAATTGGTAACCAAGAAGAAAACTGAGCAATCTCATCCTCATACTAGGTCCAAGGATTCACAACACACTGAAGGTACTTCTCATACCTCTGTTAGCATGAAATCTATTGGTAATGTTTCTTAGTCCTTGTCATCAGGCACCCAAGGAGATGGTGATGAAGACCCACAAAAGAAGAATGTGTATTCACCAACCTGTGGGGATGAAATTTTTAATTTACCTAGTCTAGAAAAAGAAAATGAAGGTGAGGAAGAGGAAGAGGGTTTAGAAAACCTAAATGTTGATTCATTTCCCTCTCAAGATGAATCACCTGTTAGAGAGGTAGGCACCTCCCAAAGGTCTAAAATGATTGGATCTGCAGAAGACACCCCTCCAATTACTTGAACACTATTTGCATCCCTTGGCATCAAGGCAACTAAGGTCACAGTTACCCCATCTTGGTTAGAGGATACCCTGTCATGAAAAAGAAAAGCTATACAGCCCACCCTATCCAAATAAGATATGGTAGGGTAGTTGCTACAGATGACTTCAACTCTTAAAAATAAAAGGTTAAAGACCACTGCTAGGCTCATAGATAACATGGAGTCAAGAACACTCCAGTTGGAAATTGCACACCCTTCAGTGCAGAGGGATGTTTCTCAAGTAGTAGCAAGTGAATTTGAAGTGAGCAGAGTAGACCTCGGTCCTCCTACCAGGGATGGGGATGTTCAGATTTTTTAGGTATCACTAGCCAGGATGGTCGAAAGATCAAAGAAGGATAAAGAAATAAAAGATGAACTAAAATCTCAAGTTTTGGATTTGACTAATTTCCTAAGGTCTATTCTTGAATTCATTCCATAGCCTCTTTCCCAAGTAGATTCTTCTATTGAATCTCTTACTGTAGTTGGAAAAGAAGCTTTAACTAAATTCAAAGGCTTTCATAGTTTAAGTGAGGATGTAGATGATTGGAATGAATCCCTAATTAAAAAGGGAAGCCTCGCTATCATTGAATCCCTCAAATACTTCCAAGAGGCGAATGCTTTGAAATCCACCTTAAGGGATGAGGTTATTATGACTGAGAAAGAAGAGAAATTTTGGATTACTTATTAGACTGAATTGAGGTTATTGATGACTTCAGATTCGGAAAGGTTGGCTATTGATCAGGTCATACCAAGTGCTTTATATTCCTTCTACCTATCACGGACTAAAGGAGTAGAGTGGAAGTTACAGGTTGCTAAAAAAAGCCTACAAAATTTAAAGAAATCATGGATGAATGTACTATAGTTTAAAATGAAGTGAAAATCACCTTAATGGACCTCAATCTACTCCAAGATAAAGATAGAATAAGGGATGGCATGGATGCTAGTACTTTGGTAGCTGATTTCAAGAAAATGGTTAAAGAGACTCTTGAGTCATCTTCACTTAATGATGAGCACCTATAGAAATTAAGAGAATTGCAGCTGGTGTCATCTCAAGCAATGGATCTTGTGAAGGCTTTCGAGCCTCGCATGGAAATGGCCAATGATCTCCATTTGACATGGAAGGTAATAATGATTAATGTAATCATTCCTAAGCATAAGGAGTTGTTTCATATCCTTAAGTCTTATCAAGCATGGCAAAAGAAACCTTTGGTGATCTGAAAGGCTAGAAATGAAATGACGTCGTCATGACAGCTTGGCTTCTCTTTTATTTTATTTTAGGTGTCTTTTCTTTAATTGGTTATGGACAAAGAGTTTGTTACATACCTACCTATATATTTATGTATCTATTTTTCATATGTTGTAACGTCCCATCATGGAACCCAGGGGATGACACGTCACAAGTGCTAAACATCTGAATAATTTTTTTTAAACATTTAATAACAACATGTGAACATCAACCTAACATGAAAATTCTCAGATTCCACAACTATGCTACTAAATTAAAACAATATAAACACAACACATCAAGTACTATTACAAATTAAATAAGAATATACCATCTCAAGATTCATTACAAGTTTAGTTACAACAAACGAGATTGTGACAAATCTTGATACATCACAAGTAGTAATACAATGAAACCTCATGTAACATCATGATTGTGTACAAAATAGACTATGAACAAGAATAGTTGATGACCAAATCCATGAGCTCATCGGACGAACAACTCTGTGAATGATGTGCACCCAAGATCCGGCCAAGAACAAGCATGTCTCAAACAATATCACCTGCAGGGGACCCAATGGAAGAAATGGCATGTTCCTCCCAACCATGTGGAACTTGAAAGCCCACCCCCCATGCTAGGAGATAGAACAGGTCCTCAAGTCAAACAAACAACAAGAAGAAACATCACACAAAACATGGGCGACACACATGACATCACAATGACAACACAGCTGTCATACTCCAAGTACATTAATTAATTTTTTCACTTAATTACCAGCTCCCGAGAGGTTACCCATGCAACCACTTCTGGGTCCAGCCCCTAATGGAATCCACTCCTATGGTATGACTTCTCAAAATGTCAAAACAATAATGCTAACATGCATGCAAGAGAAAAATTATTTGCACAAAGACCCAAAGTCATCGGAACCATACAATAACATTAAATATCTCAAGAAAAATCACAAAACATGCATGGCCAAAACTTTCACAAACAACACACTTCCATATCGTGGACCTCAAGATATCCAAAATAATATCACAAAAGGAATAACATGCATGGATCACATTTCTACATTGAAATAATACAAAGATCAGCCACAATTCTCTATCCACGAATTCCAAAACAATACTAATATACAAGCCTCTGGAAGACAATACCATAAATGACATATTTCTTTACACAAAAAGAATGGACTCAAGAAGGAAATAAAAATTGATCATAGTTCACAAGTTCCATTCAAAATTCTCCATTCAAACAATTATATCTTAATACTTTAAGCTCATTGAATCAGAGAATAATAAATTCTTCCATATAAGATAATGTTTTGAATTCACAATCCCACATATGATGATATAAGAATTCAAAACCTTTTTTTTACCAAACTTATATATTGATTGCAAACAAATAAGACATTTCATCATTTTAAACTTAACAATGTATTTGTATTTAAATTAGTATGCCATTTCCTAAATTAAAGTAACAAGGAATTTAAATAAAATAATACTTAATAACCTAAACCCATAAATCATCATTTAAGAATGAACATGAGAAAAATAACAAGGTATTCATTCACATTTATAACTATTGCTAACTATATTCACTTATTCGGTGAGTCATCCATTATTTACAAAAAAAAAAAGAACTTAACCAAAAAGGCATTACCTTCATTCACTTAATTTAGGAATTCAGTTACTATATAGCTAATAAAATCATATATTCAGTAATTGTCCAATACTATAATACCAATAGAATAAGTATTAACCTGTGCATGAGGACACAAAACAAATCTTAGAATCTCAACTTAAGGAATAGATATCTCCTAAGACCCATGGCTACATAAGTAGAGTTGATGCCTGTTATGCATGTGAGTTGCATGCATACTTGCACACAAAATATACATGCAAGAGAACAAGAAAATATAAAACTTGTATCTCGTACCGGCCATGAATTCATAAGCCAGGATTATCAACTAAACAGATTGACCAAGACTCACCCGAAGATTCGCAGCTTAAAGAGATTCAAGATGCTCAAAGCATAAGTTAAAGAACATATAAAGGTCAATGCGAGTAGCCATAGGGTGGTAAAAAAAATGATCTGGAGGCCATTATAAGAAGAAATCCAAACAAGCGACACTGAAAGTCAGAGACAAAGATACTCCACATGCGAGTAATCATCGGTAAACAAGATAAAATAGATGATACCCACACGTATGCAAGATTTGCATGAGGTTAATGAAATCAATCATAAGTTAAGCATGCACACAAACATAGGTAAACACAATTAAAAAAATCACAAATGCATCGACTGAGCAAAGGTTGAACCGGTTTCAATGACAGAGATAAATTAGTAATAGACTCAACCAAAAATAATGATGCACCACTGACCAACCTAAGACAACTAGATGATAATAAAATGACACTCGGCAAGAATATATAGCACTCAACCATGGACAGACTAGAGGTCCAGCTATGAAATAGTTTGAAGGCATCACGAAGTGAATAGGAATATAAATTGTGAATCATATAAGAGAAATGGACTGGTAATAACCACTCAATGGAAATCCTACAAAAATACCACCATTTTACAACAGATTATGAAGTAAACAAAGACAAAAATGCATCTCGTATGAAAAACTCATATCTACTAGTTTGACTAGGATAGCGTTTGATTGTCAAAACAGGATACCTCCAGATGATTGGAAAAATACAGAAGATCAATGATCTTTATGCACATGAATATCCAATAAGGGTAAAGTAAAAATTAAAGAATACAAATATCGATAGGAATGAAACTGAATTCAAGTGCATGTAGAGAACAAAAAGAATAAACACATGACTCAACAATTAACTAATGAATCTTTTGTCAAATACAAGTCAGGGTATAAAATCAGCAGGGTTCCAACCGAAAAAGATTTACACGTACCTAATTTCTCAAAAAGAACAAACATTACTATGGATCTTAACTATTTTGAGCATAATTCGATTATATACATCTACCAATTTAAAGCAAAAATAGATTTAGAAGAGGGAATCACAACATTTTCTCTGTGTTCGACACAACGAATTTATTGAAAATTTAATCAAGATTGACCTTACTATTTTGGTTTTCTATTATGGATGTTGGTATCAAGGTAAGATTTTCGTAGCATATTATCATAAAATACCACAGCCCGGTTTATGTACATCAATTCAAGAATTTGCAAGAAATTTGCAAGAAGAAAACCTGAAATGCTTTCCAGATTCGAACAATGGCGAAGCAAAAACCTCAAAGATTCAATCCACAAAACATTCACAATACAAACACAACTTCAAGTAATCAATTTTTAGCTTTTCAATCAAAACCCCAGAAGAATACAGAAAACCATCTTTTCCTGTGAAAACAACAATTCTTCTTTTCTTGAAAAAACACAATTGTCATGCGAGAATTAATCTTTTTCCCTAAGTTATATCATTTAAATTGAGGTTACAATCCAATCGATAACTTTAACTCTTTGTTTGCATGCAAAACATCCATCAGTTAGACTTTTCGAACATCTTGATCGAGGAAGATATTTTCCAACTTTAAATAACAACTACAAGTTGAACTTTTCCAGTTTTTGAAAACATCAAGATTGTGAATTCATATCAATTTCAACTAATTATTCTTCCACAATTAACATATTTTAATACTTCACAATTAATTCCTCAATATTCTAAAAATAACCTTTCAAAATAAACAAGGCAATTAATCACTAATCATATCATTACCATAAATTTAAATCATTAAATTAATCTAAACATAACATTATAAAACATGACAACATGAGACGACCAACAGACATAACAATAAATGAACGACAACAAAACATACGGGTGACAAAATGATACTCGTTCTTTCCAGAACGATGGTTCAGGACAAAGGACAAGTCTATCTCCCTTCAAGAAATTCCATTGGGCCATGGCACACTCAGACCTGATGAAGCAAGTGGAGTTGATGCCTGTACCTAAAAGTTGCATCACAATACACGGTCAATCGAATAACAAATATATATATAACAGTAAACACACTGTGAAGAAGAATCGCGGCATAGCAGGGAACTCACAGATGAGTACTGCTAAACCATCTCCTTCACCGAACTGACGTAAGACATAGCATCTAAAAACAATCACATCATAGTACCATCATAAACATTACACAACATCATATACCATCATAAAAATTTCATCTCATGAGAATAAAAATCTCATCATAAGGTAAAGTGTATCATCAATTGAATTTCATAATTGATCATGTAATCCATGACATAATGCATCCAAGTGACATAGTCTCAAGCAACTATCACCTAACAGCAACTCAAAACAGCTAAAATAGCAATGACATCAGGAGTGTCACTGTAATAGTAGATTAAAAGATGATCTTTTGAAATGATCGGATGGATAATCTACAACTAGAATAACAATGTTAATCCTAATCTAAATAATAATCTAAAATCAAACAACAAAGAATGAGGAAATAAACATAATAAACTAAACAAATTAATGGAAATCTCTCACCGAATATGCGTTCACTCCTTTGAATTATCTTGATTGTTCTTCTCCATTTTTCCTTTTCAATATTCTTGCCCTCAGATTTATGTGTTTGAATGCAAGCATAACTTCGTTGAGTGTCTAAGCAAAATATCGAAGATAAGTCTCTTCTCAAAAGTGTATGATTTTGGGAGGAGGAATAATGATAATGATAGGCCATTTTATAGATTTTGGTTTTTCGAACGATCGGCTCAGATTGAAAGAGAGATCGACGAATGAGATTGATGACTACCATATGATGTGAGTTATGTCTCAGATAGAACATGAGTTGGAACATGAGGTGGAACACGAGTTTAGGAAAGACTACAGATAGAGACTAAGTTAGAACGTGAGTTAGAACACAAGTTCAAGATCTTAATCTTCAAAAATAGAAGAAATAGACTTTGTATGCAAAAGACAAAGTTAGAACTCGAAGAATAATGCATTTGAATGCAAACAAGAGTTAGAACTAGTTAATCGACTAATTGTGACAGAGACTCTTCTCTTAGAGATAAATAGGTGTTGAATCTGGAGATAACTGGAGAACTAAAAATAGATCTCGAGTTAGAAGGTGAGTGAATGACTTAGATAACTGAATGATAGAAGAATGTGACATAATTAATTAAATATGAATTAAATGTTAATTTAATTCAACATTCGAAAATGAATTGACTTTAATTAAATAAATAAAGTGATTTATTTAATTTGACTGTTGAAATGGATGATGTGAATAATTAAATAATAAATATTTAATTATAGATAAAGGAGGTTAAATGAATAATTAAATAAAGATATTTAATTATAGTTGGAAAAGTATGATAAAGGGTAATTGATAGATAAAGGGGGTTTAATTAAATAATACATATTTAATTAAGAAGGAAGAATTAATTAGTTCGCAACATAATTCAATAAACATGATTTATTTAATTAATCAAGCTGAATAAAGGAATTAATAAATTAATGAATTAATTAAAAAGGGGTATTTAATTAATAGAAGAAATAATGTGTTAGAAAGGTTAATTAAATAATTAACATTATTTAATCAAGACGACGGACTATAGAAAATTATGTCGAATGTGTACTCGCAGGCCTAGACCAATTTTAGGTATCTACAATCACTACATATGCTCTCTCTAGACAATCTTGAAATTTTTTGCTTAATATTGTTGAATGCAATTACTAGTTTTATTGTGCGCATTTTAGTGGAGTTAATTGGAGTTCTTAAATATTTTCATTTGAGAATATCTTGTGCATGTCTTATTTGTGTATGAGTAATGCAATTCTTATTATAGATTTCATTTTGAGTGCGCGTGAGAAAGGACGTTGGATTCAAATCCAAGGACATGAAAGCAATCTGACAAAGAAATCTAATCTACATCCAAAATGCCTAAAATCTAAAATCTAAAAACTCCTACACATACGAAATTGAACTATTCTATTGCAAACATGATGAGGAACCTACTGATTACCAAATTGAAAACAAAAGATAGTTTTTACCATCCCGTAGCAAAGTGTATTCACTTGATGTTGGATTTCTCTTATCACAGCGAAGTGTCCAAAGTTCATGTAAAAAATGTGGATGAATGCTTGTTGTGTTTGGTTGATTGAAGACAATGGTGAAGCTTTGTCAAAGGGGTTCTTGACATCACTTTATTTCTCAATGTATGTTAATTCTTTGATACTTTTTTGTTAGGAGAGAGGTTTTATATAGAAATTGAGATTTGAAATAGACAATCTAGATCGTTTTGAAGAATATCCAAATCAATGGTCAAAGTGTATTGAGAGGATTTAGACATGAGAGAATTATGAAAAGTTGAGTGCACAATTTGTGTGATTGGAAAATAGATTGGCCAGTAAGGGATGTGATTGATCAGTTAACAAAATAGATTGATCAGTCAAGTTTGTGATGGCTTAGTTAGGAATATGATGTCTTAGTTAACATGATAGATTCTTTAGTTAACATAATAGATTGATTAGTTAACAAATTAGATTGCTTAGTCAACAATCATAATTTTCTCAATCAAAAAGTAGGTGAAGAATATCAATTAGTTGATTTAAGGAATTGAATGTGCAAATCAAGTTTGACTTTTGCAAACAAAGTTGCATTAGTTTCATTTGATATTTAATAATTGATTTGAATAGTTTGATTTAATTATTCCTTTTTGGAATTGAATGTGCAAATCAAGTTTGACTTTTGCAAAAAAAGTTGCATTAGTTTGATTTAATTTTTAATAATTGATTTAAATAGTTTGATTTAATTATTCAAATTTTTGGAGGGAAATTGTTGTAATTAAATTATTATTTAATAATTCAATCAACTTAGAGGAATAAGGTGATTTAGTGATGTAATTAAATAATTGGTGTTATTTAATCAATCAGGATGAAATAAAGTGGGATTAGGACTTTATTAAATAAATGAGATTTATTTAATTGGTCGAAATGATGAAATGTGAATTAATCAAATAACATTGTTTTGTTTAATTAATAGAGGAATTAGGGTTTTTGGGACTTTATTAAATAACTGAAATTTATTTAATTTGTCTAAAATGATGAAAAAATGAATTTATTAAATAATGTTGTATTATTCAATTAATAGAGGAATTAGGGTTTTTGATGTTGTTTTGATGTGATACAATGAGGTGTGATGTGGTGTAATGTGGGAATATTGTGGTATGATTTCAAGATGATCTGATACATTACGAGATAATTTTGAGATGTTCTGGGGTGATTCTAGGATGTCTTGAGACATTATGGGATGATTCCAAGTCATTATGAGATGTTACAAGATTATTCTAAGTCATTCTGAAGTGTTACGAGATGATTTTGAGTCATTATGAGATGTTATGGGATGATTCTGAGTCATTTCAAAGTGTTACGAGATGATTCTAAGTCATTTTGAGATGTTATAAGATGATTTCGAGTCATTTCGAAGTGTTACGGGATGATTCTGTGTCATTTTGAGATATTACAGGGTGATTTCAAGTCACTCTGAAGTGTTATGAGATGATTTTGAGTCATTTTGAGATGTTATAGGATGAGTTTGAGTCATTCCAGATTCTAAGTCATTTAGAGATATTACGAGATGATTTCGAGTCATTCTAAGATGTTATGGGAAGATTCCAAGTCATTATGAGATGTTACAAGATGATTCTCAATCATTTTGAGATGTTACGAGATGATTCTCAGTCATTCTTAGATGTTACAAGATGATTTTGAGTCATTTTGAAGTGTTACGAGATGATTCTAAGTCATTCTAATGTGTTGCGGGGTGACGGAGACGATGTTCCATATCTCTTTTGAGGTTGTTTGATGCCATCAATGTTGTTTGATTCCATTTGTTGTTGTTTTATGTCGTTTGAGGTTGTTTGATAGGTTTCAAGTCAATTTTACATGTCTACATTTTACCCCTCTTTGATACAAATTATTAGTTACTTTGTTTCAAAGATTCTATTTTTAAGAATAAGTTTAAGAAAAAAACTATGCCCCACTATGCCCCACTGTTCAGTGGAATGATGGTAGGACTTTGTGCTACCCCCTCAAAAGGTTGGCCGAAAATTTCAAGTTTTGAGGTCAGGCTCTTGACATTATTGAATTGTCATTTTGATGTTTTCAAATGAAATGTTATATGTCAATGTGCATCATTTCTCATTTTTGATGTTTTTCAGAGCTTCTTTTTTGAAAGTAGGAAGATTCCCTAAGTGTAATTAGGGTTTCCTAGATGGCATTAAGGTTTTCTTGTGGGTTTATATAGGCAATTTGTCTTCAAAATGGGTCATTTGTGCTTTGTTCCTCTTGCTAATTCTTGTCTCTGGATTCCACATTCTATCAGTTGTTGAGGGAGAATGTCAAGATTCGAGGTTGCCCCACATCGTTCTAAGCTCGTTCAGGAGTATAGATGGCCTTTAGGCATTAGTGGCTCATTATGTACCTTTTATCCCTTTTCTTTCATCATGTTTCCATTCTCGTTTTGTGTGTGTGAAGTCCTGTCAGACAATAGCACTGGTTTTCAGATTCTTAGGCAGTTGTCTCGATTTTGGCGCATTTGTCAAGTGAATTTTGTGCATCTGTCCAAAAATTGCACAATTATCCTAAACTAGCACATTTTTCATGAGCATTTGTTTTAAAACTACACAATTGTCTAAAAACTGCGTAGTTGTCCTAAAATTGTGGCCTTGTCAGGAAATTGCACCCATATTTTTGTGCAATTATCCTAAAATGTCACTTTTCTCTGGATTTTTTCTCCTAGAACCTAGTAATTGACTCTTCTTTTTTCATTTATCGCTTATCTTTGTTCTAAACCCTAGCATGTGTCCTTTTATCATTATAAATATCATTTTTTCACCATGCTTGTGTCATTTTGTGTTGCTTTGCATGTTTAGAGTGAAACCATAGGCTTGTATTCATTTACCATCAAACATGTCATTTGTCACCATGCTTGTGTTCTAAACCCTATCTCATATCCAATTACCATTATAAACATCATTTTTTCACCATGGTTGTGTTCTAAACCCTAGCTCGTGTTTGTTTACCATCATAAATTTTGTTTGTCACCATGCTTGTGTTGTTTTGTGTTGCTTAGAGCAAAACCCTAACGTCTTGGTATATAGTTTACAAGTGAATCTTTGACTTCTTATGATGAGAGAGAAACATTCTCATCACTTGTTTGATCCAATTACCCAATTCAGTGCATTGGAGCAAAACTTTCTTCATGTAGTGGAATTGCATCATATCTATTGCATGCCTCCTATCAGGACCCATATGGCAATGTTGACCACTCTTGTGGAGAGGTGCCACTTTGAGATGTCCTCCTTTCATTTTCCTATAGGGGAGGAAATTATTACTCTGGAGGATGTGTAGAGGATTCTTCATCTTCCTATTCATGGTGAGCTTATTACGTACCAGATTCAATGAGGTGCCCATGCTTGCAACGTTTGTTAGATGTGGCACATGTGGATGTTCATGATGCAGAGATTGATTTATCTGATTTTTCAAATAGCATAAACCCTATTGTTCTTGTCCTTTGTATCCCGGTATCGAGATTAGTTGTTCCTAATAGATTAGGTCAATATTTTGCACTAGGTTGGGGTGTATTTATTGAGAGTATGCTAGAGCATGGTACGAGATATGCCTAGGGTTCCTGTTTGCTTACCCATCTTTACTGAGATATGCACGAGGTGGTTTATTGGGGTGGGAGGTCATTATCTACAGGTGTATCCCTTTTGCATGTTTGGGCATGGGAGCATATTACACTAACTCGTCCTGATGGGATTTAGGATCATTCTCTGGGTGATCCATATTGTTATCGTTATGTGGATTTTATGCACTACACTTTACCTAGGGACCTGCATTATTGGCATCATGTGTTTGATGAGATTCCTATCTTTGTGGGGAGACCTTACATGAGCTACGAGGCTTGGCTAGAGGATGTGAATCGAGTTGTGTACTACCAATAGACCCATTGGTTATTTGGTCATTCAGCATTTGTGATAGAGTATTATCTACCCGACCAAGTCTATCGCTAGTTTAGTGAGAGACAGGGGCAGATTCCTGATGCGTATTAGGCTCAATTTGGTTAGACTTGTTGGGAGTTCTGTGTATGGGGTATCCAAATTGATACAAATACTATTATTATCGAGTTTTCAAAACTTTTCCAAGTTGGTTGGGGTTGGTCAGCTAGAGTGGCAGATCTAGGTACTACTTGTGATTATGAGGAGTGGTGGACACAACATAGGCCTTTCAAGCTTACTGATCTTAGAGGTGATCCTACTCTAGGAAGAGAAGGCATCATAGGTTTTTGCGGGGAGTCACAACGTGCTAAGGTTCTTACAGAGCAGTCGGGTCGATCTTGACGTGATGAGGCAAAGGATGTTCAAGATGAGCGGGTGCCTCTTGCATAGGGTCAGAGATAGGTTCTAGACCCTCCTCCACCAGCTAGGGATGTTTTTTTTTTCCAACTCAGATGACTTTGGACAAAGATGCAGAGATTGTGTGGTGACAGGCTACAAATGCTTTGATAGTCACTCTAAGGGTTGAGTGAGATAGTGCAATCGGTAGACTACATGCAGTAGAAGCTTAGGTAGTATTACTGATAGTAGAGAGAGATTCTCTTCAGGTAGATCGAGAGAGTGATGTTGGTAGATGACATGTTGTAGAGGCTCAAGTATTGTTACTGACAGTGGAGAGAGATACTCTTTAGGCAGAGCATGATGGTATTTGAGGTGAGCGATATAGGTATCTATAGGAATCTACCTATTATCAAACTTTATATGATGCTACCGTTCCTAGGGCCTCTTGGCATCCACGATTTGGGGATCCTAGTGCTACGAGCGATGGTAGTGGTGGTGCTAGTTTTGATGTAGGTGATCATTCTATGAGACAACCAAATAATTTTGGTTTTCATTAGTGTTTTGTTCATCCTACTAGGGTTTTACTATTTTTGATACCTTATCTTCATTTTGTTTCATAGTGCAGAGGAATTTTGTAGACATGTGTTTTATATATATTCATTGGTATAGTCGAGACCTCGTATATATGTTATTATTTTGTATTTTCCTATAACACTTGTGTCACTGGGGATGTACTTATGACATATTCCCTTTTTATAATGATAATATATATGAGATATACCTTCTTTGATTCAGCCTCATTGTATGCTTTTGTCATGATGATATAGGATGATGTATGCTTATATGTTTTTTTGTGCCTTATTGATGTATGGGTGTGATGTAGATGTAGGAATCATAATTTCTCTCATTTTATGATGTGATGGATGTTGATAGATGAATGTCCCATACATGATACATGATGTTTTTAATTTGTTTATTATCATCATGATATGTATCGATAACATTTGTGGTTGTAGAATGGATATGGTACTAATGATGTGTTATGCAGAATGAATGTTAATTTAGAAGAATTATGATGATAGATATAAAAATGATGTTAATTAGAAGAA